>JACYXH010000312.1:941761-961761 GCA_026745465.1 Lota lota | reverse complement strand
CATTTTGGAATACAGCAAGAACTGCCAGTTTGGGTGGATTAGTATTTGTGTGTATGGGTTTCTCGTGATTGTGTCTAACTGAATCCTCACCACTGTGGGGGAACATCAGGACATCCCAGGAAGATGTACAATCAGACTTAGCAGCTGTACGGTATAGTTAGCAGTATAAGTCGTATAACTGAAGTACATACGTACAAGGAAAGAGTTAGGGATTCCTATGATGAAATACATGATGAAATTAAATAGTGAGAATCAAGTTATCGCTATGGTTGGGTGGCGCTCTCTTATATTCACACACACACACACTTAAAAACACAAAAACTAACCATAAGATATGAAACAGACAGCCGAGCATTGCCGCCAACCCAAAGACACACAAACACACACAAACACACACACATTAGAAACTCCAGGAAAGGTTGTATTTGTATGATCGGAAATCTGCTACAAATCTGGTAACCACATGCTGGAACCCATTCAGCCTCTATGCCTTTCAACCGGGTCTGGGCTGGCTGCTTTTTGCTTGTTACGGCAGAACCCTACTCTGCACATGCAGCCTGTTTCTCCTTCTATTGTCCTTCAAGTGAATCCGAGCATTGTGCGGTTCCCGACGACGGCGCTCTATGCCGGGCCGTCACACAGCCCCACAGTTTGCGGGATGTTTGCTTCAAATGCTTATGCCCCCCCCCCCCAACCACCTTCCTAGAGGAACCGCTGCTGCAGGACCACCACTCCAGCATGCTGAGCTGCTGATGTTACCCGTTTTCAGACACAAGACAGGGCATGGGAGGGAGCGAAGCTGGAAGGGGGTTGAGTTTGAGGTTTTTGTACCTTCCGGACCTAGCCGTCGGGTAGTACTGTGATACGATCAAATACTATGAGAGAGCAGTGAGAGAGGCAGAGCCGTCCCGAAGCGGGCCTGTTGGGAGATGCAGGAGAAGAGGTTGAAACCAGGGGAAAGGCCATCCTCTCCTCCTATCACATCTGATAGGAAGAGACGCTCGGATAATCCCACTCATAAAATGAGAGAATTAGAGAGATCATCGGCAGCTAGGTTGTGATAGAGATGCGGTATGATGCAGGATGGTAATATATAACTGGTAGAAGGAGAAATGGTTGTGATAGAGATGCGATATGATGCAGGATGGTAATATTTAACTGGTAGAAGGAGAAATGGTTGTGATAGAGATGCGATATGATGCAGGATGGTAATATTTAACTGGTAGAAGGAGAAATGGTTGTGATAGAGATGCGATATGATGCAGGATGGTAATATTTAACTGGTAGAAGGAGAAATGGTTGTGATAGAGATGCGATATGATGCAGGATGGTAATATTTAACTGGTAGAAGGAGAAATGGTTGTGATAGAGATGCGGTATGATGCAGGATGGTAATATTTAACTGGTAGAAGGAGAAATGGTTGTGATAGAGATGCGATATGATGCAGGATGGTAATATATAACTGGTAGAAGGAGAAATGGTTGTGATAGAGATGCGATATGATGCAGGATGGTAATATATAACTGGTAGAAGGAGAAATGGTTGTGATAGAGATGCGATATGATGCAGGATGGTAATATTTAACTGGTAGAAGGAGAAATGGTTGTGATAGAGATGCGGTATGATGCAGGATGGTAATGTATAACTGGTAGAAGGAGAAATGGTTGTGATAGGGATGTGATATGATGCAGTATGGGGATATATAACTGGTAGCGCTCTACAGTTACATCCACCTATTCATACACAGGATTAAACTAGCAACCTTCCGGCAGCCCACATCTACCTCTTTAGCTACTGCCACCCATCAAATACTGTTTAGTATGCTACGGTATGATTTAGATTGGTATGAGATAGTACGGTATATGTGTTTGTTGGTGTGTTTGCATGCACGTTTACATGCATGAAGGTGTGCATTAAATGTGCAGCAAGGTGGTCCTTGACTGCATGAGGGCTCAACACAGCTCACAGCACTAGCAACCAGCCAATGCTCTGCACCATGCCTCTCCTTGGCCCAAGCCCCCACCAGAGCCACCTCGTTGGGTGAGCAATAGGGGCAGAGTAGGTGGAGAGGCGGTTAATGTTTGGCTGCAAGACTCTGCTTTTCTCTTCTAAAATAACAGAGTTGCTATTAACACTGGCCTTTGCCTCCTCTGCACCCACACCCAGGCCTTCCATTGGCTAGTGCAGTCTGGCTAACTGGCCTTTGTTTGGCACTAGGAGCTGGAGTATCTACAGTACGGAACATTAAAGAACAGTACAGAGCAGAGCGTCATCAATGCATGGTTTTCAACTAGTACTGTGTTAAAAAATCACTCGCTTTCCTTGCACTTTTCTCAAGGATTTCCTTTGAGCAACAAGCCAGTTCCAACCAGTTTCTGCTGAGTCAACACTTCTGACATTCATTAAACGGCCGTAAGAAACGGAGCATAATGCCAGAAATATCAAATATTTAATATTTCTCTCTTCCCATATTTTCTCTGCTTTCTCCTTCTCTCTTGTTATATCCCTACTGTATACATTGTAAAAAGAAAAAGCCTCAAATACCTGTACATATATCAAATCTGTACATTACGAAGACTTTATCGTTCTCTCTTCCCCCCTTTTCCTCGTCCTTCTCTTTGTCCCGTGTTCTGTCCTGGGGGTCTGGCTTGGGTCTGCAGCACCTGTCAGCCCAGGTCTTTATTGGTTCTAGCTGGGGCCACAAAGCAGAGCCGGTGTGTTGGACGGCAAGGCCTGGGGGGACGAGGAGAGGAAAGAGAACTAACCCTGATATTTATATTAGGAGCCACTGGATATGAAGTAACTTGGCATTACACTAGAGTATGCATCAATGCTCTGCTGAAGTATATAAATGCTATAGTTGTTTTAGGTATTTTCCTATGGTAAATGGGAGAGAGCGTGCGAGTGGAAAGTATTCAAACTAGGACCGCCAAAACATAAACGTTTAGACAAACATTGTTTCTAAAGCCAAGGACCCCACCCCCTCCCCTCTCAATAAACACACACACACGACATTGTCTTTCCCCTTAAATATGAGTTTCGGTGTCTAAGGCAAAGTATGCTATTCATTAAAATAACAATAATATGATTTGTATTATTATTATTATTATTATTATTATTATATATGGTGTTGTCATTATTGTTAATATTATAAGGAGAACACAAAGACAACTGGAGACTTATGAAGTTGAATGGAGTATTTGTAAGTATTTGTCTTAGTATCTAAATATAATGTTATACAGCGCAGCACCAAACATTAGGGCATAAGAATAAGCAACAAAAACCCCTCAAGGCTACACTTCCACCACTCTTTCAAACTGGACCACTGCATGGCCCTTATCCCTGCTAAGGCTCACAGAATGAAAGCATGAAAGCATTCATAACGACAGAGACTTTGTGCGTGTGTGTGCGTGCGTACTTCCTTCCATTTGCAATCCAATCTATCATCCATCCATTTAAATTGATGTCCAATCAAAGGAGAATTTAGTTCATGCATATTTTATTTTCCAGAATGTGTGCTTTTAAAAAATAAACTAAAAATCGGCCACACATAAGCTTTTTCACAGCATTAAAATGATAAAAACAAATGCTTATGACACCATTTGTTTGCAATGTATTTGTCATATCTTCATTAATTGTAATAACAGGAAATTGTATTAACAAGCTCTGAACCTCTTATTTTTTATTGTGCGAAATAAATGTCTTTACTTTCCATTAGATTTGTGTTAGAATAGCAGCCGGGTTTTAGAAACATTTTTGTAAAACTGTGAGGCCCACGTAACGACCGATAAAGAATCAACGTTAGGATTTTACCGTTTTTGTTATGCGCTGTGTGTTCCCAAGTTCCGATTATGTTACGTATAGTAGGCCTATGGTGTTTGCAGTTACTGCTACGAACAATGCCATATGTTTCTAATTTAAATGCATGAGTGACTTGGAGATAGAACTGGCTTTGTTGCAAGACCATTAACACCACGATACCAATTAGTTGCGCGTAAAGTGTTTGAGGTAAGTTGGCCCTCAACGTACATTTCTTACAGTGATGACAGAAAATGGGCCGTTTAACAAGACTTAATTACAGGTTGAGTATGGCCTTATATTTAAAAAAAACTGCGTGTGGTCGTTTATAGGCATAGGCCTTTATATAGGCATATATATAGCAGATGGATTGTCCCATATGAAAAAAAAGTTAAATATGTATCGATTGTCATAAAATGCCAAACAAAATGGTAAAACGTGTAGATCTGGCTGTTCCTATTACTGTGACGTCTAATCACAATATGTTAATTTCTATCCCGATTTTCAGTATCATAACAAAGTCTAAGTGTTGTACTAAATAGTGTTTCTCTATCAGCGAGTCGATGGGGGAGTCATTAATCGAATTAATTAAAGTTGAAATGATTGAATAGGTTTCGTCAATAAATGCTTCAGATGAGAAATTCATATGAAAATCCAGTGTGTGTGTGTGTGTGTGTGTGTGTGTGTGTGTGTGTGTGTGTGTGTGTGCGCGCGCGCGCGTGCGTGCGTGCGTGTGTGCGTGCGTGTGTGTCCAGATGAATGTCCAGGTGCTTGGTTCCGGAAAGGTCTTCACCGCAGCTTTTCCAGCAACGTTTGCGGGATGAAGTTGTACAGGAAAAGGAAAAGAATAAAAAAATAAATAGAACCAAATGCTTCTGCCACTTCAAAGAATATCTCTAAGTCGGGGTATACTGTAGCCTACACAATTCAGTTGCCCTTCGTCCAGATCTGCTTCTATTTACTCCTCAAGGTTTCATTTCATAGTGCCTTGCTCAACGTGCTTCGGATGTACAGCACGTGGACCGACAAACTGTGGTTTCTGACAGATGTACTGGACTAAAAAAAGTACACACTACGATCTGTACAAACTTTTACAAACGCTCGAAACACACACACACACACACACACACACACACACACACACACAAACACAAACAAACAAACAAACAAACAAACACACACGCACACAAACAAATACACAATTTGATCTAGGGGCTTTTTTAATGCTTAAACAATTCTGCTCGTTAGTGACAGTCTTTCAAATAAATATTTCAAACCGTCTCTCTCTCCCTCTCTGTGTTATTGCCTCTATGGACACATTGCTATATGATGAGCTAATGCTACATCTTGGGTGGCGCTGTTGTTAAATGTAGCTGTCATCTGACTACTTGACATTTAGATGGGGGTCATCCAGTCAATCCCTAAACCCATGGTTTAGAGTGACAGGATGAGGAAAGGAAAGTTTATATTTTTGTAATCAGTCATAATATTGAGCTATTGTTTTCCCCTCTTCAGCGTATGGCTATTAGTTCATAATCATTTATTAGAATAGGCTAGATCTCAACATCATTGTCACTGAAACCGATAGGCCTAAGAATCGAGGTCATGTAGGCCTATTAATTAGGACATGAAGTTAGTTGAGGAATTAGGACCAAATGTCAACATGTTCTTCCTATATTTCATTTAGTTAAGACCAACTCAACTGAGCTCTACATAGGTAGAAGTTGTTTTGCTATGTAAATTGTTATTCCCTTAGTTCGCAATGCAATGAAGGGCATGTCTTACAACGTGAAGTAGGACTGTTTCGGCTAAAGAACTCCTTGTTGCAAACACATGTTGATGAATTTACAAACACGTGTGCAATGAATGAGTGAATGAGAGAGACCACATGGCGCGCACTTGTGTACACATGATGTCTCAAACAGCTCATCCATCAAATCCTTGACATTGAAAGTGAAATACAATAAACCCAATGACGTGGGTTAGAATATAACAATCTTCTGACATTTTATTTTCCACAGGGCTCATGGTTTAAAATGTGGCCGATAAGAGTTGGCGTTGGCGACATATTTAAAGCATTTTTAGGAAACCTATTTTTCAACAATGTGAATAGTGGATAGTAGCAGGGCCATAAATAAATCGATATGTTATACTATGATATTATTATGCATCCTAGATTTGTTTCTGTATGACTAAGCGGTTCTAAAGATTACTTAGCTAAATTAAATGTGAAATTGATCATCTAAATAAACAAATGCTATTTTTAGTACACTATATATATATATATATATAGGCGTATGTATGTTATATGCATATGCATTTTATGTAATAGGCTATGCCTATTATGAGGACTGTTATACAATTTTAAAATATAAAATATATAGAATATAGGGTGTAAATAACAAATAATCCCGGATCATGTTTAAATAAATGATTGTTTTGTAAATGAGACGTTCAATTGGACCTACGATCGCTTTATTTAAAATCGTCCAGGCTCGTTAGACTATTCAACTATACACATTTCGACAGTCTAAAAAAAAACCATAGCTTTCATTAAGCACAATGAAGAAGCCTTACTATCAGATTAATTACCAAGGTGTTTCAAGAGTTTATTCGTAAGGGCGAGGCCCGAGAGAGAGCTCAGTTTGTGATATTCGGACTGAAGGGCCCCGGGAGCATACGGTGGCAATACCCCATGAAGGGAACCCGGAGGCACCAGGAAGGAGCTCGGGACCAAGTGCGGAAAACGGGAGACATGCGCCTGTTCAAAGTGATCAAACGAAGGATGAAATGTCTTTTGGTTGCCCGATGTCCTGGAGAAAAGTGAGGAGAGCGCCGGTACAATGTTGCCTACTGGAGGACCACCACAGGGACTAGTGAGGAAACTTGGACGACTTTCGATGGCCAAATCATGGTAGAGTTCTAGACTGGACATCTGCAGACCGGCAGCTCTCCCATGGGCTCCGTACACTGGGAACCCGATGCTGCGCTCCTGCACAGAGCCGGTGTCCTTCGGCGCGCCAACGCGGAAAAGCGGCCGCTTGAAACGCTTTCTCCTCCGCAGAAAACTTCCATTTTCAAACATATCGGCGGACATCGGATCCAGCGTCCAATAATTTCCCTTTCCTGGATTCCCGGGCTCCCTGGGCATTTTGACAAAGCAGTCGTTTAGAGACAAGTTGTGACGAATGGAGTTTTGCCACGCAGGGAACTTTTCCCGATAGTATGCAAACCGGTTACTGATAAAATCACATATTTCACTCAGGGTGAGCCGCTTTTTGGGGCTTTGAAGAATGGCCATCGTAATAAGAGCAATGTATGAATACGGTGGCTTCACCGGAGCCGTGGTACCGCCTGAGTTCGCCTGAGTCTTGGGTGTCTGCTCCGTGAGCAACTTTGGAGTGAAGGAGGACGCAGCGCTTTGCTCCAAGCCATCACTGTCTTCCTCCAGCACTGAATAATCCTTGTTTTTTTCTTTTCTTGCCTTGTTTTTTTCTTTTCTTGCCTTTGTGTGTTCTTCCACGCCAAAGTCCTTCTCCTCCATGAGTCTGTTGTCCAGGGTCATACTCCCAGGGAACGGGTGGCACCTGCGCCCACAGACCAGCTCAACGTCTCTGCGGAACGTGGCGGGTACCCCTTTCGCTTTTCATTCTCAAAAACAAGGATGGATGGATCATCTGACTATGCGTGGCGACGTTTAGCCCAGTCTGCACCATGCATCTCTCCTCCTACTCCTCCTTCAAACATTCTCAATGAAAGTAATTGGCTTTAACATCAGGCCTTGGTGTGACAGCCATATGCTTTCGTTTGATTGTATATTTATACCCTTAACGCAGACAACGATTTACTGACCATTCAATCAAAAGGGTGTGTTGATAATGACAATTTATCGTCTACATGTCGCAAATCCGTATGAGCAAATTAAATGTGACTCTTTAAAGCAAGGCGACTCGTAATCTTTCGTTTTTAGCGACATTAATTCAATTACAAAGCCAATAGGAAAAGATCCCATTAGTGTGCCCTTCTATCTGGAGGCGGCCGGGCTCTGCTCATTGGTCCATTATGGCTCATGCTTCCTGGGTGGTCTGTGACTCTCAAAAAACAACAACACACAACTGGGGAAAACCTGCCCCACTAATTTAAAAAAAAACATCCTAAAATACAGCCTACAAAACATAAGATCTGCTTTTGCCGTACACAGCAAAGGATACAGGCAGCGCATATTTCGTTTCACGCAATTCCGTTAAAATGCATATTCTTAATTGGAGCGCGTATTATGGTCGGGTAGCACACACAGGGTCCGTGTCTCTGGAGAAGGCTTTGCTGAATAGGCTAATCCTCCAGTTTACAATAAAGACAACCGTTTAGAATGGAACCTTAGGGTGAACCTATTGCTCCAAAGAAGCATCTTGTAATGTATCACTGACAACCGTTTCTTTGATAATATTCCAAACCGTTGTCAAAGTATGAAGCAGCCCTTTTTCATCACACATTTTAATGCACACTTTAACAGACCTTTTAATTTATTTTAAAGAAATAACCAAGAAAAGTGCACCTCTTAGCCAAACAAAAATATAACAACTTAAAAAAAACAAGTAAATATTCTTTCAAAACAGCAACAACAATGTGTAACATTGAAAGAAATTAATTTGTACATGTACAACCAATCATCTATTGAACATACAGTAGACAAGCATGCACACAACATTGAGGTCTTGATTTTGTAAACAAATGTTCATAAAGCGGTAAATACCACAGTTGTATTAAACTCTTTACAGTGTCATGTGCATAAAAGAAAGATGAACTGATCTGAATATATGCGATACACACAAAACCATACATACCGCCGCCAGCAATGAATCGTTGTTATTGTATGTCTAAACTGCAAATGGTTACAATACCCTACCATTAAATCCTTCCCAGTAGTAAGCCTTTAAGTGTGCAGGATGTACCACTCTTCCCATTCTCACTATTTGTAGCTGGGCATTTTAATTATAAACTCTGTGTGTGTGTGTGTGTGTGTGTGTGTGTGTGTGTGTGTGTGTGTGTGTGTGTGTGTGTGTGTGTGTGTGTGTGTGTGTGTGTGTGTGTGTGTGTGTGTGTGTGTGTGTGTGTGTGTGTGTGTGTGTGTGTGTGTGTGTGTGTGTGTGTGTGTGACACCTGTTTGCACACATCCCAGTGTATTCCCTAGCAAGCAGTCTGTTTACGCAGAGCTGAGGTCGGCCGTACAGAGTTTCCACACTTGAGGCAGCGTGAGTGGGTGTTGCCCTCTTTTCTAGGAATGTGCCAGCAGTTGACACATCGCACTCTGTACTTCTTATACCTGTTCAAGTGACAGACAGATGGATACAATACCACTTTAACTCAGTATATTACAGTCATTACAGACACTAATTACTTGAATTTAAAGAAAGACAAAAATGCTGTCCTCCTCCCCCACCCAAACTATTTTGAAAGATGCCAACTTGCAGTTGACAGACTCGAAACCATCCAAACGAAACATCGATACAGTTTGCCAACTGTCACTAGTTTTCAACAATGGGGAAGATTTGCACACACAAAACCATAACAACAATTTTACACACATTTGAATTTTTCGGGTCAATATAATAACAGAAATGGATGCGTCTCATTATAAGCCTGTCATAAACATTGCCAGCTCAAAATGGCTCCGGTCGGTGACGCACTCTCAAGTGATCTTAAGAGTTTCATCCCACTTTAAAGAGTCAAACCAAACCTCAGAGCCAGTGGCAAACATCGGTTACGCAATTTCTACTCGTCATTGGTTTAAGTACCAGGTGATGTCACTTTCCCCACAAACTAATGAAAGTGACATCAACTGGCTGGCACCACTGTCAAACCTGTCTTTTCTCCACCAGGGGTGGAGTGCTGTCTGTAAAGTTTGATTTGGGGTTGCAGCTTACCTTATGCCACAGGCGTTGCAGAGCGGAGTCCCATCGTCCGCATCCCTCCACATGGGGGTCTTCTTAGTACCGCAGGACGCACACTCTTTGCTCTCTGGCCGAGAGTAAGACAGTTGGTTCAATTCAGTTCTGACAACTATATACTTCCCAAGAAGAGCAATTAATTTGAGCTTACCCAGTCCATACACACGACTTAAAAACTCACAGGCAAGGTTGTTACATGTCAGAGGCCACAGATCAACATACATCGGTCAACACAAGGAAACAACGAGCAGCATTAAATAAAAGAAAACATTTTGTTATAGTTCATGTCAATAGCAGAATTTAAAATAATGTAACAGTCATTTAAAATGACTACTGTCTGCGTTATTTAGCCTGAAAGCGGAGGGATTGAAGGACCTGACAACAAGCACTCATTCTTTGTTGTCATGCAATAAATCGACCATTACCCAGCCTTGTCAGACACAGCCTTGTACAACAAAGCATTAGTGGTGGGCTTCAATGGACTACCGAGTCCAATTTAAAAATGTCCTTCAGAGGCGATTTGGAGCACATTTTAAGAGGGATGTGAAACTTTAACTATGTTGACAAGGCCAACATAATTCTATGGTTTTCCTATTGCCCACATCCTCTGTGAAAACGATCAAAGGCGTCAGTGTTGTTCTACTATTGTCTGCGTAGGCAGAGAAAGAAAACAAACCCCTCAATATGGTGCAGTGCCACTCCTTAAAACACACACACACACACACACACACACACGCACACACACACACACAACTCGAGAATGAACACTGCGGGCACAGCAACTGTGGGGTACTATGACTTGTCAGTTTAAAGTGCTTTTTGACACTAGTGGGAGTCTAAGGCAGGGGTTCCCCAAAACCTTCATGCCATGATCTAACTGTGAAGGAGCTTTTGCCCCATATCCCACCAAATATGTTTTACACTGTAATAACCATGTCAAAATCATTTACCGTTTCTCTATGTGTATTGTTATTCAACACAGTATTCACCTCTTTGTCTGCTATCCCAGTCTTCAAAATACATCAATGATCAAGTTAAACTGACAAGACGGTATGTATATCTTATTGTGGCCATCCCGTGACCCACCTGGTTGCTTGCTGTGACCCACTTTTGGATCCTGACACGTAGTTTGAAAACCACTGGTCTAAGTCACCAAAGCAAGGCGTCAATCCACTGATCTCTAGACAGCCTACATGAAAACTGGAAAGATTTTTTTTGTCGCAATTGCCTGCTTTATTGGGGATGTGGGCAATCAGCAAAACATAGCATTACACTGGCCTTGTTGTTTAAGGGATGGTTTTTGTAGGGCACGAGAGAAACCATTGTGCTATTGTACTTCAAGCCCTGCTGCCATGTGGTCCGGGTATAAAGTATTTACTTTAAAGTCTCCTCGTTCATTGCCAAGGGCACATAGCACTACCAGGCTCAACATCTGCATTACATCACAGAGTGAGCTCTGCATCCTCCATGTACAAGGATACTGTATAGTGTACAGTGAAAATGAAACGGCAAATAAAATAATGTACCCAACTGTAAAAGTACAGTTTAGGAATATCAACAAAGTATTTTATTCCATGTTTTTGTTTTTAATATAGGTGGCAGCAAACCCAGTACACACAGTGTGGGAATGCTGTATGGGAAATAATGATAAATGCCAATATAGCCACTCCTTATAAAAATAAGGGTTTGATTATTGGTTGCAGAGTAGAAATTACTGTTCCTTGCTGTTGTATTGCAATTATTTTTGTTTATATTCCACTTCCTTTCTCTCCCCATCCATTAAACTGAATGAAGGGGGAAAAAAATTACCCATTGGAGGCTTAGGCTATTTACACAGCAGTTTCCCTAAATAGCCCTTTATTGTTTCTCATTAAATGTGTTCCACCTGTCAAAGCTGTGCCAGGGTTTTAGCCAGGGTATTTTGCCTTATTTAAATTGGGAGGGCACCCTCTAGTGGAACAAAGAATATATTTTAGCAGTACCTCAACCCCACAGAATATAAATGTCAAATAATTAAAGAGCAATTTAACCCACAACCGTTTTGCTTTAAACGTGGTAATATGTCTTATATGATCCTAAACATATGCCATTTTGTCACTGTTACTAAAATAAGACTGTATTTGAGAGAAAGCAGGTGTAAAGTCCTATGTTTTTGCGAGTCTCCCGAAAACACTATGTGATTGTTCCCCTCTGAATCGAACGCAGGTAAGGGTCTTTGCGTGACGCCGAGGTGCCAGTATACTCATGTGTGTGGATGAGAGCTCTGCCTGGGCAGTGGTTGACTGCGGTGTCCGAGAGAGGGCTAAGCTTCTCTGACACTTATAGTATAACGCCAGTGTGTGTCTAGATGTGCAGATGTGGAGCTCATCTGGACAGCCATTGTTTTGATGACCGCGTCCGAGAGAGGGTTAGGCTTCCCAGACACCTATAGTATAACGTTACGGTGTGTGTGGATGTGTGGAGCTCCGTCTGAGCAGCGGTTTATTTTGATGTCTGAGTGAGGGTTAAGCTTCTCAGTTGAACTCCATGGTGTGTGGCGCATTTCATATACAACGTTGCTCATTATAGCGCTCATACACATTGACGGTACTAAAAAAGTATCACAAAGTTGCCGTGGGTCGTAACATGCCCCCCCCCCCCACCCCTCCTTTCTAGAACTCTCAGTCCAAAACACATTTTTCTCATAGTGTTCGAAATCCAGCTGAAACAGCGGGTTCACTGGCTCTTTAACATTACATATGATGGGGTAATTAACCATTAAAAAAAAAGGTGCATCAATATTTCCCCATAAGCTGTATATGTCATGCCTGTATTCTGAATACTAATGTTGAAATGGGAGATTCTCTATCAAGGCAGAGCAGTTCTACTAATCTGAGGCAGATGGGGAGAAAGGAGAAGGGGAACCTACTGGAACCGCTGGTTGACAGGTCCGGGTCCTCGTCTGAGCTGCTGGTCCGGAGGGAACTCTGAGACGACCGTGTCCGCAGCCTGGGTTTTCTTCTGTGTGATGAGGAGATCCTGTTACAAGTAGGAATAAATTAAACATTACGGCTGCACCACACAACTAATGTATATTGGTAGCGTAACTCGAGTGGTCACAATACTGTAGTTTGGAGAGTAGGAGGCAAAACCAAAGCAAATTAAAAAAGGTAACAAAACATTCATAATAGGACAAATGAAATAGAAATGCAACAGCTACATTTAAGCTTAACACACACAACATTCTTAAATTGTAAGTTATAAACACTTTTGCAATATGTAAATACGAACAGTGTGATATTTTATCCATACTGCATAGCCCTAATAAACTTCCATCTATCTACTCGACCTGCTTGGCTGGAGCCTACCCCAGCTCATTATGGGAGAAAGACAGGACGAGACTGGGAGCCACCCAATGGGTCAGGAGGCTCATCAATTAATTATATAATATAGCAAATGCTTTAGATGGTTAATCAAATAATGTATTTTATATTAAATGTGTGTGTGTGTGTGTGTGTGTGTGTGTGTGTGTGTGTGTGTGTGTGTGTGTGTGTGTGTGTGTGTGTGTGTGTGTGTGTGTGTGTGTGTGTGTGTGTGTGTGTGGTCCATAAAGCCTTTTGAAACCGTTTAGGGATACAACAATTTCAATTGTAAAGAAAAAACAACCAGAATGCTTTTATCTGGACTGAAAACCATGTTCACCTGTACTTGGAGTTGACAAGGAGTCGACACTGCCCCCTACTGTGGTCGAGCTCGCCCTGCATGCGGAACATCACGCCCTGGAAGTCCGGGTCTGTGGCGTCGGCGCTCCGGTTGGGGTGGGGCTGTTTCCTGCGTGTATTAGCCCTGCATACGGACGACGTGCTGGGACACTGTTGGGGACCTGCAGGGGTATGGAAGTCCTCCGCTGGCACAAGACCTGGGAGATAGGAAAATGATTATTATCACTATAGACTATTTATCCTTTTTAATCACCAAAGCTGCTTATGAAGTCTAAATCCAAATTTAAAGAATTCAAGGTTTTGGAGTATTTAGTAATGATTCGTTCGATGTATAGTGTGATAAAGCATCAAATCAATTTGTATTTGTAATGTATTTAGAATACAGAAATGTTTCACTAGATGATGTAATGTAACCTAATTTTATAAGGTTGTAAAAGACTTCTAATATTGTAAATGACAATATAATAAGAAATGACAAAGGACAATATTATCATGGAGAAAGTACTACAATACCAAAGGAGAAGATTGTATTTTCAGCCAGTCACCTACTACCTGCTTTAGATGAAGTTATACGCTGTTGAGGGTCTGTAGATTCAGAGTCTCTCGTCCAGGTAAAATATGACTGCTGGGTAATCGAGGGCCGCCTTGCATTGTGGTCCAGATGGTCTTTTATACATTCTGGCTCTGGGGTTTTGCCAATTGTTTGGCTTTTGTTCTGAGACAGTTCTTCATTGCTTAAAACGGCCCATACAGGTTGTTTGGGCATCGAAGGGTATGTGCGGGCATCATCGAGAGGGTCAAAGGTTAAAAGAAGATTGGAGTTGAAGTCGAGTGCTACAGTGGTGTCATCGGTCAGTAGATCCACTGCATTGAAATAGTTGTGCGCTAAACAAACAACCTTGTCCAAGTTATGGGCCGGCTGTTCGGCCACATATCCCCGAGCATCATCGGTTGCTGGTGAGAGATGCGTTTGTGGCCAAGCCTCATCAGATGTCCCGCTTTGGGTATCCAACTCCGCAGACCTCTCCTTGGACCCAGACAAATCCCATTCTGACCCTGTGACGACACTCAACTTGACCTCCATTGCAGCTCTGTGGGCAGGCTGGGAATGCAAGCCTGCGTTTTCGTCCACAGGAAGCGGCCTGCCGTCATAGGGCTGAGATTCAGTGAGGATGCTAATTTTTGCGTTTGTCGTACACCGCTGCACTGGACAGCTATTGAGGCTCTCGCTGGAACTTTCACCCGGGTCACCGTCCATAGGGGGTGTGATACAAGAGCTCTCCTCCCCTCTGCTGGTGAGAAACAGTAGGTCGTCATGTTGAACAATGGCATGAGAGGAACATTCCAGAATCCCCCGCCCTCGTGACGATTCGTCCGACTCCAAGGGAGATGGGTAAGCTATGGAATTTGAATCAGAGGAAGAGAAGGAGGTTGAAGTGCAGTCTGATTCCCCTTGCCCTCTGGGATGTAGAAGCTTCTCACACTGAAGATTGATCAGGCTCATCACCTCCCAGGGGTTGCTGCCCTGCAGGTCAGGCCCAATGTGAGTCGTGATCATGTACATGTCACTGTTCTCCTTCCCCTTATAGGAAAACGTTTGGGCCCAGCTGTGTTGGGGATATGCATTTGAACAATTGTTGGATGGATGAGCATCCTTTCTGTCGATTGTAACCGGGTCAAAGGTTGAGTCAACTAGACGACTGTGGCTTGGGGCAGCGAGTTTGGAGGCCTCTTGAAGGAATTGAAGGATTATGGGTTGCGTGGCTGATTGGTCCTCAGGATCCGTTGTGTCATCCGTCTTGTTGTTTTGGGTAGAGACAGGCCGTAGCTCTACCTTTGTGCTCATGTTGGTCTTGTAAAGGAGGACCGTTTTGCACAAACATATGAATGTTTAAGGATCATAACATAGCATATGACACATTTTCCCTTTGAATTATTCCACTGTAATAATGGTTAAGTCAACCAAATGACTATTTCCAAAATATAGTTGTAAACAACAATCTAAGCTCTGACAAACATGTTGGGCAAATTTAAATTAAACCGTTAGCTGAAAGAAACGTAGCTTATTTGAATTGCGTATATTATATTGCACCGCTAACATGCTCGTTTGTATGGTGCTATTTCGTTATTTACATTCCTAACTTTTCGATACAAATGAACTTAATCTTAGAATTAACGCAGTCTTTGAAATAACCTGCAATTAGAAATGTCAATGTACCTCGCCGCTTGAACCAAATATTTTTCAACTCACCTGTTGAGCTCTCTACGTGTGAAGGCGTTTTCACTTTAATGTAGCGAGTTTCTAGAGCTCTCTTAATAAAGGACCACCATACGTGCCCTCTAGTCACATTACTTAACCTTTGTTTCGTTCGAATGCTTCTGGGGTTCGCGGTACTAAAGAACTCTGAAGTCTCGAGCACAACTGCGCCAGCATATTCCTAGATACCTGCGCGTGTAAAGTGACTACTGTTTTGGGAAGGAACAGGTGACATTTGGATATATTTCGACCCAATACCAACCATTCACTGTGATCCGACTTAATGATGTGCAAATGCAAATATCACGTCGATCACTTACTTTGAAACCCAGATCGTGACGTGGACATTTTAAGGTAAAAGTGGATGTGTTACGCGATCAAAATACCGACCAACAGAACAACACGATCAAGGTATAAAGTCAATTATTTTTAAATCCCAATGCATGGAAATGCTTACCGTATTTTTTTAAATATCTGATTGTCGGTTATTTGGATTACAATTAAATCGAGTCACACTTGATCACTAATTTGAAAATTGCGACAGGCATTTCTCTTTCGGTGTTTTGGACAAGTGCAGGCTACCCGGGTGTTATTCGTTTATTTTAATTGCGCCCGCGGCTGATGCATAAATGAGTCGTTAATACAACAGCTCTGGTTCCTCAAGGTAAGGGCATAATCGCGCTGCCGTATCTCTGCAACCGAACATGCTGATCAACGTTTGAAGTGGCACAAATAATTGAGTACTCTGCAGGAAGCCTCGTCGTCAGCATATTTCTCGAAATGTTCTTTATTTTATTGCACGCATTGTATTAGTAAATTACATCAACGTACTAAAACCAGACACTTGCACGTGTGCGTTTATTTGACAAGTTGTTTCCGGCCATGTTTCTTACAGGCTCCTAAATTCCAATGCCGGCTGAAGCCACTGCCAAACCGTTCGTGTCGGCCTTCTTCTGTGAACTGTCGAGGTCACGGTTTGAGGAGATTAGTGGATTTGGAAGAAAGCAATCCGACGGCAACAGGGCTTTAACGATATGGACCCTAAAGTAGTACCAGCCCTTTGATGAAAACAAACGGATAAAACAGTTATTGTAATTAAAAAAAAATAACGATCTAGTGAAACAAGCACACGTGTTTTGAGACAAATCAAGATAAAGAAAATTCATCTTCCAGGCGAATTTAGAAGGAAATCAAGCATTCAATATATAATGCCATATATTTCAGTTTAGGAATTACAACAGGTCTGTTGTAATTCTGCACATTTAAACATATATTTGTGTTTTACCCATTAAGTGAGTCTGGTGGCCCAAGAGCTGGCATTACAAGTTAACTCAAGACGCTTCTAGATGCAAACCATACGTGCCCTCTAGTCGCATTACTTTAGCAATGCGCTGGGTGGTTTTTTATCAAATAGTATTGTCTTTGACAATGTGTCCCATGAAATATTGTAAGTAAATGTTAGAGAAAAAGTTACTTAATACTAGTAGTTAGGAAATGTCATGGCAAGAATTATATTTAAAAAAAAGCAATCCCTTAATCAGTCAAGTGAAATGATTTGAAACCTATAGAGGTGGCTTATGACCAAAGATGTAGCTTTTATACTTCATATTTGTTGTAGGTTTTTATCTAATGGAACTCTGTCTTTGTACTCCCTGTTTGAGTGTTGCAAGGTACAACTACATAATTTAAGTCAATTTTATATTAAGTCACTTCATACAAAAATATTGGTTATAGTGATTGAAATGCATACACATTTGTGTATACATACACATACACACAAGTGACATAAGACAGCATAAATTATGAACAAAAAACATGGTATGGATAGTTGTGCATACTTGACGTTCAGAAGTTGTAACATGGAATGTGTCATTCAATCTCATAAATGTTTTTTGCCAAAACCTGACTTGGCTGGCTCTTTGGAAAAAACTGCTCTCTTAAAACAAGATTTGAACAAAGATCATTTTGTGAGATTGGATGATGGGAGTTGACCTCAATTCCCCTGCACGAGAATTCCTTCAACAAGAACAAACGATATCACCTAAGCATAGCTGTTAGCATGGCTGCTATCCCTCCAGCTAATAGTTGGTATCAGCCATTTAAAGTAGGAAACACACCGCCTTTTGCGCAGTGCACAGTGTTTACATTTTTTCTCCTAAGACTGGCCCTTCAGGGACGTTGTTGCCGTGGGCGTAAAGTATAGGCCCTCCAACCAGGGGCACAGGTACACCAGCTAGCCACCCAACCGTCTTGTCTGCTTTAAGTTCCATTCAATGACGCCAACTCCGACCCGACGGGGGTTTCTCCTCAGTGGGCTTTGGGAACGTGGCCGTCCACATAGAAGTTCCTGGTGACCTTGGGCAGGGTCAGCTCTATGCCGTCCAGCTCCGGAGTTAGAATGATCTGGCATCCCAGTCGCGAATTCTCCTGAAGCAAGGGAGCCATATCCAGCATGTCATCTTCTCTAGAGGGAGGACAGTGGCCATATCTTGTTAGCTTACCATAATGGTGGGAGGTTTAGAGGGCATTAGACCATCGTTAATTTTAAATATGACATTGGAAAGCAGTAAAAAAATTGGTTTTGTCCCCAGCGATCCATCATGGCATCAGAATGCGACCCCACGGCTTACACGTGTTCATAGAGTGCAGGGGAACATATTGGGCTAGGGAGAAGTAATCTTAAATTGCAAGAGATGACCCATGGCAACATTGGACCCAATAAAGCAAACTCACCTTTCATCTGGCTCTGGCAGCTTGTCAAAATGATCACCGCTCACATAGACATGACATGTTGAGCAAGCTAGAGAGGCCTCGCACGCTCCTAATGGAAGGGAGAGTTTATTACATGTGTGTTTAGTAAATAGTGTGTGTGTGTGTGTGTGTGTGTGTGTGTGTGTGTGTGTGTGTGTGTGTGTGTCTGTCTATATATATATATATATATATATATATATATATATATATATGTGTATATGTGTGTGTGTGTGTGTGTGAAAAGCCATAGTAGAGACAATGCTTCTTACCTTCAAGTTCAATTCCATTCCTATGAGCAAGGTACAGCACGTTATCTCCAACTTTGGCACGGACCGGGATCTTCTGGCCGGAGCGATCTACATACACCACGTTCACCCTGGGCAGCCCAACCAATAATTATCACGTTTCTGCATTCTCAGGTCAATGATTAGGGAACTTAGACCTGCTACCAGTTGACCTTGTTGTAGTACCTGTAGCATGCTTTCACCTCTAATCGATACTGTTAAGTGAAGTTAATGATTCAACATTTTATATTATATGATAATCAACTAAGCTACTACAGTGCATTATATAGCCTATACTATAGATATACATATAACAGTTTATATTGCAGTATGTAATATGACACTATTCAATTCAAAATCTAAATCAGTTCTATACAGAGCTGATACTATAGTAGCTTCTATAGCCGTGGTTGTCAGAAATGACACTAAATGTGTACTAACACTTTACTTACACATCTTTTGGGTCCTCTGCGTTGGAGTCCCCCACGTCATTGTGACAAACACCTTTGAGAAGAATCAACGAGATAGGTGTTTTTGTTTAATAGATGACATTACAAGCTGATGGTTTTAGTACGTTGTAAAAAGTTGCTTGCAAGGAATTTGGATGATTATTATGCGTGTGATCGTGAGGTTAATCGAGATTTGCATGCTGATGTAGTTCTAATCATGGCTTATAACGACAGACATCATGTACACAATCACCATGACTCGACGCATTGACTGCCAACAGCAATGGGAAAGGGGATGGACAGTCACGGACAAAACGCTATTTCATACGCCACTAAAGTATTGCAATCGATTGCAACTCACCCATCGTTGTCTGCAACTGGCGATTTAGTGTCCGTAGACCCCCTGGAGACCCTTGCCCCGAGAGACGGGCAAAACCATCCACACAACTATTTAATCTATAAAAAGGAGATGCATTGCAGTCTGTTACTACTCGAGAAAGTCTGAAAGTCAGCCCCATGCTCGACCGAACAGCAGTGGAGGCCGCCATTATACTGTTTTGATCACATGGGTTGACTCGGCCAATAGTAAAGGGGCATTTGTTGACAACGTCTTTAACTGCTGTACACTTCTTCGACACCAGGGGATGCTCCAAACTAGTTCATGCGACACAGAAATGTAATTACCAGTATCCAATTTCGACCTTTCCTGTGTCTCAGTGAGTGGTTGGCAAGAGCTTCACCTTCACTAGAAACACCATGTAATGCACCACAAAAGGGGAATCAAAAAATGTTTTTATTGTTTTGAAACCTG
>JACYXH010000312.1:919261-939261 GCA_026745465.1 Lota lota | reverse complement strand
GGTAGTATAGCTGTCAAAAACTATTATTTGGATTCCCTCGGATCACTCTGTTGAGATTTAGATGAATATATTTATATTGACAGCAAAAGCTTAATGCATAACATCCCCATTAAAGAATCTGTCAACCAAGGCATTAACTGTTTCAGTTTCTTTGCGTCTTTTGTTTCATTCCAACAAGTCAGGCACAAAAAAACGTAGTCGGAAACTCATGACCCTGTAGGGAGTACCGCACCTTGAGAAAACGGCTGGCCTTCGCCTGTTATCATGACGACAGAGTGATCGATGGACTCTGTGAGAGCAGAGCGAGGGTCGCTCTCTTCTCTCTCTCTCTCGCATCACTTCGTGTGATGACAGCACAAGATGTGGGGAAGGAAGGAGTATGTCTGTCTGACAATGAGATATCAATATGTATACATGTATCACATGCAACCGTCCAAATTAAAAAGAACTATCCCAGAATAGCTTTCTTTATTATATTTTTGTTATATTTAATATGGATATGTGTGTTTGTACACATTTATGCAAGTGTGTCCATGTGCTTGAGTGTGTGTGTGTGTGTGTGTGTGTGTGTGTGTGTATGCGTGCATTTGTGTGTGTGGTTATGTCATTATCAACCCTCAACAAAAGCCTTTTCATTATTAAACAGTAAATGAATAACTATCCCTGTTGCATCAACAGCATTAACAAAACAACCAATATTTCAGATTCATAAACAGTGATGCTTATTAAGATGTCATTTCTTCCAGTAGACAAAACAACCATTGAGGGAGCTGCTCTGCATTCAGCCTGAGGGTCCGAAAATGCTCAGCTGGGGGCCGCTGCCTGCCTGACCCCTTTAAATCCAAACGGGCCCTTTGGCTGACGGTTAAAAAATTGTAAAAAAAAGTGAAATGTCTCTATGGGGAGTAAAAGGTGTTAATTACACCAGAGACTGACTTTTTTTTTCATAGAATTGAAACAGAACTTTTCACCACAGACATAAATTATGAGTGTTTAAAAAAAGAAAACACAGTAAAATACTTTAATGCTCATTCATTTAAAACTAGTACAAATAAACCCATTCTTTTAAAAGCAACCAGAGAAGACGTGATGGATAGAAGGAATCTAGTGAACACAGAGTCCAGCTGAGCAGTAATATTTCCCTCAGCGGCAGGACACACTGCATACACAGGGCTCAATGCCCACAGACACAGCTATACCAACACACACACACACACACACACACACACACACATACCAGTACTGGGCCTCATTTGTCTGCTTGGCAAAAGAACATGGAAATGCTCCACCTAGTAACTTCAACTGTCTCCTTTGTCCAAGTCTGTTCTTGTACAGACCATTCAAAGAAAATCTAAATTTTCTCTTTTTTTGGTGAAATTTTTAATTTCTATGGCCTCTGCTCCTTTTTAACCACAGCTGGTCTTCTGTAGTTCCACGTCAGGGCAACATATAAGACTGGTATTTCAATGACTGAAGCTACAGTTAAATAGAATTAATGAAACTGGCAAGCGATTAGGGGTTTAAAAAGGTCTAGTCTTTAACTAGAGTTGCTGTTCCTGATAAACCAATGACAACCAATCAAGAATAATTCCATATATGGCCGTGCTACAATGTATTACTATCCCTTCACCGATGCCTTGGTGCACCCTTAACTGTGACCATATAAATTAATCTCTCCTCAGGGAACATCGCTCTGGTGAGTGATGTTTTGATGAATGAACTGTCTCTCTCTCTTTCTCTGTCTCTGTCTCTGTCTCTCCTCTTCATCTTGGAAGCTACATGTAAATGTCAATATTCTGCTCGATGAGGGGAATAAGGGGAATCTAAGCGTAATGGCAAGACTGTTGAAGGTGCCCTGTGTCTCCATGTGTATGTGCCTGTTCACACACACACACACACACACACACACACACACACACACACACACACACACACACACATACACACACGCACGCACAGATACACACATGCATGCACACACACACACACACACAAGCACACAGACACGAACACACACACACACACACACATGCACACACACACACACACACACACACAAGCACACAGACACACACACACAAGAACACACACACACACACACACACACACACACACACACACACAAGCACACAGACATACAGTGCATGTGTTTATGCATGGCAACACGAAAAAAACAAAGACACAGCCAGGCAACTAGATGGTAATCTACCAGTTTATGGTAGGTGCAGTGAGTTGATCTTTATTATCTCGATCCAGAGTCCTAATCAATTTTAATGATTGCTAATTTCACTTGACTTTCGACACAGGAAATTGAGTGAGCTCAATGTTTCATGGAAGACCATGAAACAACCTTTCTCCAGACTAATGGTAGTTTAAGCATGTTGACAGATCTCTGCTATAACTCTGTACCCCACCAATATTAAGGGATAACTGAATTGTCCCTAGCGATCATTTTGATTGCTTATACTTCTTAACTGTACTACGTCCTCCACACCTAAGCCCAGTTTGTATCCGTACCAAAGATTCAAGTTTATGTCCAGTTGCAATGGATCTGTACTGGAGCTGGCACAATGATAGATTACCACACTTTGCCAATTGGATTCCCTAGACATGTTCCCTGAACTCTGTTTCCTTTGAAAACCTGAAAAGGAGATTAGTGTTGGCTAAGCTGGTAAAGCACCGTGGCGATTATTTTGTAAGTTTTAACAAAGCCTTTATTCAGTAGCGTCTGCGTTGTTCTCTGGAAGCACACCGAGGCAGCATTAGAAGGGGAGAGATTTATGAGCATGTCGACTAGAGCAGAAAAACTAAGGGCGTCTGCAGAACCCTCTCCAACTGGGTCAGACCCCGGTCAGCGAGAACAAACGGTCGCCTTGTTAAGAGGGGCACATGACCTCATGATGGACCTTCAGCTTTTACTTTTGTCTACAGAGTGAGCGGTCAAGATGGCCGACATGTTAAGTCGTTGTGGATAAGCAATGAACACAAATGTAATCGCGAGCATCAATCATCCCAGCTTATCATGGTTAACATTTTGCATCACATCACGTTAACCATGATAGGCAGCAATCATCCCAGCCGATCATGGTTAATGTGATGTGATACAAAATCTTGAACTGATTCTCTATTTCTACCTCCTCACCATGGAGATATTACTATCATACTATACGATCCTGGGCCTCTTCTGGGAATTGAGAGTGCTGGTGCACATACATACAAACACCAACACCAACACACCCACACACACACACACACACACACACACACACACACACACACACATACACACACACACATGCCTAGTAAGTGTATATCTACAAACATGCAAATCTCTCTCTCTTTCTCTCCCTCACCTACCCACACACCCAAACACACACACACACACACACACACACACAGACACACAATCTCCCAAATGATCACACACACAAACACACAAACATACACAGGCAGGACATTGACAGGGGGATGTTGATAACGGCAGACGTCAGTTGGCCAGTGCGATGTGGTTATTCCAGGAAGCAGGGCAGTTGGCTAGCCAGGCCTGGCAGGCTGCTGTCAATCAACCATCTAGTCATGCTGCTCACTAAATTATGATCAGGTGGTTTCCTGCTTCACTACCACTACCACTCACACTCACACACACATCCACACACACACACACACACACACACACACACACACACACACACACTCGCACACACGCACACAAACAAATACACACATGCACACACACACACACGTACATGTGCGCTCATACACTCATACACCCATGGCAAAATGTTGTATAAAGTCACTGGTACAGCCACTGTAAAACACTGATGCAAAACCAAAGCATTCATTAGTACAACCTGTCGGTACTTGATACAAAATCACACACACTCCCACACACAAATACAGACACATGCACATAAACACAGACACACACAATCACATACACTCACACAAACACACACACACACACACACACACACACATACACACACACACACACACACATACACACACACACACACACACACACACATAGCCACAATGTGTCATGTATATATCCAGACACCTGCCAACTGTTAGTTATGCATCCCAGTCTTTTAATGTATGCACTCATATGCTCAGGTGCTTATGTCACTTTTTTGACTATCATCATCGTTTCACTAGACTGGTGTAATAGGTTCCTGTGATTAAACCAAGGGATAAGCTAAGCCCAGACAGCTCCGACGGTGACGTGGTGGGAACAGGTGTGTGTGTGTGTGAGAGGGGCAGGGTTCCCATAGTGACGCTAGCGGCTGCGTCTACTAGCTCCACCAACGTCCTCAGACAGAGTGAGTGTTACATAAAATCGACATGTCAGGACACACTGACACACACACACACACAACACAGACACACACACACACTCTCTCTCTCACACACACACATACTCACAAAATAAATGTGAGTATTTATTTTGTGTTCAGAGGACGCACACACACACACATATAAACACACGCACACACACACACACTCACTCACATAAACACATAAACACAGAGAGAGGGAGAGAGAGCAGGACAGATAGAGGAGGGGCCAGAGAGAGGGAGAGGTCTTTAATTATCAACACTCTTACATCATCTCTCTCTCACTTTCTCGATGTGTCTCATTTATTACACAGCACCTGGCACAGGTGACGTCTCGTCTCAGCCGAACAAAACAATACAAAACGAAAAAACACAAAGCAAAACAAAACACAAAAACAAAGACAAAGAAACAACAAACAAGAACAAAACAATGTTTTCAGACATGAGACTGTTGTTACAGATGGACAAGCAATTAAGGCTCACAGAAAATATGAAGGAAATAACATAAAACATAAAAAGATCATGATCATTGTTTTCTTACTGGAAATATTTACTCACAATGGGGATTTTTTTGCCAAACGTTTAGTTGAGCAAAGTGATTGAACCAAAAAACTGCTTTGCTGATGTGGTTTGTGATTAAAGTACTAACTCATTCGTGCATGGATAAGAGATGGGTGTGTTGGTGTGTGTGTGTGTGTGTGTGGGGGGGGGGGGTTGTGTGTGTGTGTGGGTTACTTCTCCAAGTCTGGACTGGGGTAGCTGAAGGGGGAAATGGTGGGAGGGGTGGGGTGTGGGGTGGGGTGGGGTGGGGGAGGGGACGCATTCCATTAAACTGGAGATAAACAGTTTAGACAAGTCTAATAGTTAAGTCTCTGAGACTATGTGGAAATTCCCTATGTGGAAGGAATCTCTTTCAAATGGCCTATTTCACATGGCCTATGGCAGGACGTACCGTCTCAGAGTCTCAATCACTGCTGGGCTAAGTGCAGCCTCTGGCCATTGCAGCCAGAACTATTTTGAATGGCGGACGGCATGTGTAGTGTATAGATATCGTGTTACCCGTGTCACGAAAACCTCCGGAATTATTTGAATTACAGCGCAATCTTGGGAAGCCAAATCTACGGGTTGCTCTGTCGTTGGTGTGTGGGTGTGTGTTGGATGTGGGAGGCAGGGGGTGGGGGGCAGGGGGTGGGGGGCTAGGGGGTGGGGGGCAGGGAGCGGAATTGACATCCACTTAGCACAACATCTCAGATCCAGTTTGCCTAAAACACACACCCCCCCCACACACACACACACGCACACACATGCACACACACACACACGCACACACACTCACACACATACACACTCACACACGCACACACACACACACACACACACACGCACACAAACACACATTGACACGTTGCCTGCCTGACCTCTTGTGCCAAAAGCGGCCACAGGGAAAGGGAAGCAAGCTAACAGAAGCTGCCAATCAAATGCAGCCAGGGGAACGGGACCACCACCAGATGTTTCATTTGAACTTTTCCTATTTTAATGATGGATTTTATGTTGATGTAATTTATGTCGATGTTATTGATTATTTTCTCACTGACTGTGGAATTTTCCTTACTGCAACGTTTCCATTTTGCGTCAGTGTACCATATGAATGGACAGGATGGACAGAACGGATAGAGGGACAGGCAGATGCTCAGCACTGCCCCCAAGGACCGACCCAGTGTCATGTCAATCCATTCAGCTGGTGGGTCTGTCGGACCTGGACGCCATACAGCCGCTATGGAAGAATATTATCCAGCTGCAGAGTGCTGAAGTTTAACACTGAACAACTATACAGAAATGTGACTCACGTGGAGAATCACAGGTAGGCAGGCTGTGATGTGCATGCTGTTTATTGTGACTCCCTGTGACGTGCATGCTGTTTATAGAGACTCCCTACAACGTGCACGCTCTTTATAGTGACTCCATGCATCGTGCACGGTCTTTATCGTGACTCCCTGCAACGTGCACACTCTTTTTAGTGACTCCCTGCGACGTGCACGCTCTTTATATTGACTCCCTGTGACGTGCACGCTCTTTATAGTGACTACCTGCGACGTGCACGCTCTTTATTGTGACTCCCTGCGACGTGCACGCTCTTTATCGTGACTCCCTGCGACGTGCACGCTCTTTGTAGTGACTCCCTGCGACGTGCACGCTCTTTGTCGTGACTCGCAAGTTGGGACTCTGCCATGCACTGTGCTCCACTCCTCCATTCCCGCCATGTCTTTCATCCGCCTGTTCTGTTGTAAGTCACCCCCCCTACCCCCCTCCCAGACACACACACACACACACACACACATACACAAACTCAATGTGAGGAAGACAGGCATTAACATAAACAAATCTCTCTATCTCCTCTGCTCTCATCTCACGGCCACTTCTCTCCCCCTCCCTCCTCCTCCCACCTCCTCCTCTTCGCTATTCCTCCCACCTCCTCCTTGCTCTTTCTCCCACCTCCTCCCTCCCCTTCCCTCCTCCTCCCTCCCCCTCCCTCCTGCTCACACCTCCTCTCTCCTCCCTCCTCCTCCTCTCTATTCCTCCCACCTCCTCCTCCTCGCTCTTCCTCCCACTTCCTCCTCGCTCTTCCTCCCACCTCCTCCTCCTCCTCCCTCCCCCTCCCTCCTGCTCCCACGTCCTCTCTCCTCCCTCCTCCTCCTCACTCTTCCTCCCACCTCCTCCCACCTCCTCCCACCTCCTCCTCCCTCCACCTCCTGCCTTCTCCCTCCTGCTCCCATCTCCTCTCTCCTCCCTCCTCCTTCTTCCTCCTACCTCCTTCCACCCCCTCCTCCCTCCCCCTCCTTCCTGCTCCCACCTCCTCTCTCCTTCCTCCTCCTCCTCGTTCTTCCTCCCACCTCCATCCAAGTCCTCCTCCCTCCCCCTCCCTCCTCCTCCCTCCTCCTCGCTCTTCCTCCCACCTCCTCCCTCCTGCTCCCACCGCCTCTATCCTCCCTCCTGCTCCCACCTCCTATCTCCTCCCTCCTCCTCGTCGCTGTTCCTCCCTCCTCCTCCCTCCTGCTCTCACCGCCTCTCTCCTCCCTCCTGCTCCCACCTCCTCTCTCCTGCCTCCCCTCCGAACGATGAGCAGACATGCTGTGTGTGTATGCGTGTGTGTGGAGGATGCTATCTGTGGAGGAGAACATCATCCATCAGTGTTATCAACAAAGCAACCTTCAGACCTCCTCTGTGGAGTGGGGGGTATGTGGGTCCGTCACCATGACCTGACCCCCTTCCCCCCCCCCCCCCACACACACACACAAATACACTCACACACTGACATACTCACATACACACACGTTTGAGTAAAACTGTGTGTGTGTGTGTGTGTGTGTCTGCTTGCATTTCTGTATCTCTAATACACAACTGTATATGCGATTATGCAAACGTGTGCTAAGGCCTGTACGATTGTGCTAGCCAATGTGTTACCTTATAAGAACATGCGTGCATGTGTGCTTATTTTCAGTTCATTGGGTTCCAACCGTGTGAGGTAAAGCACCCTGCTCATTGGCACAATACCACAAAGGCCACGCCCTCAAACCACACTCTCTTTCTCACCCTTTTTCACTCTCTCACTCTCTCTCCCCCGACTCTCTCCTCTCTGTCTTATGTCTCTCTATCTCTGACTGGGGCACAGGCAGGCCTGGTACAGTCCATAGTTCTTGGCTTCCTGTGTTTTTCCTCTCAAATGAACTTTTGCCTCATTGTTCCTTTATAATACTTAAAATGCTTTGGCAAGAGGTCTTGTTCGAAAAACATTAACGCCCAGAACAGCGTGAGATAAAGACAGGGAGAGAGAGAGAGAGAGAGAGAGAGAGCAAGAGAGGGAGAGAGAGCAATGGAGGGAGGGAGGGGAAGAGAAAACGAAAATAAAGAGGGTGTGGGAGAGAGACATGGAAGCAGAAAATGTGAGGGGCAGATAGAAAGAGAAACGGGGTGAAGAGGGAGTGAGAGAGTGAGAGAGTGGTCCTTCCTTACAGGGAGCCTCTTGCACCCGCCAACCCCAAAGCCACAGAAAATGGGAACAAAGTGTGGAGGAAAAAGAGGGCTGGATGGAGGCTGATGTTGAGGGTGGGTGGGTGGGTGGGTGGTGAGGGGGTAGAAGGGGCCTAGGAAAGCGAGTGTGGATATGAAGGCTATCTTTAATAAGTGGGAGCCTTGGGTTTCTGTGGTGGAGTGCAATGGCTCCAGTTGTCTAGCAGAAGGGCCGACAACATTCAGTGTGTTTACTCCCGAGAATGTGCAGTTACCATCTCTCACGTCATTGGATCTTTACATGACTAGCTGTTGGTCTATGTTTATATAGAATCGTCATGATCCATCCTTATTAAAACAAAACCATAACCCTAGAGCTCAAAGCACACGACCGTTTCGGGGGAAGATGCAAAATAATGTAGAGTTTTCACATCCAAAATAGACTTGAGTCTTTTATGAAGTGAGCGTAAAAAATACAGTGGTACTACATTCGCACTCCAAGTGCTGTGCTCCGTTAAAATAACTAGTGCAGTGCCTGTTTAAAACGTGTTCAGAACGGGCAGAATGATTGGCCTCCAGTATTGCTGCTTGCATCTTTCTCAAGAACCGCTCATCCAAAATAAATTATAATGGAAGGACAGACGAACATACGCATACATACAGACACACTTATGTGTCTAACTCTTATTGTAGTTAGATATGATTCTATTTCTCTGGGTCGGGCTACACATAGGAACCAAAATGTGCTTTGGGCTTCATATGGACATATAACCTCCTTTCAGGAGCTGGGGTTTTGGCCTGTGGTCGTGGTAGTAACGAAGGGGTTAAAGCAATAACCTGACCTCAAATCCTTCACAGAGTATCTCAAGAATTTGTCTCTGTCAGTTTCCAGCTGAAGTTTATTAGTTAAGAAAATAATGACAACATCTCAAGGATATGTTGTCAGTTGTCCAACGACATGCATGGTATCTATACTGTGCATTGTGACATGTTTATTGGTTCTGTGCTTTAATAAAAAGGCAATACGAGTCAGAAACTATTCATGGACCCAGGAATTCTCCATGAAGTTAAAGATGTGGAAAAGTGCATTGTGTTTAAACCAAAACAAATATTACCAATGTTTCTGTATGGCATTGTGGAGGAATATACTCATTTTAAATGACCATATAATCTATGGTACATTCTACGTTGTTTTATTGTATTGTATTTATTTAACCTTCATTTACTTAGGTGTGTCTCATTGAGGTTAAACACCTCCTTTGCAAGAGAGACCTTATGGCAACAAAGTGACAAGCAGAGAGCAGTAACAAATCCCTGCCATCTTTCAGTAAAGGTTTTACCCATTAATTTAAACTAAAGAAACAAGCTCACACAGATGAAGCAGATTATCATCCACTATTTAACTATACCTAATAATCACAAACATTGCACGTACTTACAATTACATACTACATATTATATATACATATATACAAATACTATATGCATATATTTTCCCCCCAAGCAGTCAGGCTCCTGGAAAAATCCATTACTCCCAAACCAACCCCACGCACACTACAACAACCCATTTGATTATCTGCATTATATTCTGTATTTTGCACAGCATTTTATTCTTTTATTCTTTTATTTTTTGCACTACCACCATGGCTGGTACCACTACCACTTGAACACATTGTTGTATTGATGTTGCTAATTATTATTATTATTTATTATTTATTATTACATACTTTGTTATTGATCTTGTATTGATGCTGCTATGTGACTGTTGAGGATCCAAGCCTAAGAATTTTACTCTTGCGTAAGATTACTAAGATGTATTAGTAAGATTCTGATTCTGATACAAATAAGCAACCCACATCATACATTTGATCATATCATTTCTTTATATTTTATATTTTGAAATGCAGGTTGGGGAAGACCAAGGGTTTTGCGTCACTACTTCCATGTAAGATGACTGTAATTTCTTATACATGCGTTCTTACAGTCCAAAACATGCTACGTGTTTTTACATGCATGCTTTGCAAAAGTAGCCGGGTTTTTTTTCTCCTGAATTCAAACATTAATCTGTGTTTGTGTGTGTGTGTGTGTGTTTTTTGTTTGTCTGTCTGTGTGTGTGTGTGTGTGTGTGTGTGTGTGTGTGTTTGTGTGTGGTAAATTGGGGTGTTTCTTCTTACTTGTTAACACTACTAGCTGTTTGCTAGTCAGTTTTGCTGTAGCCGCATAAGTGTGTTTGCTCAAGGGTCTGCGGCAGAGCTCGGGCATGTGTATCTACTATCTGTGTTGTCCAGCTGTAGATGATGGGAGGAAGAAGTAATGGGGAAAAGTTCGAATAAGCCCTTAAAAAGTAATTTCTCTTGATGAACAAAAACGTTCTTTCTTTCTTGTTCAGCATGCCTGTGTTATAAACCGGCGCATTTTATGACATTGCTCATATGGAAAAGCAGCCCATCAACTACAGTGCTGAATACGTCATTAACACTCCGTCCTGACGCCAATTCTGCCAATTATCCTCCACTTGAGCTGTGATGTGGGCAAACAATTTAGAGTCCCATGGGATAATTGTCTTTTCGCCATTCATTTGCAACATAAACTTAAATATTTGAGATTTATAGTTCAGTCGAGTGTTCAAGGAGCACTTAGCCCCAGAGAGATCAGAGCCACAGAAACCAACACCACAAGAGAATGTAAAGCAGCCTAACGAAGAACAGATGAGGAGATGGCCTTATAAAAGACTCTTTGCCAGACACATGTAATACCATCTAGATTGGCCCAGATAATGTGTGTTTGTGTGTGTGTGTGTGTGTGTGTGTGTGTGTGTGTGTGTGTGTGTGTGTGTGTGTGTGTGTGTGTGTGTGTGTGTGTGTGTGCTTGTGTGTGCTTGTGTGTGTGTGTGTGTGTGTGTGTGTGTGAGTGTGTTTGTGTGTGTGTTTGTGTGTGAGAGAGAGAGAGAGAGAGAGAGAGAGAGAGAGAGAGAGAGAGAGAGAGAGAGAGAGAGAGAGAGAGAGAGAGAGAGAGAAAGCATGTTCGAGAGGTTGTTGAGCAAGTGTTTTAGCAAAAGCAATACATCAGAAGATGTCATTTAAATTCAGATTTACTTAGCTGGTTTTCCCAGTTAACGAAAAACCTCCAACAAAACTATCTCAGTCACCAATTTTTACTCATTCTTATAACTGTAGTTGTACACAATTAATTAGAAAAACATATTCACTCCTCCATAAATCAGACCCTGCAATATGAGGGAATATGTTTTTCGAATTAGTTGTACACAATTAATTAGAAAAACATATTCACTCCTCCAAAAATCAAAGCCTGCAATATCTGTGAACATTCCCATCCAGATGAGAAGAGACATGTTTTCCAACGTCTACAACCATGGCTCAGTCCACTACCACAGAGCCATGATGGGATGATGGCTGACTGGGGTTCGGGAAGAACTCCTCTAGTTGTCTGGTGGAGCTGTGTCAGGCTGCTTCGGCTCATACGAGACCTTTCTCATACTTCTCCTGTGACTGAAGAACCCCAGGCCTCCACGTCCCTCGTCGCACCCCATAATACTGTTTGTGTCCCACATCTGATCTGTGAACATCTGGAGCCTGTCTCTTGGTAGCTCTAGCTCTCTCTCTCTCTGCAGCCTGGGCAGACCCTAACGGAACATGTGAACGGGTTAAAGGATCCGGCCAGAACAGCTGCCATTAGTTTAATTACATATTTGGAATGAGAGGAAGAGGGAGTCCCAGCACGTTGTTAACGCTTCACGCATTCTCTGGTTTAATTGGCACAAATTGATGTTAATGCAGACCATAGAAGCCAAGGGAGCGGGTGGCACAGGAAAACAAGGGCTGCCTAATGTAAACAAGACTGTTTGAGGGAGGGAGTGAGAGAGAGAGAGAGAGAGAGAGAGAGAGAGAGAGAGAGAGAGAGAGAGAGAGAGAATACATGTCAGAAATGAAAACACATCCATAAGTGTTTGGATTGAGAGCCGATAAGGTTAAAGGTCATTCCCTCTCCAGGGCATGGTGTGATAGGCACGGTGAGGGAAGGGCTTTCTAACCTGGTATGCCCTGGAAAAAAACACACAGGCATGTGGGCCAAAGGTATCCATGTCAACCTGCTATTTCCTGGAGCTATTTCCTGTTAAAACATGCAGGGGGTCACGACTTCTGAGCTCCATATCTTTATAAACTCTTTAAGGGGGCACTGGTTGTAAACACACATCTAGGCATAAGAAGATTAGACATCAGCAACATCAACAGCGGGTCACAACTGTAAAATATACTGATATGTGGGAAAACAGAAGCGGTGGTCTAGTCTGGAGTCAAATTGATGTGAAAAACCAAAAATCGTAGATGTGGAAATGTTTCTTGTAATCGAAAAGAAATGATATCAAATGCATTTTCTGAATTGTAAACAAAAAAGTTATGTTCACAAATGTTACAGTTAAGATTACGTTTTTCCTCACGCTTATGGTTTTGACATGATTTTGACATGGAGGCGGGGTGACGAGAAGGGGGTGACTTTTATTGGTCAATCAGACAAATGTGTCATTGGTATGCGCCATGTTTACCTCCCTTGCCTGAAGGGATTAGCTTCTGAGGCTGGTAGCTAGCATGCCAGGGCAAGCAACCCACTGGATCAGATACTGGCTTGGCTGGTCATTAGCTTCAAGGTCAAGATAATGAGCAGCCAAGCCAGTAGCTGATCCAGTGGGTTGCTGACCCCGGGGTGCTAGTTACCAGCCCCGGAAGCTAATGCAGCCAAGCTAGTGGCCGATCAAGTGGCTGTCTAGGTTAGACGCATGAGATACCACGTTGGTCGATTCTAATTTCTGCTTCTCATTTCCTGAAGCCGGCTTAATTTCCTAACGTCAGTCTCATAGTTGCCAACGCCGGCGTATCATTGGCCAGATCAGTAGCTGGCTTTGGCAAGGGTTAAGACTTTTTGTTTACAATTCAGAAAACTTTATTGTATTTTATTACAAAAACTGAAATGGGAAGTTACCATAGGACTGCCATAAGACTTTAAATATTCAGCTAAAGTCTGATTTGAAGGACTGCAAAATGATTTGGAAAAATGGGAAATCATTGAAGTGATATGGTTGAGGTATTCTGCTTTGTATATTTGATGACAGTGTTTGGAGGTTGTAGTGTCATGCACAGAATGGATACCAGGAATAAGTTGGGCCCGAGTGAACTGGGCCTTAGATGAAAGTGGTTGTTATATCATAGAGTAGTTGTTATATCATGTTTGTACGTCAGCATTTTCCTCCATTAAGACTTATGGTCTTAGTCTCATTTATTTAAAACCAGAATGTTCAAATAAGACAATGATATAATAATTATAATTATAATAATGGAAGAATGGCATTTCAAACACATACATAGTAGAATGAAGTAAGTTAATATGCTTTTCATGCATTTGTAAGGTGGAAGTGGACAATTTTATGTTGCGGTGGTCACCGCAGGGGACATATCAGACACATTTCGGCATTTGGCCAAGAAATAGCATGATTGAATGTTAGTAAAATGGTGAATAAAGCAAACAGCCAACACAAATCAGCACACACACACACGCACACACACACACACACACACACACACACACACACACACACACACACAAAATAAATGATGAATTAGCGATGAACAAAGAGACCCTTTAAAAAAAGAATCAGCTTTTCTTAGCTTTCTCGCTCTTTCACCTAATCCCCCATTCCCTCCTCCCCTCGCTGCCTATACGTCTATAGAAAACATGCTTATTGTACTCTGCTGCAGAACATGCAAACACACACCAGCACTTAGTGATTAATAGTCCAACAGCAAAGCCTTAAGGGGCCGTATTGTATACAGCGTCTGGTGTGAGTGAATGGGATTAGCCATGCTGTAAGAGACAGCCCTGCTGATGGCAGACACTGGTTTCCTCCCCAAAGGGTCAAAACCGGAGCACACCGGCATCATCTTGAAGAGGGGGACGATTTTTATAATTTAGCAAAAATTGTAAAGGAATTTTGCATTTACATTAGTCCAGATGTGTGAGCAGGAAGACAAGGTTATACAGGCTATAATCGCGAGAGAATCAAGAGAGAGAGAGAGAGCGAGAGAGAGACAGAGTCAGAGAGAGAAAGAGAAACAGAGTGGTGTGAGGATTAAAAAACATTTTTTGCTCTCTCCAGTCTAAACATTCTTTGTAGAAGTGCGCCATTTTTCTTTCTGTCCTGGCATATTTCTGGCTGGTCACTGGGAGAAGCAATTAAGGCACCAAACTTTTTTGTCCATATCACTTTCTCTTTCTCTTTCTCTCTCTCTTTCTCTCTTGCTCTCTCTCTCCATTACAGAACTATTCCATCAATGACACATCGTTGGACTTCTAGATATCTTTATTTTATTCTTCATTCTATTCCCCTCCTTCTCACATGCAGTCTCTGTTCTTTCATTGCCTTTGTTTACAATACCCCACCCTCCCCGTCCTCCACACTCCCCTCCTCCACCTCTCCTCCACCCCTCCTCAGTCTCTACCCCTGCCATTCCCTGTTGGCAGCCTACACATTAGCGAGAATAAAAGGTGGAGAAGAGGGATCTTCTGCATGACTATTCCCAAGGGGAATGACCAACAAGCCACCTGGACGTTTGTGAAAGTCATTGTCACACACACAAGAATAAAAGCAAAAACGCATGAAAGTGTTACTCGTGTAAATCTCTGCAAACGGTAAAAAACAGTGAACCCGTATCAGACCCCTAAACGTACTTTTCCACAATCTAAAACAACTATGTGGCAACAATTACACGGCGAGGAGGCCTCCATGGGGACTCATTTGGGACTGACATGTTGTCCAGTCGCTCGTATAATTTCACTTCCGTAAAAAAAAGGACCTTATCAATCACTGGGAAAACCAAAAGCCCTCACCCCTCGTTGCTCTCAACTGAGAGGCAACAAGAAAATACCAAAATAAAACTTAGGGTTACATTTTGATAGTGACCCTTCTGGCAGGGTGAGTTTGAGCTTATTGGAGCTGACGTTGAACTATTTCGAACCTAAAGCCCAGAAGTTGGTGTTCTCCTCAGCACTGTGGATGTTATGGTGCTGTGGAAAAGGCTCCAGGGGTGTCTGGAGCTCCAAAACGGCTCTTGATTTGAGTTACATACTGCTGAGACAGATTGTGAGACACAATCAGATGAACTGTATGTTTAATCTGCCCCTACTCAGACTCAGCTCAGGACTCAGTTCAGAGAGAGGTGAAAAAACAGAGAGACTTTCCATTTAGGCAGATGTGGAACTGGGAATGTTGAGCTTCTTTCTTGTGGGTCTATTTATGACTGGCTTCACTGGGAGGGCAGCGAGATGGGGTTTCAGACAAAAACAACAACTCAAACATGGTTTGGGGAGAGCGCATTACCGCCCTTCAGATTATGTGTGTGTGTGTGTGTGTGTGTTTGAGAGAGAAGAGTGTGTGTGTATGTGTGGTCATGCATGCATGTGCGAGTGTCTCCTTGCATGTGAACATGTTCACACAGATGTGTGCATCCGCGCATGTCTGCATGTGTGTGCGTGCATGCGCGTACATTTGTGCGTGTGTGCGTGTGCTCATGGCTGGATGTGTGTGGATCGGTGTGTGCATGTGTATAGGAGAGGGTGTATATAGTAGTTCAATGTGTTGCTGGGCCGTGTGTCAGGCGCTACAGTGCATATTATCCAGTTTGCATTATGCTCCAGCTCCCTTCCGTCCTTTCTCTTTCTCTCTGTCATGGAGTGGACCATCAGCTGGTTTGTATGTTGTTCGATGAGGCTGATGATGTGCTCATGTGATCGCCGGGTTACTGGGATACAGGCTGATGGAACAACACTGCAACGCTTTACTGTAAACAGCAGCCAGCTGCGTTTGAGCCGCTAACCTAAGAGAGCCACAGAATGCCATCAGTGGAAAGAAGCAGCTCAGACATTGGATTTTTCCGGGAAAGATATAGAGTGAAGAGCAACGGACAAACAGACCTGAAACCGCAGAACATGAGCAGGCCATTGGGGATTTGTGTGTGTGTATGTGTGTGTGTGTGTGTGTGTGTGTGTGTGTGTGTGTGTGTGTGTGTGTGTGTGTGTGTGTGTGTGTGTGTGTGTGTGTGTGTGTGTGTGCGTGCGTGTGTGAGTGTGTTTATGTATGTGTATGTATCTTCAATCCACCCCCAAACCACACTAAATTGGTTCCAGAGATAGGATGACATCATGACTCCACGCAACCAACCAATGCAATTTCTGACAGATACAAACGCCACACCAAGACACGCCTCCTCAGCTATGGCCAACTACTCTGTTAATCAGCTCTGTGATAACGTCTGTGTGCTTGGTGTTGTTTGAAGAGCCGCCCCTTGTTCGCACTTGTTTGTTTTGGTTGTCATTTGTTTGTGTGCAATAAGAAACGAGATTACACATTATGACGATCATAAAAGATCATAAGGGCTATCTCAACAAAGACTGAAAGCTGGGTCTGCTGTTCTGATGTCTGCTACCGCCGTAAAACGTAACAATAGTCTGAAGCGTGCATTATATGTATAGTTTAAGAAACATGAGTTCTTAAACTTTCAGAATGGGCCACAATAAATTGTGATTAAAATGATTCTAAAGAAAGAAACGGTGGACATATGTCAACAGCTATGATGTTGCATTCATGTTTGTGACGCTATAAGACACACGCTTTGGTGACGCCCCCTACCTCTACAATGTGGCAGGACATTAGAAACGACGGTCAACGTGGAACGCGGGACCAAACGGGGGAAGAAGAACACAGTAAAACTCCTCTCTGCCCTGCCACCGGGCACTCCCTCTCCTCCCATTGTGTGTGAAAAAGTGAGAATTTCCAAATGTGTTTTTTTCGGCGGTTCATGCCGGTTCATGACACCAGAGAGGAGCCACTCCAAGCTGCACATTATTTTCAATGGAAGTCATCTTTTGGAGCCGGGGCCTTAAACCCCAACCAGGGTGTCACACCGGGCCAAGAGGATATTTCCAACAGCTGCTAGCGCTAACACTATCCAACGCCAGGGCCGACGTGCTGCTTGGCTGCATCCGCTTTGACTGCAATGACCCTGACAGGCAACCCCCTTAAGCGGCTGTGTAGGCCTACTACTGCCGTCACCATCGCTTGGATAGGTTGAAGGAATATGAGTAATTCTTCCTCTTGATTAATTAAATTAAAATGGTGTGCCAAATTAAGCTGGTGTGCCAACAAAGCATGCTTTGTTCACCTTGTCTTACCGTGACAGCCTGTCTTGTCTCGTGTCAATGATTCTTTAGTTTTACCTTTGTCGTTTTTTTATATTTTTTTGAAGAAAAAACAGAGAGACCACAATGCGTGAAGCTGAGGGTGGAACATGAGCTGTGAACGAGGGAGGAGGGGAGCAGTAAAAGCTGGTCTCTGGTTAGGGTTAGGGTTAGGGTTGGGTCGCTCCCAACTGGAGGACCTTCCTCCAGTTCTCCAACTCTCTCTCACCTTATCAACGTCTTGGCTGCATGTTTTTACAAATTACCCAGAGATGAGGAGAACAGGGGCCAAGGCCTGGAAGGTCTGGCTTACATTGACATTCTTACTGGTTTCAGACTCTCTCGTTTTCCTCTCTTTGTCTGTAAGAGAGAGAGAGAGAGAGAGAGAGAGAGAGAGAGAGAGAGAGAGAGAGAGAGAGAGAGAGAGAGAGAGAGAGAGAGAGAGAGAGAGAGAGAGAGAGAGAGAGAGAGAGAGAGAGAGAGAGAGAGAGAGAGAGAGAGAGAGAGAGAGAGAGAGAGAGAGAGAAAGAGAGAGAGAGAGAACGAGAGTGAGAGAGAGGGGGAGTGATATAAGAGAGAGAAATATAGAAATGGATATGGCGGAGTGCCAGTAAGCAGAACAGGGTCTTTTCAAACAGAAATCAGCAAAACTGCTGTGGTCTGGGTGTCGTTCGCCCATCTCCTCTGATTACCACCATGTCTGTAAAAACAATCAGGAGGGCAGCATAGTTTTGTGTGCGCCTGTGCGTTGGTGTGTGTGTATGTGTGTGTGTGTGTGCATATGCACATGGATCTGTTCGTGTTCATGTGTGTAATGTTCCATTTCAGTGGTATTTTATGACCATTGGGTTCAAACATCCTCATGAGAGAGAAACGGTCCATTGTCAGGGCTATTTACTGTGGCTCTTAAGAAAAGAAAAATTTCTTTCTTGTGGAGTAAGTAAAACTTCAGCTAAAGGAAAGGCTGTGTTTACTCTGTTTTTCTTCGTGCCAGCATCCCCAATAAAATAATAAATAATGCTCACTCGTAATGTCTCTTTCTTACAGCATTACTGACCTCGGGTGATGTCAACTTAGTTGACAAAAGAAAACGTGTTTGTGAAAGAGAGAGAGAGAGAGAGAGGGAGAGAGAGAGAGATGGATTTTTTAATATATATTTAACGTTGTAATGTGAAAGTTTTCAGAATTTTTATTAAGAGAGAGAGAGAGAGAGAGAGAGAAGAATCCATTTGTGTGTGTGATCAAGAATGTCAGGTCAAAGGAACTGTCATGGTGTCGATCTTTGAATCTCTGTTTGAATTGTGAAAAATATTACATCCTGTATCTTTTCCTAACTACTTTTCCTTGACCTTGATGGAAAACGTCATGAGGTCAAGGAAAAACGTGAAGGACAATTCATAAGAACTTAGGAAAAGGCAACCACGCTGCTAGTATCAGACGGCACTTTCACTAGGCTTTCTAATTATGTTAGGGTGGATGTTACAGTTGAATGGTACCTTGCTTCACATTTTCTTGTCGCAAAGAATTGTGGGGTGGCATTATCTCCTTTTGTTTCGTAAAGGATAGTCCAGTGTACCCTATGCTAAGGGAGATAAGAAAGGAATCATTAAAGTATCTTTCCTTAGCATTTAGAGAATTAGAACAGCACTTTTCATGGCTGCTAGTTAGAGACTTAGGGGTCATTTCACCTAAGCAAAAGGTTGAGGAAGCCGCAGGAGAGAAGACACCTACATGCTTCCACCATGCTCTGCCTTCCAGAGGCCGGATGGGCGTCAGCGAATGTAACACACACACACACATTCACGCACACACACACACCAGACTGCGATCCGCTCTCTCCAACTCAGTCTGGAGCTCATTAGGTCTGCAGTCTGCCAGAGTAACCCCCAAATGAATGCACCCGGGCTGGGGCTAGGCTGATCGGAGAAGGCCCCTCGGAGCTGAGGCAGTGCCAGGGCTAGCAGCAGACCACAGCACCAGCATAGCTGTCAGAGGCCCCGAATGGGTCCCTCCCCGTAGCGTGTGGAAACCGTTGGATGAAACGCAATGGATGGCTGCAGATAAAATATACAGAGGAACGGCGTGCACAGGCTGAAGTCAAATAAACATACAACACATGAAGTAGTGTGGAAACCCACACAAAGGCACATGCACACAGATAGGCATAGATACACACACATGCACACTCACCGGCTCAAACACACCGAACACCTCGATATACTTACAACAAATTTGAAATTGGCAGAGTTCCATAGGCTTTCGGTTTGGTTGCAAACTGGCCATTTTATCTGTGCGAACACATCCTTTTTTCGATTTCGTTTCAGGCATATCTGGGCCTTTATACTTGCACACATACATAAAGGAACACACACATCGAAACACACACACACACACACACACTATTTACTG
>JACYXH010000312.1:549261-914261 GCA_026745465.1 Lota lota | reverse complement strand
GCTCTCAGTGTACACAAGAGAGCTGTTCCAGAGTCAATGTTCAAGAGAGAGAGAGAGAGAGAGAGAGAGAGAGAGAGAGAGAGAGAGAGAGAGAGAGAGAGAGAGAGAGAGAGAGAGAGAGAGAGAGAGAGACACTGGGTTAAGACCAGCCCCTTGGTTAAGACCAGCCCCCAGTTATTCTATGCATCATCCTAGATCTCCTTTCAGACTCCGCTATGACTGTGAGTCAGTGAGTACGTTAGCGGGACCTCTCCTCACCGTTTAACATGAGAGTTAAATAATACAACACAGCCACATTGAAAGGTAACCTTTTGTTTATTCTTTAGCAGTGTTTTGTGTTTTATGTTGAATGCTTTCATGTTCAAACTATTTATATTTTATTTTCAACTTTTCGCAAAGTAATGTGATGCCATGTTTTACGTTAGATATTTGTTATTGTTTGGTAACATTTCGATTTAGTTCCTTACATTATGGCAAATAATACATTTGAAAAGGACAATTTCCAATTGTTTGATAATTCATTTATATTTAGGACACAGTGGTATTTGTTCATGTTAACTTAGGTAATGGTGTTCATGTTAACTAAAGTAGTCAGTTATACATGATTTAATAGAGTTGGGTTTAACCCTAACCCACTACCCCTAACCCCTATGCTAATGCTATATAATAATGCTTATTTCTGATTGAACTAATGTTTATTAATGGTTAATTAATGAACCCTTACTGTAAAGTGTTTCCGTTGAGTTTCTATGTACTTACAACTCCATGATGTTAGTGCCCTGTATGATTCATAGCATATTGACAAAAATAATACTGATTCTGGACCATTTTATTTATCATTAAATGAAAACAAGACAGTCAAAACAGCTAAATCTGTAAAGCAAAGTTTCATTTAATGAAGGATTTTGTTTTGTTTGAAATGAAGGGAGAATATTAATCAGGTTATAATTTTAATAACTAGCCATCTTTAATCAAAAGTGTATATATACATATATCTATATATCTATATATATTTATTTATTTAAACATGGAAATGCTGGTTAGTTAAGGTTTGTTTCAGGTATATTTCCTAAACGCTTGAATATATTGAGTCACTTAAAGTTCCCCACACCTTCTGTTAAATACTAACATATGACTCAGGCAGCCAGAAAAGAAATTCCTTTGCTCAACAAGATTTAAAAGAAGGTGGACCTAATCACACATAATGCTTTTTAAAACAACACAAAAGGTTGAAGTATCCCCTTGAACCTTCCCCTTGTTTGATGAAGATGCTGTGTATCTCTATAGCTCAACTTGAGCCCATTTACTTAAGTTTGAGCCTGGCATTTAGATCTCGCATGTACGCACACTTACCCTTAAAACATGCGTCCCCTTGAAACTGCATGACATCTGGCTACACTATAGGAGGGATAAAGGATCTAAATTTGTGCCGAATTACACACACGTTAGTCCATGGTTGTCCCGGACTGATTGACCTGTACCCTGGACACAACATGTCGGGCTACCGGTTTGCATAGGCACAAATTAGTCATAGTTTCTCAGCATTGTGCTCTACTAAGAGATCCAGCAGTGAGCAATCTCTGTTTCTCGTAAGATTTAAGATTGAGTTGAGCTAAATCTTGTCTCAGCCAAAATTATACTACTATAAACGTTCGGAAGGGATGCATTCCAGTATTCATTTCAGTTAATTAATACATAAACAATTACCAATGCTAGCAGTGTATGTGTGTGGTTGTGTGCGTTTGTTAGTTTTTTGTCCTTTTTTGCACTACCCATAACCACATATTTTCTTTAAAATAGGGAGGGAAAATGACGGTCTATGAGAACCTCCACAGCTTGTTTCTTCTATCGGCCGGTCTGGACATCAGTACAGAGGCTTTGTCATTAAGTCCTTTAGTTGTATTCTTCAATCACCATTTCCCAACTTCTATCACACACCCAATTCACCTGTTTTCTATATCAGTAAATATTAAGTTAATCAATGCATCAACAACTTACATTCACCTACCACTGTATGAATTCACCTCTCAGTCCTTTATCTATGCTGTCTGTACCTAACCATTATCTTCTCTTTTATGTCATCAGCTTTCCCCTGGGCCTAGAACCCTATCACCCATGCAAAAGGAGCTCAAGAGCACCCTCACCTGGAGAAAAAAGGAACAAACAAGTGATACTACAAGCGGCCTGGATTACTTTTGCTGGGTGCATTCCTCCTTGCTGAAGAACTGCAGAACTGTCCAAGCCATGACAACGAATATGGAATATACCGCCATAACGTGTTGACAAAACAGCCCCAACGCCATCGCTATGGAGACGCCACCTTCTGCTGACGTGCTGTGGACTTCCAGCAACCCGTTCACTCCAGACGTCTTGACAACTCCGGCATCTACCAGCAGCCTGCATTTCTTCCTGGAATACCAGGACAATGCAGTCCTTGTGGAGCATTACAACTACACAGGCAAGCTACAGAGAGACCGCTATCGCGAGGGACTCAAACCAGAGGGCATCGCCTTCCTGGTGGTGTGTCTCCTCATCGTCCTGGAGAACGCTGTGGTTCTCCTCGCTATCTGGAGGAACAAGAAGTTCCACCTTCCCATGTATTACCTCCTGGGGAACCTGACGCTCTCTGACCTCCTGGCCGGGATCACCTACATGGCCAACATCATCATGTCTGGACACAACACGCTGAAGCTGACGCCGTTGCTATGGTTCCTCAGAGAGGGAGGCGTCTTCCTAACGCTCGCAGCCTCTGTTGTCAGCCTGCTAGCCATCGCCATCGAACGCCATGTGACCATGGTGACCATGCGGCCCTATCACGGTGCCAAGAAGGGGCGGATGTGGGCCCTGATTGCCGCCAGTTGGGCCCTGGCGGTGTTCCTTGGGGTGCTGCCGATTCTGGGATGGAACTGCATGCAGCAGCTGGACCAGTGCTCCACAGTCCTTCCCCTGTATGCCAGGAGTTACATCCTCTTCTGTGTGTCAGTGTTCATGGCCGTGCTGTTGGCCATTGTAGTCCTCTACGTCCGGGTTTTCCGCATCGTAAGGGCTAACACCAAGCGGCAGGGCCTGGGTCTTTCTAGTAGCCTGCGGAAAGGCCTGGCCAGGAAGTCACAGAAGTATATAGCCCTTCTGAAGACAGTCACTATTGTCCTGGGTGTGTTCATTGCCTGCTGGCTGCCGCTCTTTCTACTCCTCCTCCTGGACTTCTTCTGTCCCACCCGCAGCTGCAAACTGCTCTTCAAGGCTGATTACTTCCTGGGTGTAGCGATGGTCAACTCCCTGCTCAACCCTATCATCTATACGCTCACAAGCAAGGACATGAGGAGGGCCATTCTTAGACTGCTGTGCCGGCCATGTCTGATGACCAGGGACGGCCAGGTGAAGAAGATCGGAATGCCCTTCCTGGAGTGCAGTTTCAGTAAGACTGAGGTGGCCATACAGAAGCTAGAGGGGGCAGCGGAGACCACGGTCTCCTCCGGCAACAACATCACAACCCCCTCTCCCATCAAAGCACTCTACCCCAGACTGTTCAAGACCTGAGGAGTCTATCTGACACTTTGCAGAATAATCATGTGTGTTGTGTCTAAATTGGAGCGTAGACTCCAATAAGATAGAAGGTGGGTGCAGTGGAAAGAGAGCACAGCTAGAGTGTTTTCAGCTGGGTTTTTACCAAAATGCCTCGCCCAAAGATGTCACGGAGCCATGCATTTACAGTGCCAAAACCACACAAAGAGATATGTAGTGTGAATGGAATAAAGACTGTAAGTGTGAATTTTAAATGTGAGCCTCCTATGTGTAGCTGTAGGTCTAGCCTATGATGGATTTGCACTGACGTATGGTTGTTGGACTGAACTATAATTGTGGCACCACTATAGTTGGTATCAACACTCCAAATTCAGTGAATTTGGTCAAGTAAATGTGTATGCACTACCCTTTTTGGTTATGCATGCTAAGGCAACGTGCTAAAGAGAAAACATCGACACTTTGATGGCATGATCAACAATTGCATTATTGGTTTTTGCTGGATCAAAGGCCCAAGATGTCGTACTGTCTGTTAGAATAAACGGTATTATACCATTACATTGTGTATCTAAACACAGATAGTAATGTAAAAATAATCACAACCAACGAGAGCGCGACAGAAAGTGTCACATTCAAGTAACAAAAGAGGGATAGAGAATGTGAAAGATCACACTTCTACACCGCAATGTGTGTAGAAGTGATGGTGTGGAGAAATTAAAGTATAGTTTTGCATATTGCAAATGGTTAACTGGGAAATGGGGACAGTGGTTCATGCCCCACACTACCACTCACTCACCCACAAAACAAACTATGTGAATTTCAACATTAAACTGTTACTGTCTTCACGCAAATGTTGTGAGTCATTATGTGTGACCAATTATTATGTGTGACCATTCGTCACACAGCAAGGACATGCCAGCCCATGACAAAGGCTAATAAGATTGGAGCAGAAAACGCGTAAACGATTTTCGCCAAAAAAGGAAACTATTCAAGCACTCTTTCAATACTCATTTACAATAAGATGGGGTCTACATGTATCATTTGTAAGGAATTGAATTTGACATCCTTTATCTGCAATTTGAATATATCTACATTTAAATATCCTACATTTAAAAAGAATGTGCCTTTGTACAGTTTAATTATTAAACGGTTTGATGTTTTGAACTGGAGATCCTGAATTTGACATCGTATTTTTGTATCTTAAGAGAATGTGTGTACCATATATCCATTTGTATCATATTTGAGTTCAACAATGTAATAAACAGTCCTTGTTTAAACTACCCCTCACTCTCATTTTACATTATGTCAGAGGGCATGGCAATCAAAGCTATGTGTATGTTTTGCACCTGGCTATGTAGTGTGTGTGTGTGTGTGTGTGTGTGTGTGTGTGTGTGTGTGTGTGTGTGTGTGTGTGTGTGTGTGTGTGTATGTGTGTGTGTGTGTGTGTGTGTGTGCGTGCATACGTTTGTTTGAGTGTGTGTGTGTGTGTGTGTGTGTGTGTGTGTGTGTGTGTGTGCGTGCCGGCGTTCGTGTGTGTGCGTTTATGTATGTGTGTGAGTGTGCGTGCGCACATGCGTATGTACTTTCGATTATATCAGCAATGAGGGGTGAGTTAAGGAGCAGCTCCTAAAGTTATACTACAGGAAGTCTACCCCCTGGTCTAGCATCTGGTAATGCTATTGGCCTGGATATTGAAGCTAGTTTCCTCTAGGAGATTGACATGTCTTAATCACTACTTGCATACTACCTTGATGTGCTGATAACTTGATTAATCTCCCCCCCCCCCCCCCCCCCCCCCCCCCCCCCCCCCCCCCACACACACACACACACACACACACAAACACGCACACACAAACCAGCCACACCCACCATAGTCTATTGGTCTGTCTGCATGTGTCTGGAGTGGAAAATTATTTCATTGTAGTATTAGAATAGAATGGCGAATGGAAGACATAGACCGGGGTCGCTTGCATAAGCGACCCCGGTCTCCCATACCCCCCAGTACTTCCCACAGAATCTCTCTGGGAACTCGGCCGTATGCTATCTTCAAATCTACAAAGCACATGTAGACTGGACCGTCACATTTTGCGTCACGTCCTGCCTACTACACCCGCTACCCAGAGCTCTCTAAATAGCTCTGGTCCAAACCATAGGGCACTCGTTGCCATAACGACGTTCCGTGACGGTAGCTGAGCTGCTATATATATATATATATATATATATATATATATATATATATATATATATATATATATTTTCTTTTTTGTTGTTGTTGCGTAAACTACGTTCCACTGGCTAGGAAATAGACACATATTATACTTTAACTTACTTTACAAGCTGCTTACTATGCAGTAAATAGGATCGTCTTCCCATTGGGATTTAGGTCCAGATTCTGATTTGATTTGAATATAAATCTCATACCATTAGAATTAAAGTCTCTCAGTTAAGGAGTTTTTGCCAAATTAAAGATTGAAGACTGTAACAGAGAGAAAAATGACATAACTTATTCCCATTTATAAATAATTTTTAATTTAATAATTTACTTAAAAAATGTGTGTTTCTAGATTTATGTATTTTATTTCACCAAAATCCCTCAATGTGTTTCTATTCCAAATTAATGTTGTTATATTGTTTTCTGGCGCCATCCGGTGACATCGCAGTGTATTTCCGTTATGTCACTGTGTGGCTGGTTTCGACCCGTTGCATTGGCAATCCAGGCCCTCTAGAATACATGCCTACATACATTTATAAATGCATACATACACACACGCATACAAACATCCCTCCATCCATTTATCCATCCATCCACACACACACACACACACACAAGAGATACGCAGATTCAGTAATTAGCCTGCGTATAACACGGGTATAGGCGGTTGTGGATCAGCCTTTCTCGTATTTGTAATATGCAGGTGATTTGCAGCGGGTTGATTTGAATCAGCTTTCTGATTTCTTGTTATCGGCTATTTCTTGCATGCCATCCTAATTCTGCAGATGCTACTCTGCAGTTTGATTAGAGGTCGGGTGCAGTTATAGTAATATGTGGATTCGGGTGAGGAAATACCTTAACCGCACATCACTAATTCATGCACATACATAAACAATTATTTTATAGGCTCTTTTACCAATATTGTGTTTCATTATAGTAAAGGTTTATTAAAGTGAAAGCATTTAAGAATAGTGTTTCACAAGTAGCCTACGTAATGACTGAATGAATGTTTTACTATAGTAAATTCATTATAACTTCACTACAAACTCAACTGAATTGACCCAAATACAGGAGCACATTTTTCATCCTTCGGAGAGAAATGACTGACTAGTTCATCTTTACTATTTCATCTATCCATTTCAGCTTTACATTAAACATGGCTGAGAGGTAACCAACAAAGCTTCAATTCATGTTTTTGGATGTCATCATTACAGAGAAGCACATTAATACATTCAATGTGTATGCTCCATTCAATGTATGTGTAATCACCTCCAAAAGAGTCAAGACAGATGCTTGGTCCCAACAGGGCACACCTGATTATAAATACATTTCTAGTGTTGCAGTTCTAAATCTAATACCATCTGTCCCTGTTATCAAAAGTAAAAAATAAGCATTAGGAACTGTCAATGATCAAACATTTAGGTGCAGGTTCTTGTATATACGCCATCTGTCCCCGCTATCCCTGTTATCTAAAGTAAAAAATAAGCATTAGGAACTGTCAATGATCAAACATTTAGGTGCAGGTTCTTGGAAAAAGGCATAAGGCCTTAAACGCAATACTTTTTAAATTATGGAATGTTGGTGATTATGACACGAGGCACTGCATTGTATTTATTGACTAAACAAGCTTTATTTGGCTTTACATGATGTAGACTCTTGATGAGAATATCACACTAGTCAATATTTCCATTCTGTCTTTTGGTTGGTGTTAGACTTGGATAATTTAAAGTCTAACTTTGTGTTTACTTTGGATTCAAGATGGATTCTCTTAACCAATCAAGTAAGTGATACCCTGATTGGTAGGAAATACGCCAGGAGCAGACTAAAATCTAAATTGGCTCATGCAGAGGCAGACACAGTCAACTCTCACATTGCATTTCACTCAGTAATAGCTGACTGATGGCTTTATAATTTGTAGCAAATTACACTCAAATAATGCCCCCTAAATCTTACCTTCAACTGTTTAAAGGACAACCGTATATTGAGAAGGCAAATGCACAAAGGCAATACAAATACAAAATATTACTGCTTGCAAAGTTTAATGCATCATTTTTAAACATTTTTATTAACGCAAAAGTAAAATGTAAAAAAAAAAACTCCCAAGAATAATCTAAAATAAAGTTAAGGTACAGTTCCTACACTGAGCATTTTGTAAATGTTGGCCCCAACAGTCTATGGTACTACTCAGATTTATGTTAAATAGGTATTTATATATGTATAGTCATGACTTCTGTACAGAGAGAATCAGGTTAAAAATCATAACTTTATTATTCTTTTTAAATATATCAACAGGCCACTGTGGAAATGTAGACATCATACAGTCAAGTTTAGTGGTTAGCCCATTAAGAAGGCTTAAAGCGACATGTTACATGCTTTGGCTGTAAAATAAATATATCGCACTAATGGCTAATATACACATACACAGAAAATTGTACATAGCATTGTGTTCTTGGCATCCCACCAGATTTTGAACAGAGTTGTTGCTGAATAGCTTCACATTTTTGCAAGTGCTTACGTATTAGAGTGGCGAATAGGGCAGCAAACAAACTACTCCATGACTCCAATTTTCATTGAGGGTGTGTGTGTGTGTGGGGGGTGTAGTTTCAAAAGCAGCACTTAGCTTCCAACTCAATTCTAAGAATATTGACTCCACTGAGATACTGCAGCAGCTTCAGGTTACAGATTTGAACAAAAGACTACGAAAAAAAAAAGGGTGCGCAGATCGTTATAGACGGAAGCTAATTCGGCTACATGCTACAGGTCCAAGAGCCAATGAGGAGCAGCAGAATCAACAAATGTCACTCAAAAGGCCAAACAGGAAGTAAATACCCAGGAGGGGGAAAATATGTGTTGAAAGCCTGGTTGCTACAACTAGTTGTCATTATTTAGAGGAATGGTCGGTGAAGTAAATAAAAAGCAAAAAGTGGAAAAGACAAAGCAATGCAAAACACTGTTAATACCACATGTTCCAACTCTTAGATCAAAACTTTTGGTTCTCACGCTTCGCTTCCCCCCCTGCCCGACATTTTGTCATCCACCAACATTGGCACAAAATTCTGTCATTCTGGAACACTTCAGCAATAAAGCTAATTCAAGTAACACCCACCTCATGTTCAGTTTTTCATTTTCAGATAAAGCAAGCACAAGGGGTTTTACTGACCTGTACAATAATAATAATAATAATAATAATAATAATAATAATAATAATAATATCTGGCAAGACAACAGGAGGAGCCAGGTTCTCTGTTCCTTTAAAGATGTAAACAAAGACTTCTGATTTCCCCCAATAAGAGCTTTCAGACCTGTAGGGAAGTTTTAAGATTGGCTCGCAGCACTTTTTCTTCACAGTAATTAACAGCCCATCTGAACCTGAAAAACATCTTCCCACACACACGCACGCACGCACGGCTCCAGTCATCCTGTTTCTTCTTTCAAAGAATAGTTGAAGAAAGAATAAATACACAATACTGGAGGAACTTTGTCTTAAGTGCTGTTAGCTCCTAGCTGAGAAAGTCTGTCTAGGGCTCCATCTTGGGATAAGGCAGTCATAAACCATTTGTGCTTGAATTGTGGCAAAAGTAAAATAACACAAAAACCACAGCGAAAGCACAATAACTATCAACCCAAACATTACTTTGATATTAAAACCTTAAGCATCTAAATGGAATAGATCATCAGCATACAGCAGATCTCTCAAACCTCACTATCGTACGGCAGTTGGTAGGCTTTTTTTGTTTCAATACAGAGCAGGGAATCAGTTTCACATATCCGCAGTTTATGTTGCATTACTTATAAATGTGGGGGAATGCCAATGAATGACCTGCCGATTCCTGAAAGGCAAAACAAAAAATCCAAACAAACACTGCAATAGGATGACATGTGTGTGCATCTGTGTGTATGAGGTTTAATGACTCAAGAATGGCGCAAAACGGTCTGTACACAATGGTTTTACAATATCAACAATTCAAGTAAGGCAACATTTTGAGATGAATGATGGAATGGATGCATTGTTTTTCCTTCTTTTTTCCCCCATTACAAAATCGTGTCATTTGCAGTGATATGAAGAGAAATGATGGATTATGGGAAAGCTTAGGAGAACTGACCCTGACCTCTACAGCAACCCCCTTTCTTACTTAAATGCAAAGCGCTATGTAGAGGGACTTTGGCGACAATGTTACACTAAAGAGAAAGAGGATGGACAACGTGGTGTGTAGCAGTTTGTGAGGACACTAGCTAGACGATGTGGAGCGCAGTGGTTACTAACGACGCTAGCTAGACAACATGGTGCGTGGTGGTCGGTTAGGATGCTAGCTAGCCCACATGGTGCGTAGTGGTTGAGTACGCAAGCTAGACAACATAGTGCGTAGTGGTTGTTGAGGGTGCGTAGTGGTTGTTGAGGATGCAAGCTAGACAACATGGTGCGTAATGGTTGTTGAGGACACTTGCCAGACAATGTGGTGCGTAGTGGTTGTTGAGGGCGCTAGCCAGACAATGTGGTGCGCAGTGGATGGTGAGGACGCATGATGGACAACGTGGTGCGTAGTGGTTGGTGAGGCTGAAGCTCCTTTAGAGCAGCTTAAAGCACCGTCACAAAAACGCTGCCAGTGGTTTTGACTTCAAGATGATTAGCATGTAAACTCGAGTCCCTTCACGTTCCCTTATGTCCGGAGGTGTTGTGCGAGTGGTCCGTGCGGAAAAACAAAACTGTTCAAAATACAAAACAAAATTAATCATGAAGCCACGGGGAGGAGGGGGGAATATAAATAGTGTGAAGTAGTTATGGTGGAGGTGGTGGGCAGTTTTAGAACATTCAGTTATTTGTTGAAGAGACCAAAAAGGTGACCTCTGAAAAGGATTTCTCCCAGTCAAGTCAGTGAAGCGGCCAGACCTTCTGCCTAACACAATTGTCTGTCTCACGCAGTATGATACAGCTTTAACTCAAGCAGTAGTGCCGTGTTGTCCTGGGGGTGGATGGGGGGGAAAGTGCGAGGCGAGAATGTTCAGAGTATTGCAGTTTGTCCATTTGGTCGAACAAACCCACATCTTTAACATACTCTACGATATATCCCAGTGGGCATCAGCATGTTGGTGATTTAATGACACACACACACGCTCAACCAGATAGGCAGCAAAGTACGCGGGTTCCCCACGCTGACAAGCGATTCCAAGTGGCTTGGGGCTAAATGCGTATGTGTGCATAAAAAGGGTCGGATTACCAATGGTCATTCCGAGCATAACCGTCCCAGGACCGAGCAAGGGCCTGAAGGCTCTCCGATGAGGCCTGCATCCGACCCCACCGAGGTTCCACACAAAGAACCGGAAGTGGGAAATGAGAGAGAGCAGAGAGTAGACCTCAGGATGAGCTAGGCAGATGGCGGGTGGTGCTTTGGGGTTAGGATTGGGTTAGATGGGGGTGAGGAGGACCCTCCTACTCCCCACCATATTCGAGGGCACGTACTGAAGAAGAACTTGATGAGGACAAGGAAGTGGGGAGGTGCAAAATGGGAGTTAGCGGGCAGGCACTTTACTTGTCCTCAGTGTGCTGGGGGATGCCGGCCGCGGCCAGGGCGGCCCGGTACTGCTGCAGCACCACTCCCACGCTCTTCACAAACCCCTTGGAGAGCGGGAACAGCGGGAAGCCGATGTCTGGGTAGCCGCTTCGCTCTGGCAGGAAGCTGCGGTAGCTCTTCCTGCGCTTCTTTGGTCGCACGGCCGGCTGGCTCTGAGGCCCAGATGAACCCACTGCTGCTGCAGTTATCGGGGCGGAGCCCAACTCCGCTGCTTCACTCACCACCACCGCCGCTGACGTCGCTGTAGTTATCGTCGCTGTGGCGATAGGGCCGGTACCGGTCTGGGGCACGGATGCCGGCGGGAGGTGGGCGGGAAGGGCGCCTTCGCTGTCAGAGTTGAGGCTCAGCTCCTGCTGGGAGGCGGCTGTGGTGGAGGGGCTCAGCCCAGAGTCCTCCAGCTCCTTCTCAACGATGCAGCAGGCCTCCTCCTCCTCCTCTTCCTCCTCCACCACGCTCTGGCTGGGGCTGCTGTGGGCCAAGGCTACCAGCTGCTCGTCCAGGGGCTGGGTAGCAGCGGCAGGCCTGTCTCTGGAGTGCGGAGCAGCCCGAGTCGAGGCCCTGGAGGGGGGCCCTCGCTCAACGCCGTCGTGGAGCTCCAGCCAGGCCTCCAGGCGGTGCACCAACCTCCAGCCGCTGGAGGCAAAGTGCTCCTGGATCTCCTGGCTGAACACCTCCACGGGGTGCTGGAGCAGCTGGGTCATGGACTGCACCATCTTGATCAGGGACATCTCGTTGTAGCAGCGGCTGTTCTCATAGCCCTCCTGGAGGCCCCGGTCGCTGTCAAAGCCGGCCTCGTTATAGTACGGCTCATTGACCAGGATGAGACCTGCAGGGGAGGGACAGGTCAGGGTTAACCTAGAGCTGTTCACCCAGATTCAACCCTTCACAAGGGATGCCATGTATGTTTTCCATTGGGGCAACATGGGGTCTGGAGGGGTTCAGAGGAGCTGATCATTAATGATCAAAGCTCAGGTCTCCAGTAAGACCTTTATTTATAATCAACATTGATTCAAAGTTGTCCAATAATTATCTGTATCAAATCTCAAAAACACAACACCAGCATTCTCATATAGAATTGTACATATTGCGTTACGTTTCACTACCTTTCATTGAATATTAAAAGGTATACATGAAATAATAACACCAGATACAAAGCACGTTATAATGCCTTACATACTGAACTTCGACCCCTGTATAATAAATGCATACTATTGCATCGCCTGATATTCCTGCCAATACACAGCCTATATTATCTCCAAGTAGATTATGGCAGCATGCTCACACGTCACGGTTCGCCATGTGTGCATAGGTAATGCATTTGTATTTGTTTATGTTATGAGGGTTGTGTGTGTGGTCACCTTGTATAGAAATAAGGACCTGCAGCAGGCTGGACTTGCTGGTCCATCTCTCATTACCCTGTTGACCACAGCATCAAATAATCAGCAAACAACACCCACAAGATCCAAGTGATTAAACACAGGACTGATCAGGGGAGGGTTGTGCATTGGATTTGTCACTGTGAGTAAATTCAAAGAAGCACCGACCGTGGAATCCATTTCATGACACGTCGCACACGTAGACATTTGTTACATATAACAATTTGGTCAAATGATCAAAGAAAAACAGTCATTATTTTGCAGCCATACTTCGGTGTCGCAGGTATCGCCATTTCACAAGCTGATGGTCATAAGTGACCACAAGCTACATAGCAACCAAGTTATATTTATCAAAGAAACAATGTGATTTCAAATGTAATAATACATGATTATATAATTATTTGAGTTGCCTGCTCACTGAGGTTGCTGGTCTAGGGTGGAAGGGGTTGTTCTAATAGTTCATTTTTTAAACACATTAACAAGTTTCAGTTAAAAAGGTGCTGTAGGAAAGATTTAAGAGCTATTATTTGGAGCTTGTGTGAGAAATGGCATCCATCAGCTATTAGTGAGTGAAATATACTGTGAGAATATCTATTATGAGTTGTTCCTGCCTCTGTACAAGCCAAGTGAGATTTTAGACTGCTCCCTGGTCATTTCGGACCAATCAGGGCAATCACGATTCCCCGATTGGGTCGGGAAATCCATCTTGGCTGTCAATCACAAGTGCCTGAAATGCAACAATTGTCAATGGCAGATAAACGTAGGGAGGGAGGGAGCAAAGAGGGACGGGACATTGTTTCGTTTCAAAATTGTGCTTTGCTCGGGCTCTCGTCTCTATGTTTGAATTTTACCAACAGGACCGTTAAAATGGTTGGGATTTAACCCATGTTACACACATCTAGGGCTGTCCCCGAATAATAATTTAGTTTGTGGACTAAAAGCGATCCATCCTGACCATTAGTCAACTATAGTGCTAAATAAATAGAAATTACATTTAAGAAAAGCTTAACCATTTAATTCTAGTTATTATTAGAGATGCAAGAAATACTCCCCAAAAAAACTAAATTGCACATATCAAAAGCTGTTTTAATATGTATTTATACAGTCTTTGTGATCGCATCTTTAGTTCCCTGTGTCACATCGCTGTAATCCATGCAATATCTGTTGAATATCCACTACCTTTTCAACTTAAGAAAAACAACAACCTTCCAACTACATAAACTGCTATTGAGATGCGTGATTCACTTAATACAGCCCACAGTAGCGCTATGCTGCAATTCATTTTACTTTCAGTCTGGGTCATTATTGTAAAAACTTATTGTCTAACTCGCGGAAACGCCACCTACCCGGCCAGCAAGTAAACATTGGTGAACCAACATATTTTAGTTTCAATGACAAAGAAACCTGGGGAGACTATAATAACAATGGAAGCATGTGCTTATCATAATGAAAAATGCGACTACTCGACTAACACAAACCTTAGTCGGATAAAGAGCCCTGCGACTTATTAGTCGACTATCAGGGGTCAGGCCCACACATGTCCATGATGTTCTAGGCTTTGGACTGGACCAACACCCACGGTTGCGCATACCTTGCCGATCCAGGTGCCCAGCAGGCTGACGCAGACCTTGCCGTTGTCGTAGAGGTTGGGGTTGAGGCGCCCGGAGCACTGGGACAAGTAGCTGAAAAGCGGCGGCACGGCGGGGTAGATGTTGGGCAGCTGGATGTCGAAGAGGAAGAGGCCGTCCTCGTACGGGGTCCGCGTCGGACCCTTGATCAGAGCCGAGAACAGGTCCTGGCAGGGGGGGGCGAGGGTTGGCGCCATGGTTACGGTTATGTTCAGGTCATCAATAAGTAAATAATGTAGACGAGATGGCTAAAGACCAGTCCAAGTTTGTTCGACCATTACCAAAAAAAGACTCTATGATAATGATAAGAATAATTGTTACTACTATAATATACATCTTTTCTGTATGTCTCATTGTATTAAATTTGTATCTTTATTCAAATACTGTCCTGTACTTGCATGTGTGGCCCCTGAATTTCTCATCTGGGAACAATTAAGTATTATCTTATATGCATGCATTTTCGTTAACGTGTAAATAAGTATATTCAGAGTATGTACAACGTTTCAATATGCTGCAATTAACTTGCTGAATGTACTATGCGCTCTGTCCACCGGCTTTTATTAACTAGGTTGCACTGTACTTTTCTTTTGGTAGCTACACACATTTTGAGTATCTACAAATCCTGTAGGCGCCAACTAACCTGGTGGTGAGGCTGACAGGGTATCAAGTGAGTTATAGCTTTGAACTGACCATGCGATCCTCGAAGGTCTTGACCATGATGCCGTCAGGCAGTGAGGTGGCCAGCAGAACCATTTCCTTCCTCACGGTGCAGAAGAACCTCTTGGCCTCCGCCGGCTGGAACTCCATCTTCTTAAACGTGTGGGTGTCTGCAGAAAAAAAAACGTTATTTTAATGTAGGCACATTGGGTTGCATTTGATTGCATGAAATGTGTTTTTATTCATTATTTGATTGTACATAGTGTATCACATGACCTGGGGCTCACTGACTGACTGACCTGGAGCTCCCTCAAGGACAGAGAACACCTCTCCCTTGGCGCTGGTGAAGGTGACCCCGGGCTTCCCTCCGCTCTGCTGGCAGAGGACGGGCGTGTCGCTGGGCCAGTCGGGAGCACCCACAGGTGACTGGGGGTCAGGCTGCACCCGGTCTTCCCCTCTCTCTGCCTGAGGACGCCACACCACCAGGCGTAATGGGAGAGATAAGGGGATGGGATCAACCAATGTTGTCACGCAATTTGACATACTAACTGCCCTTTCTTAGGTTCAACTTACTTATTATAGAATAAACCTTATTTGTATAATACCTAAGTGGAACCTCAAACAGTACAACACAAAGACTAAGACGACATACATTTTCTATACAACTGAAACATGGGTTATTGTCAAAGAGAAAGGACTCCTATGATTTTCTGAGCAATGAACAACTGAATGAATGAATGAATGAATGAGAGTGGCCACCGGACAGTGCTATTGCACACTGACCTCTGCTGCACTGGCCCCTCCGACACCACCACTAGCTCCTCCAGCCTCCACCACCGCCTCCATCTTCTCCTCCTCCACGATGGCCACATTGTCCAGGGTCTTCTTCAGGTTCTCCTGCAGCTTCTTGATGTCGTCCAGGAAGCGCTGCTCCTTGGTGGGCTTCTCGGGGCCCGCGGGGGTGGAGCCACCGCCGGCAGTCAGGCTGGCGGCAGCCGACTCCACCGAGGTGGGGGAGGTGGGCGAGCCCCCCGTCCACAGCTGCTCAACGGTCATGTTCTTCAGGCTCTGCAGGATCTTCAGGGCCTCGCGCAGCTCCCTGAAGCCCCGCGGGGGGCCCTCCTTCCTGGGCTTGTCGGCCGGTACGTCGCCGGGCGCTCGCCCCGGGGTGGCGCCTGGATGGACAGGAAATGACATGTTAAGCACAAAGCACACGGAGCGCGAATTTCAGTTCTTATTTGCAGCGTGACCCACAAATAATAAAAATCGTATCGTTTGAACGGAGCAAAGGCTGTGAAAGGAAATGCAGCGGGGCACTATTTTACACACCGTATAGGATACAAGTTTATTTGATGCAAACATTAAGTGTGTGAGATCCCCTCCTTTATTAGAGCTGCTGTAGGTCACATTTCAGAGGTGCAAAGAGACCATAAAAGATTGTGAATGAAGCCCCCAAAAATGTCCATCCCTCTCTGCTCTCTTCCTCCCTACGTACGTTTCTCCACAAAGTGTTGCATTCATGAACAAGGATAACACGCATGTGATTGGCAGCCAACATGGATTCCCCAGGTTAATGACAGAAGAGATGCCCTGATTGGTCTGAAATGACCGGGGTCATTTAAAATCGAAATTGTCTCAGAGATAGGCAACCAGAACCGATATTCTCACAGAGCATTTTCCTCAATTCCCTTTAGCTGAAGGATGGTTATGGAGTTTTCCAAATAATTACAAATTACCCAAATCATTTGATGAAAGATGTTTCATCTGCAGGAAGCCACTTAAACCACTTTAAGCCTTGAAAGCTTTTCCATCCCACTTTTGAAATGTTGTTGTGGAGATGATTATAACTTTAAACTACCCCCCCATACATTCAGATGCGTTTCTCCCGGTAGAAAACTAAACATTGTTTTTCTTGTGTCTAGCCCGTCACACCTCCTCCTCCTGCAGCAGCAGCTCCTTCCTCCTCCGGGCCGGGGGGGGCCGTGGCTCCGCTGGGGCTGGTGGCGGCCCGGGCTTTACCCAACACCCCCTCGCCTTCCGTGTCCTCAGGGGAGATGACGAAAGCGCTGGACCCCATGGGTGTGGCGGTGGGTGAGGCCACGCCCTCAGCGGGGGCGTTGGCATGGGAGTCATCCTCGGTGGTGAGGCCGTTGTCCGTCTCCCAGCTGTCCGTCTCGTCCTCCCACTCACCCGTGGACAGCCCGCTGCTCGTCTCCTCCACAGAGTCGTAGTCCGTCTCCTCGATCTCAGACTCCACATTGTACAGGTGCTGCCGGGACACACGAACACGCATAAAAGACACTAGCCGTCAGCACAGACAAAGATGGGTTAACACTAACGGGTTGAAAATATACAAAGATATTTCTAAAACATATTTGCTGCATTACTTTTTTTTCATCCTTTACCTTTTAGGGACATCAGTTTATAATAAAGCCACTGGCAGGGGATTTGGCTGATTTCTGGCTCATTTTAGGTTTGAAATGGTTGCTTAGAATTAAAATTGAGTTCAGCGTTGCCGTGACAGCTGGTGCAAATGTCCTTGATTTCAAGTCTAACAAGTCAAAAACAAACCATAAAACCGCTAACATACTCCATAGACTAGTAACACTCAAGAGAAATTAAAGCACCATCATCCCTTTGTATCCCTCATTGAGGCGGTAAACCAAACGGGAGAGGATACCTGTGGTAGGACGATGGTCATGGAGTTGTCGGCCCACACCACCTCCACCTTGCTGCTCACGTCCACCCTGGAGACCTGGCCTACCGACGTCTGGAGGGGCAGGGGAACAACATGTATGACAGGTGAAGTATATTTGACCTCTCTAAAAACTTCAGCCACAATCACAGCATCTGCTCTGATCCCACAGGCCCACACACGTCAGGAAAAAGTGTTGAATGCCATTTGGAAGTTTAGGACTTGATGAACAGTGAAATAAGATGGACAATTGGCAATACCTTTAATGGCCCTGTATACAAGTTTGCTAGCATGCTAGTTTTCTACTGTTGGCTTGTTACCAGAAGCAGTATCACAATGATTGGGGTAGACCTGGGCAAAATATCAAAGATAAAGAATGAAATAACTATCATTGTGGTAAATTATGAAACGATACAGTTCTAGAACAGGAAATTACAAAAGAACGCCTCTACCTACATGGTTGTCGTTTTAAATCATTAGCTTATTGAGAAAAAAAATGTGCACAAAAAGATGTCAATATAATTTAATCATGGAGGCGTCTCAGGTATTTGCAGCAGAGTGTAGAGTCTGGCCCTCGGTTGAACCTGAACAACGGCTGATACAGTTGTAATTGTGTTAAACAGGATTAAAAAGGATTAAGTGAAGGGAAGAGATTGTCTTTTACCTGGGAAACCACAGGACCACCTGAGAGTACAGTCATATCTATAGAGTGACCGGGAACCACCTGAGAGTACAGTCATATCTATAGAGTGACCGGGAACCACCTGAGAGTACAGTCATATCTATAGAGTGACCGGGAACCACCTGAGACTACAGTCATACCTATAGAGTGACCGGGAACCACCTGAGAGTACAGTCATATCTATAGAGTGACCGGGAACCACCTGAGAGTACAGTCATATCTATAGAGTGACCGGGAACCACCTGAGAGTACAGTCATATCTATAGAGTGACCGGGAACCACCTGAGACTACAGTCATATCTATAGAGTGACCGGGAACCACCTGAGAGTACAGTCATATCTATAGAGTGACCGGGAACCACCTGAGAGTACAGTCATATCTATAGAGTGACCGGGAACCACCTGAGACTACAGTCATATCTATAGAGTGACCGGGAACCACCTGAGAGTACAGTCATATCTATAGAGTGACCGGGAACCACCTGAGAGTACAGCAATATAGAGTGACCAGGAAGTGACGTCCTCACCTCGTTCTCACAGTCCTTGGTCTGACCATTCTCAGAGTTCCATATCCTGATGACAATGTCCGTGGTGCGGAAGTGGAAGTCGGGGTGGTCGGCAATGTCGTACACGCTGACGTCCTCCTCCTCCCCTATCACCTGGAGTTCACAAAATGGTTAGCTAGGTTACCGTTTTGTACCCCGGTTGTTTACCGGGGTACAACAGATCAGGTCAAGAGGAAACAATGCATTTGCAGCAGTCTCTTTGTCTATCCAATACTAATCTCCAATATACTAATCTCTAAAATAGATATACTTATGAATGCAGGGTAACGGGACAAGACTTTGGTAACGGAAGCATTCTGGTTTCCGTTTGTAGTCCGGGTAGTATTGACCAATCCCGTTTAAGCGGCCATTAGTTGCATGCATGCAGACGATTAACCTTTTCATTAGCTTTTCTTATTATAGTGATGAGCCGAATTGCCGTCTGGACCTGAAACACCTATAAATAATATAGACGACCAGCGCACGCAAGAGGAAGTCTTGGCCAGGATTTCGGTTATACGCCTACACCGGAATCCTAGGAGTATTGCCCGTTGTCCCCAGAGGTAAATGCCGTCAGACCAACCACCCACCCCCACACACACGCCTAACCTCGACATCCGTGCTGGAAGAGTTGAGCTTGATCCATTTGACTGCACATGTCCTTCCCTTGTGGTCCCCGGACTGGATGACACCATACACCCCTGGGTCCTGCAGTGCTTGAGCTGCATGCAGAAACACGCACCCCTAAGTAATGTGTGGCAGTTACAGTCCCTAACAAAGCACAGCCACCTGAGAGACAGAGGCAGCTCAGATCAACAGTTTAAGTTAAAGCGGAAATGAAACACTAGATGTAGTAAGCATAATTTACCAGATACTTTCCCACTCTATAACTCCTAAAAGGTTAACCACTGTCAGTGAAACTGGATTAAAGTTTTCTAAACTACATTTTTCAAACAAGTGTAGCGCCATCTTGTCCTAGCGTAGAGTGTGACGTCACGAGGTTGGTTGGCTTGAGTCCTACAGTAGTTTATTAGCGAACAACAGCTGACTCAATGGAAAATAAGGAACCCCAAACTAAAAAGCGATGCATGGGGGTTCAATTTTGTATTGCCCCTGGATGCAGCAATGAATTGTACAGAGTCAAAAACCAAGGAAAGATTGTCCACTTTCATGCTTTGACTGAAGCGGCAAGTGGTTCTTCATCGTTGGCAAGCGGCACTGAAACCGGAGAATCCTCCAGTTAGCTGTACAGCTAGGGTTTGAAGTGAGCACTATGTAAACGGTGACTCTGTGGAGAGAGGTTGTGAGGGGAGGGTGGTTCGCCGGACCAACAAGCTGAAGTCCGAGGCTGTGTTTGACTGTTCCTCGTATAAGGTTGGGTGTACCGACCGTCCAACCCAGTCTACTAGCAATTAAATAGGTGTGCGCCGTAAGGAAGGAGCGCAACGGTGCGCCCATCTGGCGCGCCGTCAGAGAGGTAGTTACCTGCCTATAAGTCACCTATAATTAGTGACTTAATGAAAGATTCATACCGACGTTTCAGACATTACTATGTCCCGTTTTGCATGCTAAATAGCTATCGTCAGCGAAGGTTAAAATATATGCTGTTGATGGGCCGCTCCAGGGTCTCCGCAGACTTCTTGAAGGGAGAGCGCGCACATTTCCAATAGTCCCTTTCACAGCAGAGCATCTGGTAAATACAGGCCAGGGTAACGCAGGGCAGATCCCCAAGCAAGTGGTCCACGCAAGCCTCCTGACAGCAGATAGATCGCTTGCAGTCTGCATTTTAGTGCCGCGACCACACGAGCACCAGGTGGTTTGGCCAACCCCCTCCGCACCTAGGGGAACTGATTGCTCGGCCTGTCCTCTGTACAAACGTGAGTTTGAGGTAATCTTTCTCTCCTTACTGGCTCGAATGCGTAAGCTACTGTTTGTTTCCTCCAAATTGCTTTCAGCCTTGTCTTCGGCCATTTTTAGTTTGAATGTAAGAAGTTGTAGGTAGCACGACTGCTGTCTTCCTGGGCTGACTTTCCAACTAACCAACCTCATGACTTAGTCAGTGACGCAACGGCAATATGGCGGCGAGCATGAGTGAAAGCATTCATTATCGCCAACCACAAATTTATTGTAATTTCACGGGTAATCGTTTTATATCAAAAAAGTTCTCGGAATACATTCCAACAGACTTAATTCTGTACAATACTTGTCAAAACTAGGCTGTTTCATGTCCGCTTTAAAACAAAACATTTCTGTAGCCTTTTATTCAGACATTTCATACACTCATAATTTCAGCTAATGGCCCGAATGGCTACCGACTCAATAGCCTACATCCTCATTTTCAAAGACACAACCCATATTAGGCCTCATGCAAACCAACTACATAACGTTCCTTTAGAGAGAAAAAATAAAAACAACCGGCTAAAACCAAATGGGTTTGAATCCCCTTACGTCTCTTGTCGACTACAAAGTCCCCGGGGCAGAACTCATGACTGTCGAGGTGCTGAATGGGAATGAGGTTGTTGGATCGGATCCCCTGCTCCACACGTCCATCCTTCCACATCACGTCCGCCCTGGTCTTGGTGGAGACCACTTCCACTGCAACCCTACACACACACAGTTTTCCTCTGCAGCTTGCACATACATGGGGCCAGAGGCCGATAGCCAAATGCCGACTGATGTAGGTGGGCAAGAGAAGCCGGAGACTCATTTGTTAGGTTTACTGTAGACCCACCTGTCGCCGGGCTTGAACTCCCGGGAGAACTTTGTCTTCTTCTTCTTGTGTTTCCTCTTGAGATTGCGGATGGAGAGAGGGATGCTCTTCTTACGGCTGGCCGCCAGACCACCGCTCTGGGAGGAAGCCGTGGAGCTGGCGGAGGAGGTCAGCGAGCTGAGGAGAAACACTCCATTACAGACCATCATAACCTGCTGGACCAGACCATCATAACCTGCTGGACCAGACCATCATAACCTGCTGGACCAGACCATCATAACCTGCTGGACCAGACCATCAGAACCTGCTGGACCAGACCATCAGAACCTGCTGGACCAGACCATCAGAACCTGCTGGACCAGACCATCAGAACCTGCTGGACCAGACCATTATAACCTGCTGGACCAGACCATCTTAACCTGCTGGACCAGACCATTATAAACTACTGGACCAGACCATCATAACCTGCTGGACCAGACCATATAACCTGCTGGACCAGACCATCATAACCTGCTGGACCAGACCATCATAACTTGCTGGACCAGACCATTATAACCTGCTGGACCAGACCATCATAACCTGCTGAACCAGGTCATAACATACTGGACAGGACCATTACCAACCACACCATATCTACTAGCTCATAACATAACCTGCTGGACCGGACCATAACCTGCTGGACCGGACCATAACCTGCTGGACCAGACCAGACCATAACCTGCTGGACCAGACCATAACCTGCTGGACCGGACCATAACCTGCTGGACCGGACCATAACCTGCTGGACCGGACCATAACCTGCTGGACCAGACCAGACCATAACCTGCTGGACCAGACCAGACCATAACCTGCTGGACCAGACCATAACCTGCTGGACCAGACCAGACCATAACCTGCTGGACCAGACCAGACCATAACCTGCTGGACCAGACCAGACCATAACCTGCTGGACCAGACCAGACCATAACCTGCTGGAACAGACCAGACCATAACCTGCTGGACCAGACTATAACCTGCTGGACCAGACCATAACCTGCTGGACCGGACCATAACCTGCTGGACCAGACTATAACCTGCTGGACCGGACCAGACCATAACCTGCTGGACCAGACCAGACCATAACCTGCTGGACCAGACCAGACCATAACCTGCTGGACCGGACCATAACCTGCTGGACCGGACCATAACCTGCTGGACCGGACCATAACTTGCTGGACCGGACCATAACTTGCTGGACCGGACCAGTACACCAACCTGCTGTCGTCTGTGTCTTCTGCCGCCTCATCGTCTGCATCCTGCTCAGCAGGTTCTGCCCAGCTGTCTGCAAGCGTCTGGGTGTCTGGCTGGGCGTCAGGCCGGGCGTCTGCTGGGCCGTCTGATTTGAGCACGGTATCTGCAGGAAGCATTAAGTTCAATTAAAAGGCTTAAAAGCTTTCAACTCCCAGTTGAAGTGTAAGACCTTATCAGCAGTAAAATAGAAACTGTGGAGGTGAATGTAAATACATTTCGGATTTTACACCGTTTATCACTTTAGGACAAGTAAATTCCATGTTGTTTGTGTACGTGCATGTGCACATAGATGTTATTTGGCACCTTGTGTGTCTGCTTTCTCCGTTGTCTTCTTTCCAGCATCCTTTTTGTACATTCGTTTTAGCTGCACATTCACAAATATAAACTGGTGTTTTTAGGACAGTTAACAAAAGCGGAAAAGCCTGGTGTTGTAAAATGCAGTAGGAGGTCGTGTATTACAAAACACAGACACGAACCCTTCTGGCGACAGGGTCCTCCGTTACTACAGTGGCCCCCTCGGGCCCTTCGCAGGTGATGCGCGTGGCATCGCCTTTAGCCGGGAACACGTAGAGTGCGCGCTGTCCCAGCTGTCTCTGGGTGTGGTCATAGTAGCCCAGACGCCGCACCCTAGGTTACATTTTCACAGTGTTTTTATTGATTCACACCATAAAGTACAGTCAAAGTCAATAGTACGGTTCAGGTAGAACGAAAGGACCATAAACGTGGCAAAGGAAATGACCACTGACGGTTTCAACTATTTGGCTGTTATTATTTGTCCTTGTCTACTTTGGGCTCTGGTAATTTTTGATGTCCCATTATGTATTGCATTAAATGAACTCAAATAGATTGATTGTTGAAAAACAAAACTCCTGTATAAACTACAAAACAATAACATCGGAAAAAGTTATGTGATACACCAGCAGGTCGGCAGATGCAGCTGGGGGGGGGGGGGGGGGGGGGGGGGGCATACCTGTTCAGGTTTTCCTGCGTGATGGTGGAGGCAGGCGGAAAGACGCTGTCCGAGCCCTTGGGGGAGTAGCTCTTGGTGATCCATGTCACTTTCAGCTCCACCACCTTCACCTGAACACCAAACCCACACTTTGATCAATGGGATGCAGGTAAAGACAGGCGAGAGTGGAACAGACTACACACCAACGTGCTGGTTTCCATCTCATAGGGTAATACAATCCAATTGGATCAAACGTCAACAGTCAACCAAAAAAACAACAACAACAACAACACAAGGTCAGTCAAATCAGGCCATCAGCTCACCTCCTCAACTACCACCCTGAACTTGCACTTCTTGCAGATCACAGGCTTGATCCCGGACAACCACTGCACGTTGGAAAAGACCTTGGCTGGGCCAATCAGAACTTGGCCGGGGTAGAAACCATAGGCCTCGTCGAAAAACATTCCCTGGCAACGAAATTAAGGAGAGAAAATGAGCAAGAGAAAACAACATCAATACGGACAACATTAAGATCTGCCAAGGGGTGGCCGTCTATAGTGAATAGGAGAGGACTGAGGAGAGAACTAGGACAGGACAAGGAGGAAGGGATTAGGAGGAAGGGACTAGGAGGAGAGGACTAGGAGGAAGGGACTAGGAAAGAATTAGAAGGAGGGGACTAGGAGGAAGGGACTAGGAAAGAATTAGAAGGAGGGGACTAGGAGGAAGGGACTAGGAGACGAGGACTAGGAGGAAGGGACTAGGAGGTAGGGAATAAAAGAGGAGAGAGGAGAACTAGGCGATAAGTAGAAGAGCTTTTGGAGTATAGGGTGTACGATACGTACAGAGTCACTGACATGCGGACAAACATCGTAAAGCTTGGCACCGTCATCCACACTCATAGAGCATCTGCAGGAAGCGAGAGAATGAGACAGAAAGAGAGGCGGGGTTGATTTCTACTAAAAAATTTTGGATTATAGGATACACTTGACATTCATATAAATATACTCTACCTGGCTCCGTTGGACAGTTTGAGGATGATAAGGTTGGTCAGGTCGTAAACCTTCCCCAGCCAAAAGTCATAGGCGATGTAGTCCCCATACATAAAGGACTGGAAGGAACAGCAGGATTAGCCGAAGTATAAAGCTGTACTATATTGGGCACGATTGACCATCAGATTGTATCCAGTTTATCTGAGGATAGCCGTGGAGTATACCTTTTATACAGAGGTGTCATCGTAGGACAAACAGAGGTGTCACTCATAACACCAATTATGGGTCTGCTCCTTGTATGTACCAGGGCACGGGTAGTAGACTAAACTAGTGAAGATAAGTCTACTACCCGTGTCCTGGTACATAAAAAAGGAGCAGAAAAATATCTGTGAAATGGGTCTATCAGGAATAAAACCAAGCCTGAACACAGGGACAGCACTTCTTACCCAGATGTGCTGGAGGTCTTTACTGTTCACCGGATACAAAACGCAGTTAGTCCCAACCAGTTTCACCGCACACTCTATGTCTATGTTGGTCACAATACCACACTGGTTGTCCTGGGAAAATAAAACAATATCACAAACTATTCCATAATGATATTGAATATAGTCATTCACCAGCATGGTGCTGCCTTGTTGATCACCTCCTAGGTCTAAAAGATTCATGGTAAATACTGTTATGTCTAGCATCAACCAAGTCAGCAACAGTCTCACAGATGCAACGTGGGTTTGTTTTGAGTCAATAAAAACATGGCGAAAGGCAGAGACAGCGTTCTGGACTTTTTTCAGCCTTCTAAAACGACAAAGTCTGAAGTGTGGTCATATTTTGGTTTTTAATAGAGTACTGTGGGAAACTTGATCGAAGATGGTCACCCTTTCTGCAGAACCTGCAGAAAGGAAATTGCTGCGAAAGGGACCAGCACTTTGAATCACACGATTTCTGTGACCACCACCCACTACTTTATAGTGAGTTCAAGGCAAGTCAACTTTTAGCTCAATGCATGATGTGGTGACCGGACCGTCAGGGAAAGTGTCAGGGTTTGTCTGTCTAACTTGCTAATAGCTTGTCAATAATGTACACTGAAGCTTTAAATTATGCCTACTCTTGTAAAAACACGTTGTACTGCTGCTGTATTCAGTGTCTGTCTGCAGACTATTCAGCCATTGCACACAATAACACGTTTACTAGTCACCCAACTGACACATTTTTTCTTCTGAAATCTGGCAGTCGTCGAATTGGTTGTAAAAGTGTTCCAATAAGAGAAATATTTTAGACTCCTATACAGGTCTGTATTTATGTCAATTGTGCATTGGGTCATCACGAGAGAGAGCGCAAGAGAGAGCGAATGAGTGTGTGTGTGTAATTTGCGATCTGATCGTATATTGACAATTGAAGATGATCGACAATTTGTTTTCAGAACTTTGTCTATAAAACAAGACCACAGGTAGACTCCGTCCAAACCTAGCACTCTGCCTCCTTTCAAGTATTACTTTTAAGACACGTTTGACTGCAAAATCCCAGATATTTTCACGGCCCTGCTTTGCTGAATGTGCACATTCGCCGAAATGCAAAAGAAGCTCAAAAAAGACAAAGAAGAGTTATTACACGTGCAAAGCGGACAATGAAAATGTTTGGTGTTTTGCAAACAAAGCGCCTTATAAGTAATTAGCAAATAAGCTGTTTACCAGGCTGGACTACTTTGGGTTATATAGCAAGCAATACAGAGTCATTTAGTTGAGTGGTGAATGTTTGATTTTTATATCTTTCAGTCGATGCAAGGTAAAATATTAGGCAGGAGGAGGAGCGCTACGTTCAGACTGATTCTACTTGCACTGTTTATAGAGCAATATCAAACTAAGAGGTAATACATTTAAAAAAATGATCTAGAATCTGCGCCCTACTGTGCATTTAGAGATGTTTCTGGTAGAGCAGAATGTCCACCTGCTTAGCCCCGTTTATCAGCACGAGCGACGAGTTAATCTTTCCATGGATCCGACACCACGCATCTCCGTTCTACATATGCCTGCTCACCAAAACTCTAACTACTCTTATGGAGAGCAGAGCAATGTTATGGATATGATTTGGATTGTGATATGAAAGATAATATAATTATGTTAAACATGATGTTTGATAGAGGAGACACCTATTAAATATGTTTTTAATGTTTAAATTAAATGTTCACTCTTTTATTAAATGCTTATACACGCAACTGTAACTGTATTGCATGCAGTTGATGTAACTCCCCTACCCCCTCCTCACGCCGCCCCCTGGCATTTGGATCTTGTATTGGCGATCTAGAATAACCATTATTGGACTAAATGGAAATGGACCAAATGAAAATAGATTGTACAAATGTGTACAATTCATTTGTACAAATTCACTCTTTAGTTTTTAAAATAGAACACCTTCCAGGTGTCTGTCTGTCTGTCTGTCAGTTCATTCTCCACTTACATTAGAATTCATCCGCCGCACAATGTCTCGAATGACGATGGAGCGGTCTTCAAGTTTCAGCTGCAAGACAAAAGAAAAGGATAACCGGTCAATGAAAAAGAAATTCAAACATAGTCCAGACATTGTGTCAGCAGCCCCTCTAGAAGAATACACCCTCTGGTTTCCCATCACCAGTGCAGTCTTTTGATCGCAGACTAAAAATATGATTATTGACCGGTGGCGCATTAGAGCTCAGCATCCTTGATGTTAGTGACCCTGAGCTTGACCAGAGAACCCTTCAGAGCTGAAATGTAGACCAGTGTTTTTCAACCTGTGGTACGCTTTCCACTGGTGGTACGCGAGGGTACTGCAGGTGGTACATGTGATTTTATTCTTGAAATAGACAAAATATGGATAATTGAAAATAGATATTAAATATTTTTCAGTAAATATAGTATTATGGCGTGTTATTCTAAAGTTAGTGTTGCTTTCTGCATTCCATCACATGTTTTCCATTGATGTTTTGTGCCAAATTGTGTTTGCATTAGCAGCGTCTTTCTTGCCACTGTTTTCCACTGGCCATGGCCTTCTTGCAGTAATAATTGTGTGTAAAGGGGGTGCTGGCACCCTCTACTCAGCCACCGCATGTGTATTTATCGATTTTTAACCGTTTCCATATAAGGTGGTCCACAAGGTCTTGACGACAATTTAGTGGTACACCTAAAGTCAATGGGAAGCACTGCTGTAGACACACTGGCTGGAGATCTAGGCAAGTGGTGCTCACTGCAGAGCCAAATGGGCGGAGCTTGACCTAGTCCAGATCCACCTCTCTAGATCTAGTCCAGCTGATTGGGTTTTACGCTATCCAAACAACCCAGTTAGGTTAGTATTATGGTAAGGTTAAGGTTAGGGTTTAGGTTAAGGGTGTACAGTATAATCTGTATAGAAAGTACACCGGTATGAATTTGCCCTACGATATTAATTTCCGCCAAACCGGTATAGAGTAAATTAATTGAAAGAAGAAAAATGAAAAAGAGAAGCACTTATCACTAATCAGTGCGGAGTGAAGGAGTGTTCACTTGAGCCGCAGTCAGACATCCTACATGGCCCACTCCAGGATTGTCCCAAAATAATGTAACAGTGGTGCTGTGCCACCATGTAACATTTTAATATAGGGCTGTCACGACGCTGACAGTTGACGTCATCGTATTTTTACCCATTTAAATTCTGAAATGGTTCACTTGGTTAAAATATTCTTTTGGCGCTTTTAAATCGCTTCAAAAAGAAAAACTACAATATCAGAAGTAAAATGTTGTGTGAAGTTAGTCCACGGCTTTCGGATCCACTCTTGGTTTGAGTCCAAATTCGTTACTGCAGAGCTTCAGTGTAAAACGGGTCGCACACAAGATGGGCCAATAGTTGCGTAGTAGAAAGGACAACACACGTGGGATGATGAGGTATTTTTCTGCGTTTAATATAATGGATGGCGCTGCGATGCGTGCCAAGGTTTTGAGCAGTGCTGGAAGTTATAGCGTGGCTCTATGGCGGTGTTGTGCACCCGTCTTGAAATGCGTCCCCTTGTAGAATATTTTCTTGGTTTGGCCAAAATAAATGAATACCATAAGCCAACAATATTTGTGAAAAGTGAACCTGTCCCTAAAGTCAGATGGGAACATGCAATTAAAACAAGAACAGAGCACAAAACTTAAGGGGAATTATTGAGGTTCATATTGTTGATATTATTAACGTAAAGTCATTATTAAAATCAACAAGCTCTTCTGGGTGAAACTCCATTATCCTTGCCTCCGAGATCGAGATCTCTGTATTCCTGTAACGGATTCATGATGACCACTGCATTGGAACCACCTATTTGTAAGAAAAGCAAGGACTTTGTAATTATAGCTGGGGTATATTTTCACTGAATGTAATGTCGTGTAAGAAAGCTATTGCAGTGTTTCCTCTATAATTGTACAGGGCAATATATATATATATATATATATATATATAAAAAAAACACAGTAAATAATATGCGATCAAAATAAAGCAACGTTATCTTGACGCGAGTGCCATTGCTAACAAGACTCCCTTTAAATTACTGCGGAGCGAGCGCGCGTGAGCGTATCCAAGAGAAAAAGCTCAACATTTATCTCCAAAACGTACGCTAACGAAAGCTAATGTAGCCCTTCTCGCCTTGGCCTACCCGCATGTGAAAACGAAATGCTTTTCTCATGTCACGCCTGATGAACAATTAAGTCTACACGCACATTTAAAACTATTTACATCAACCGCAATGCAAATATGCGGCATATTCCTATAATAATCGCGCTGGTGAAAAGACCGATGGCATACTCAGCCTAGTGAAGACGAGCTTATGCTCTGTCCTTTCACCAAAATATCCTATGTATTTAGAGGATTAAACTAAAATAGGCTATAAAACTGCACACCTTCATGTTATCAAAAGCAACCTATATTCACGTACCGCATTGCAAGTACACATTGGCTTATAGCGCCGACTGCTATCGAGATGAATGATCTATAATTATTGCTATCGGTTATATGTATTGGTCTATGAGTTTAGTTTATCACTATGGATGCAGTAAGAACAAGGTGTTGAGAAACGTAAATAGGCTGTTGCCTCCACCGTATCCTACAATTTATAGTGTCCATGGTGACTATGACAAAGATACCCGAATGTGATTGGTTAGTTATTCGCTGGCAGGAGCCGTAAAAAAAAGAAATCGGCCTTGGTGCGAATAAAATTTATGTCGTCTTTTCGCAAAACGGAAATCGCATCGTATGCGTAACATCCCATTCAACTCAATGATTTGTTATTTAATTGTGTGAAAAAATTCGCAACCAACAATCGCGTTCAATGTAAAAGGACCTTACAACGCGAGTCGTGAGTCAGTGCTCTCTATCACCACGGACAACGCGGCTAATTATGTTAACGCCGTCGAGAAGCTGCGTTAATATAATATCCTTTTGTGCCTAATATTTACTTGGCAAGAAAGAAACGTTTATTGCTAGAATGCCCTCTAGTGGATAGAATGTTTAATAGTGGCATTGGCAATGCATAAGCCTGGTTATACAGTGTAAAGGTATATAGTAAGTATTAATAACAGGCTAATTATCAGCATTAACAATTCAAATATAATTCGAATATTAAAAATAAATGAAATTCGAATGGGATTATAGAGGATGATTGACAGCTCTACTGTGTTCATGATGTGCTATGTTTTGCGAAGTTCATATAAATTTTTATGCTATAAATACACTTTCTTGAAGTCATCCTCTCCTTGTGATCACTTTGTTTGAAGTCTTAATATACCAAGTGAACAAACATTTGAACGCAAATATAAATTGCAGACCGCCTGCTGCGTCATCTGACCGAAGCCGACCGCGCCAATATGTCATGCTGCGCGTTTAGTCATTTTTTTTTTTTCGGTGCGTACCACCACGCCTGAAAAATAATTATAGGGTAAACACTGTATTGGCTCGTTATTATCCGTTAAGGATTTTGTGTTGAGAAGAACATCTTTTATTTACAATTTAAAACTCAACTCTTCTAAAGAGTGCAAATAACCGATGCTCTTCACTTCTATTCCCTTCACAAAGAATCGCGAGGGGTCGCATTTCAAGAGCATGTGAAGAAAATAAACGACATAACTGGATTGCATTACCTGATTCAGCCGTTCAAGCAGGTAGAACGTTTTGATATACTTTGCCCTTGTTTAAACATTGACATACAGTGGTCCTTATTTGAAGCAAAGACACCCAGTGTTGTCATTTAAAAAAATTACAACTGGATTCTAGCACAACCCAGTGTCATACAGTGTATACCGTAACCGTGAACATTTTCATTTATACCGTGGTATAACTTTTTGGCCATACCACCCAGCACTAGTTTAGGTGTTAAAGTTAGGGTGATGGTAAGGTTAAGGCAGGGTTTTTCCTACGCTGAAAAATATTTGGCAGGCACCAAGCGATTTCACGGTCGTACAATAGCGTAAGAATATTGTTGTACATCTACTAGAAGCCAACCAAGCGCCGATTATAGTCAGTCCAATGGATAAGAACGGTCTTTGGCAGGCTAGCACTGAAGAAGAACGTACTGACTATCGTGACCAGACGGTTCTTATACATTCAATGGTCTGCCCCGTACTGCGAGACGACTGGCGGTGAGAAAACAAGTAGCTCTGGTTTCCCTTTTGCACCAAAGCAAAATATCCTAAAGCCTATACTACACCCCAGCTCACTTTTTTTTAAAGGATGTCTACAAGAACCGGAGTAAATTCAAATAAAAAAGAGATTGCCAGACAGAAAGACATTGACACTCAAACTATAAAACATACCAACAAAATAAGCAATTGCGGCGACCGTTGTTGTAAAGGCATAAATAGCCTGCCTCTATTTTCTTGCGACACTGACGAGCAAGACCTAATTTGGTTATTTTGACGAAAGGACAGTCTACAAGGTAAATGGGATTGAGTAATAGTTTCATCGCAAAATAAAAATAAACATGTAGACTAAATTATTATTTTTCTTTTGAAACTGCTCCTGCATTGAAATTACTACATGACTATGCTTCTCTTGAGGCATCAATGTGCTTGTAGGCAAAAATAGGCAAAATACACAATGTCAGAAATGGTCAAACTCAATTTAATAATCTGTCTGGCGGACTGAAACTAAATCTGTTCTAACTAAACGCCCTGTTTAATTTATGTTCGAAAAACCTTGGGTTGCACAAACGTTTAATCGGCTGTAACATTTCATTATTTAATTCTTGAAATGCAGAAGAGGCAGTTGCGAGTAAGCAGAATATAATCAGTGGGCATTAGACAAGATTCAAAGCCCCATATTCTGCTAGTTGCACAGGCAAATTCATAGACCACTCCTACTTTCACCAGACTGTAGAAAAACAGCATCAAGGCAAGGATGCGTTTTTAAATGCATAAATATGATGGAGAGACAAGAGGTGAAGGATAGAGAATGAGAGGAAGAAAGGGTGGGAGTTGGGAAAGCCAACCCCCAAAGGCCCATTCTGAGTCAGGAAAAACCCTAGGGTTATGGTTAGGGTGATCGGTAGGTAGAAAAAAAGAAATCTGGCTACCGGTACCGATCAGGCAGTGACACTCACGCATGCGTTTTTCCGTTGTTTTAGATTTATCTAGCCGGGGGTGCGGCTGGACCTTGAGGTGGAGCTGGACTAGGCCAATCTCCACCCATTGGCTCTGCAGTGAGAAGCCTCTTAATCTGGGGGGGGGGGGGGGGGGGGGGGGGGTCATCTGATCTGATCAATGGGATCAGAGCACAGAAGGGAAGTGGTTTTAATAGGTTGTGGAACTCTAAATGTTTGGATTGTTCTCAACCTCACTTGTGACTGGCTAGTTTGGATAAAAGCATCAGTTAAGATAACATTTAAACTAGCTCAGCGCTCTAAAACTGCTTGGTAACGTCAGATTAAATTCAGGCGAGAACAGAAGATTGCACCACTTTAAATCAGACCATATCTAGTCCTATATCAATAGCAGTACCTTTCTCAGCTCAACAAATTGTGACAAATGTAACCCCATCAAGAGACAAATTACGTTATTAAATAAACCAACTGAAAAATAATGACACATTAGACAGGTGTATGTACGTGGATTAAAAAAAGGAAATACATTGATAATTAACATGCTACTGAATCAGAAACATTGTTCCTACATGGCACCCATCAATAACAAAAAGAGGGGAGGAAGAGAGCAAACTGTTTAAGAGTAATCCCTACGCTTCTCCAGTTTTATTGGCATGAAGAAGTCAAACAACAGGTGTACAGGTATAGATATAGGGGATCATAAACTGTCAGTTTAACAATAAGGGGTGCCCGATGGTCCAGGGCCAGTAAAAAGTAATGTTGGGACAGTTCAACTCACTGTCCTGATCAAGCCAGTGCTACAAATTTGAGATCGATTTAGATGGATCGATTTCATGTTCGAACACTGATATTTACAACTTGAGTGAGGGCCAGTAAAAAAATAATTTATACAGTGGCCACAGTGTGTTTGAAACCTTTACAGACAATTTTTTAACAGTTTAGCCTACTAGTGCTGGCAAGTTTGTGTTTGCGTTCAATAGCCAATTACGCGCTTACAGACCCCTCACCTCCAGCAACATGATTGGTTGAAACAAATATGACTCAAAAGTGAAACGCCCCGATCACCCAGATTTGAACTTGTCTGCTATCAGACCATTCATTTAATGTCCGATTTTATTTACTAGTTTCAACCAATCAAGTTGCTGGAAGCAGGGATCTGAAAGCGCGTAATTGTCTTACAGCAGGGGTGTGGGAAGTCAAAACACCCTGTCCGGAGAGCAATGTACTAAGAAAAAGTGTATTTAAAACGGTTTCAAATCAACACCAGACAGGCCACTGAAGAAATACAGTTATCGAAATGCTCTTCTGAAAGCTTCATCCACTCACGTGAATGAGTTTTTCCTCGTTATATCATCTCTGTAAGGAAACAAGGCGTTTCTCCGCCCCTTCAGTTTTTAGTTTCCGGCCCAGGCTCTGGTCCAGGTCAAGTTGTGCTATGCAATTTGGAAAATTATTTTTGCATGGTGGCTGTGCGAAATAAAATAAATGAATCTAGACAGATGACACGCAAATCATTCGGAACCTCCCAAGTCCATTGGTCCAATTGGATGCGGCAGCCACAGATGACGGTATTCGGGAGGGACCAGAGATGGAGTATGGACAGATGAATGCAATCAAGAGGGAGTGGGTAGAGGTCTGTATGCCAGGTGGAAATGCCTACTAGCACCAATTCAGGATAATGAGGGCAATTTTATATTCTCGGTTTGTTGCTGTCCCAGTATTTTTCTATTGTCGTTTGATTATATATTTTGTTTGGTTATTCAGTGAACCTGTACTAGCATGACTAAGTGTAATAGGTTTTCCGTCTGAGAAAATCTCCAGTCGCTTTCCACACACTGATAACCAGAATGTCAGTAGAATACTCAACAAATGTGTGCAAACACACTGCGAGTGCTGCTAATTGGTCTGGAGCTGTAACCCTAGCCAGTTGAATTCTGGGAGAACAGTGGAGAGGGGAAGGATCGATAGGCGGCCATGTTCCCTTGTTATCTACTAGACAACAAAGTGCCTGATCCTCTCTTCTCTGCCGCTGGGAGAGAGGGGCCACACACACACACACACACACACACACACACACACACACACACACACACACACACACACACACACACACACACACACACACACACACACACACACACACACACACACACACACACACACACACACACACACACACACACACACACACACACACACACACACGTTAACACAGTACAAGAGGAGAGACATGTACAGGGAGAGAGATAATGACAATACAAGAGGAGAGACATGTACACGGTACATGGAGAGAGACATGGAAACTGTACAGGGAGAGAGACATGGACAGAGTACAAGGGAGAGAGAGGAGAGACATTTGACGTTCAATAGTGCCGAGTGCAGAGTAAAATCACTGCGGTGCACTTCCATCTAAACCTTCATTACCTTTTTAATAAGGCTTATATAGTTATAGGAACTAATGAATAATAACAAAATAAGCTGTTGAGTATGGAATGCCATTTGAGTAAATATTAAATAAATAAGGTTAAGAAATAAATGACGCAATAAATATTTAAATAAATATTAATATAAATTATTCAATATTTTGAAATAAATAAATACGTTTTTATTTTAAAAAGGGCCTGTTATTTATTTGAGGGGCCTTTGAGATCTTGCTACATTACAATTCTTATTCTCAACAAGAATAAAAAAAAAAAAAAGAATGAATCTGACCCGATTCTAGCCTAGCAACAGTACTCCAAAAATCTAGGGTAACAGGCAAACCAATTTCAAGTTTTTTTTATTATGATCACCAATCTTTTTAATGCGTGATTGGCCGATAGTGAAATATATATTAATAGGATGTTTCTTATGAAAATCATTGTGTGCCGATTGTATAAGGGTTCTTGGTTAGTGTTATATGAGTTATTGTTAATTAGTTGAGCCAACTGATATGTGTTGTGTTACGAAAATACGCAACGGCATGTAAACACAGCACTACAGAGTTTAGTTTGGACTAATTAAGATTGGAACTACACAGTTTTCTGACTTTCTATAAAATTAGACGTAAAGGAATGTACAATACATTTTACATCACTAACAAAGGAGAAGGAATCAATGGGATTACTATTTATTGGAATGAGTCAGTCCAACACAATCTCACACTAAGGAAAATACCTATAACGGATAACAGACTGTATGGATAATTAAACACAGATTTAATCCAACATAAAATCAAATGTAACAGTATCACCTGTGATACACTCTGCACGTATCAGTATTTGCAGGCAGGGAAAAGGACGGCTATCGGGAAGAAGCAGGAGTTGTTACCAAGCTTTGCATAACAAATAATGACAGACAGTTCATTGGTCATTATTGTATTGCATGTGTCTATAGAATAAATAGTCCAACTGATTTTACTGCACGTGTCTGGATTGTTTATGAAGACGGCAACGTTCGCGCGTGGGCTACATGGGAGATGGTTATATCTGTAGCCTACCTTTTGCTTCCTGTGATGTTGTGCAATACTATTATACAGAAATACAACCACGTTACGCATAGGCTATCGCTTTAAAGGCTGCAGGTCTCGTGTGTTATGATTTTAAGTCGTCAACGAAGTCGGCGATAGCCTATGGTTACATTCCTTATTTATTGGGATTCATTTAGAGAGTTTTGCACACGGTAACAAGTTGGAAATCATTGGGACGTATAAACTGAGCCAAAACTACAATTAAAATATTAAACATAAATAACCAGTATGCAAAGGAAGCGTGTACTGTATTCACGTAACACACCGAATGTTCCTCTTGCGACATCAGTGCCCATGAAAGGAGCACCGTCTACGGCTTCTCTCACGAGCTCAGACCGGGGGTCCAGCTACAGCGGACAGCGCTGTTATGTCTAGGTTTCAAGAAAGCCTTCACATTGTAGGAACTATGTTGACATGCAAGTACTATGGCTGCAATCGTTTGCCTATACGTAACGCTTCGGTTACGCTGTTTAGAGACATTGAAAATCGCTCTTGCTCATCTTCCATTAAAGCGGCAGAGCAGCAAGTTAGTTTCACATAAATCAGAGGGAATTAGGGGGGGGGGGGGGAGGGAGCAGCCTTGTATCAGGTTATAGATACTTCAGTGGTTTCAACTAACATGGTGATGTGTGAATAACGACAAGTCTAGGTACTTGTAGCGCAAACCTACAGAATATTTTTATTTATAACACTGGGAGAATGACGCCTGGTGAGATGAGCCTGGTTATTACATCCTATAACCGAGGTAAACAAAAAGCTATTTCTATGGTTAAGTGAAGCTTATCATTGTCTTCATTGTGAGTGAAGTTTAATTATGTTAAAGCAGGACAACATTACCGTCTCAGTGACTGAACCTAATGACAGCGCGTCTTGTGCACAATGGTTTGAGTCACGTGTTCGGCTCCTGCCTTCGGCAAATTTCAAGTTGATCGGCCGATCACCTATCACGTGTTTAGGGTGTATATCGGCCGATAATGATTGTTGGCCGATCAATTGGTGCATCACTACAGCTATGTTTGTGTTGTGTTGTTTAAAAACAAAAACTACAAACCACATTTTTGTTTGCTGATCATTTGATGTACTCCATACTTTCAAAGCATTGGGTCTTTGTTACAAAAGGGAGGTTCAGTGTAAACGCCGTTTCCAGCAAGTACTTTGGACTTCATGAGTGGAGCTGAAATCCACAGATATCGTACACCCAAAATATTGTACGATTCTGTAAATTTGCTTTTGTGTATTGCCGGAAAACATAATAAATTCAAGCAATGGAAATTATATGAAATTTATGAAAATAATATTGATGTTGACTTTTTAGAATCATCGTCATCAGTTATGGCAGCCCTAGATTGATCGGACTACATTCTCAGCCATTGCAAACCATTGTTCACTATTGACATAGACACACTTTTCAACTAGACCACAGTTGGATTGGAGTTGGTGTGCAGTGGAGTTCAAATAACCACCTCTCAAACAATCTCACCTCTCCTCTCCCAATGAGTTAACCGGAGCAAGACAGGGAGATATGTAACTAGTCAATACCTTAGCAGACAAAAATGGTTTGTTTGGGTTGCAATGCTTCCTTATTGCAAACCGAGGTAAAAGCACAGCAGATTAAGCGCCATGTCAGTTAATGCATGTAGTTAAAATAGATACAGACTCGTCCTTTTAGCCTGCAATAAGCCAGTTTGACAGGCAACGCAGCCTATATCCTAAAATCATAATGCAGTCACTGGCATTACTAAATTAAAAGCCTCATCGCAATAAGGGGTTCTATTTTCCCAAGCTTATCAATATCAGTTTTAACAGCTTCAGGAAAGCCCAGACTCGAAGAAGACGACTAGTCTGGTTGTCTTTTTTTTTAATGGCCAAACGGGGTTGGGTAGCAAGAGGCTGTCAAATGTTCCTTCCTCTCCCTATCTCATTTGGGAAGGAGGCTTTTCTTGTTCTCTGCTGAGGCACCAGCAGGGGAGGTGATGAACCGGGGGTCTTTATGGGAATGGATGTGGCAGGACCCAGCTAATGGATGGAGAAGCCCCACCCTTCTGCTCATCTACCCCCACTGTCTGGAATGGATTCATCCAATCACCCATACATCACCAACAGACAGCCATGACTAATTAAGATGCGATGGCTCGGACTATAGGTTGAGCAGGGGTCAAGGCAGTGGAGATGCATTTACACAGAGCCATCATTAATTGTATTTCTTTATCTGCATGCACTAAACACTAAATAAATCAAACAATAAATAACTACAGTACTGCTAAAGTTAGCCGCAGCTAGCTATCCCAGTTTAGTCACCAGCTCCTTAATCCCACGGCCGTTGTCACAATGGACAGTCTAAAGTTGATTGCCTGTGTTGCATATTGTAAAGCATACTGTAAAATGTCTAGCTAGCTTTCAAAATGTATAATAAAGCCTGTTATACATTATACTGTTATACAAATGTATATACGTTATACATTTGATTAATTTATAACAATTTACAGAATGTTGCCTTCTGATGTTGAGATGTGGCAGCAAAAGTAGGAAAATAGCATACTGGAGCAGATTGCGGGAAGCAGGACACGACAGCCGGTGACTAATCACAAATAACGAAAACATACAATATTAGACATATCTGAAAATTAAACCCTGCAGTGAATAGGAAATCAATGTTAGTTCTAACAATGTCAAAGTGTTTGAGGCTGTATTATTCCTTTCAGATGTGCACAATGGGATACATAAACATCCCAGGAAGGGAATACTTTTGAGTTTGTCAAGATCATTTCACAAGGAAATATGGTTTCCCCAACAGACCTAATAAAGAGCCATCCCCTTGCTGATGCTTTGCAGCCATTTTGAACCAATTCCAGTCAAACAGAGTGGGTGGTGTTGACAAAGAAAATACTTGTCTCTCTCTGCTTTATTTATCTCTGGGGTCATAAAGCGTAGCAGCTTCCATCACTGGGAGAGGGTGGCAGACCAGGTTGTGTCCCACAGATTACCTCCAATTTTCTGACACGAACCTCATGTTCTTTGACAGCGTCCATTTTTTTAAATAATTTGGTTGCTCCCCGAATTCAGTGCAGAATTATACTTTCGGTAGTGAGTGCAGAGTGTGGACTCAGCAATGCATCGAGATGTAATTGAATACATGTGGGAAACATTTTACAGTAATAATAATACTGACTGAATCTCATATCAACATGATGTTGTACATATAAATTTTTGTCTTTGACCAGTTTTGTTCTTCACTCTCGTACACCGACACAGAATGTGCAAGAAATACTGCCTGACCTGAGCATAGCATCGGTTGGTGCTTGCTGTACTCAGAAGTACCCTCCCCTTTGAGGATCACTGCTAGTTACATTAGAACAGAGTAATCGAAGGACACGGTTTCCGTTTTAACACCAAGCAAGAAAAGGGCTTCCTAGTCAGAGCATCGACGATCATTCACATTCGTTGCAGAAAAGGCTCTGCCATTAGAAAGGATAAGTAGCTTAAAATACAGTTTTCAAACTTACAGTGTGACATACTATTTCATAATATTAAGATATGGTTTAAAAATGTTAATGAAAGTTTAAGTGGTTCAATGTAATGAACCAATTTTGGGGATTTGAACTCAACATAATAATATTGATATACAGTATATAAAAATGTAATATATATAAATAAAAACTAAACAAAACTGATGTCATAGATTTCTCTTATGATCATCATCTTGATGGATTATCGCATATTGACAGGCCGATGGCATATTGAGAAGGCCATTAAAAATGCTAAACTAAATTTGATGACACAAATACACTGTCAAGCCTTTGGGGGGCTTGCCACTTCACTACTTGTATTGACACAGAACAAAAGGTGTTCTGGCATGTTAACCTGTGTGTCATTGTCAGACGTCAGCTTCATTCAACCTTTGTTCTTATTCATAAACAACATATCAGGCCAGAACATATTTTTCCCAATTGACAATGCAGGGTGGAAACAGCTTATGAAATAAGTTTCTAGTCCAATCCATGCTTCTGATAAATAAAAGGATTGTGTTCTCTAGGACCATTTATTATGGCCCTAGAGATTCCTTTTTCCAGCAAAGCACAATTTGTGTTTCTGTACTGTTGACTTATTTCGTTTTTGAATGAACATCCCAGGCAAACAGGGTCTTGACATAATTGTAATATACAAGCCGCTTGATGGAGTCAATGTTTGATGTTCAAACACGACAGTTAAAAAATGACCTTTAGATTTACATTGGCACAGAAAGAGTGAATACTTGCAGTTAGTATTTTGTTAAAGGGTCATTCCACAGTTAAAACAAGACCTTTATCACCAGCTAACGGTTAGTTGTATGATAGCTACCTTCTGAAGATTATAACATTTAAATGTACTGAACCTCCTCGAAAGCCTATCTTAATTTGATCATAATAAGTACGGACAATAAATACATTGGCCTGGATGTCTTGATTAGATGTCTGGACAACTAAGAACAGTTGGAACCATTTTGGATTTAGATATAAAAATTTAAATTTAAGAGTCATGCGATATGGATGAAATGTTTTATTTTAAATCTTCAAAAGACATTAGAAAGGCTGACAATAGTTTGCTGCAGTTTTTGCCACACCTGTTTAGTTTGGGAGCGTCTAGTTTCAACTGTCGTACAGACGTTCACTACACGAGTTCAGCTTGAATAATTGGTGATTCCCTAACCAGAAACAAACATCTCGATCATGCGCCAAAGGCCAAGTCACACCCAGTTGAGATTTGAAGAGTTTCGATTATTATCAAATATCCAGTGCTGCAAACAGGACAACAGTTTATATGCAAATGTAGGCTAGACTAGAACGCCTGTCATCCTTTATTGCATTTTGTGTGAATTTACAGCTGGGATGATATGGACGCGGGCAGGTGGAGGAGTTACCCAATTTAGCTTGCTTGCACCAGCCGAGAAGAGATGTACTGTAGCAGAAAGCTAAGTAGCTAGCTAGCACACATGTCTGCCTTGTACCGTTAGCCAACTAGCTTGTAAGCACATTTGGCTTATTGAGTAAATTAGTTGGGTAGTTTCCAATAAGGGGCAACACAGTTATCTCTGAGACATCAGCCAGCTGACAGCAACCAAACAGAACCCCTCGACACCCACAAGGTAATTAATTTGAGTGTAAACAGTTAGCACCACAGCTAGTGTATGGATACCTTTGTCTCCCGGATGTCTTGCTTTCCTCCTTCGGGGTACCACTCCACTCGCACAAATCCCCGTCCGAGAGGCCGACTCCGGGCGTCCGCGGCACTCTCGGTATCCGAGCTACACGGGACACGTCCGCCTCCACCCCCACCACCACCGCCACCTCTCCCTCCGCCGTCGTCAATGTCCGAATCTGAAATTAACTCCTCTTCTCCGTGAATCATACGCACTAGGCCGAACCGAACCGAACCGCGGTGCCGCCCTGAGACCAAATCGTGGGAGAAAAGCAGCCGTTGCGAACCGTCCGCGGTGGGAGAGAGCGCCATGGACGCTGGTTCTGAGCCCGGACTCGCTACGGGAGAAAGAGTCGGGGATGCTGCTTCGTCTGTTACCGCCGCATCTGATGCTGTGGGTTCCGCCATCGCTGCTGTTGTCAGGGAATGATGCTGGAGCTCGAGAGGGGCGGATGGGACTAAAAAAAATAGAAACTTGTTACCGGGGAAGTGCACGTGTTTGCGTCGCAACGTAACTAGCGCAGTGCATCACTTGCCACAATTGAATTTCGCCGCTTGGTGTCAGTGTTTATGTGGCCTATATACCTACTGTATACGGAATGCATTCATTTCCTATTTTAAACGATTGGATAAAAGTAAGGGAGCTCAAAACGTATTCGAGTAATTTAGATGCATCTAAATATTTGGTAGAATATAACAGAATATTAATGTAGTATAAACTGGGTAGGTATTTTTTACACAAGGATTAGGAGAGAGAGAGAGAGAGAGAGAGAGAGAGAGAGAGAGAGAGAGAGAGAGAGAGAGAGAGAGAGAGAGAGAGAGAGAGAGAGAGAGAGAGAGAGAGAGAGAGAGAAGAGAAGAGAGAAAGAGAAAGAGAAAGAGAAAGAGAGAGAGAGAGAGATTATTCAAGTGTTGGCAGTGTTGACACACCAGTTAAGGGATTATGGCAGAAATATATGGGTTTAGGTATAGGTATGATTTAATCTCGGAAGGCTGACTTTCTTTCATGATCATGGTTTTGGTATTTTATGGGACATCTCTAAAAACGGATGACATTTAAACTCGGTTATTCTATCAAGCAATCGATGTCTTATTTAGAAGATTATATGGTGTGTAAAATCCGCGTGTTTAGCGGTGATGGAACGGCGAGGATAATTGTCAAGAAAGGAATACCCCTTCTTGTGACCGCCGGTAGATGCCAATGTTTATTGTTCCGCGTATTCACACAGGAATGGAGAAGGTATCAGCAGCCTGCTCTGGGATTATGATCAACCGACCAAGACCCGAGGGTATAAGTAGCCTGCAATGATTCAGCGCTTGCTACGCATTTGGACCGCCTTGACTGGAAACATGACCCAGTAGGAAGAAAATAAAAGAAAATACTGGGACAGAAAATACAAACCATAATATAACGAATTCGTCAAAAAAAAAAGGAAGGAAGACTTTCGGAGAAAATACGGAGTACATAAACAACAGAAAACGAAGTCACTTAATACTAGTTAGGGACGAGATGTCGGTTGCAAGTGCTATCCCGTTCGCAAGACCACTTGGCATCCGGCGTTACACTATTCTGTGACCCACCGTAAAGTGTGACCCCAGGGGTCGCTGTTACACATTTTCTGCAACATGCACTAGTTTGAAGTGTCGACACTTTAGTGTCTGTGATGATCGCAGACATGAATAATTATGTTATGTTCAGTACGTTGATTTACCTTTGAGCATTTCCTACTATAGGCTACTGTGTAAAATGCTGTTTAGAATTGACCAACACCATTTATATATTCACGTTTGTATCAAGAAAGAAAGAAAGACCCGTCATCATCATGCCACCACAGAGGCAAATCAACCGTTTTGCTTCAGCCACTTATCGAGCTATCCAAAACGAACAAACCCATCCCGAGTGAGCGATGGCGATACAATGTTTAGTTTTAAGCTCGTGCATGTTTCCGCACGTGAATGACTTCATGCCTGTCGACACTTCAAACTCATGCATGTTGCAGAAGACGTGCAACAGCGACCCCTGGGGTCACACTTTACGGTGGGTCACAGAATACGGTGTAACACCGGCGCCACACGCTTTGAAGTGTAAAATCAGGACCATCCCATTTTTATTATATAAAAATGGCAGCGATTTTTTCAGCTTTACAAAGTTGATGGGGTTTGAATAATGTTTTGCATTGTATTATTAAAGGAAAAAAATCGGAACTGTTCCAAGATTGCCGGTTAAATTCCCGATGGCAGACTCTTGGCAGTTGTAAACACTTCCAGATGATCTCAAACATATTAATCCGCTTCCAACGGCTCTTCAAGTACTGTAAACACACGAAGCAAAGGGCTACTGTTGATCTCACCTTCTGAAAAACATGTATGTAAATATATCACTGTACATACAGAATGCATATTATATAGAGGCCCACAGTTGTACATTTGATTGTACTTCTCTCTTCAATGTCCATTGTGGACATCACCTTTTCTGCCTCATGTCTTGAATGGACAAAATGTTGAGGAAATAAAGTACAATTATTTTTGCTTTAATACTGAAGAAACATTTTCCTTCTGGTGAGTCTCAATTGTTTGCATTTTACACAAATGTTTGGTTATAACGTTGATTTTGACACACATAAAACTGAAACAACTCAGAACATAACCGTGACCTTGGCCTGACATTGGTTCTAAAATGGCCACTTTTATTGCATGAAAAATAAGAAAAGACTTTGGTCCGGAAATGCAGATAAGGAAGTTTTGAACAGTAAAACTTGATATAACTTATTGTAATTCAAGACTTCCACTTTTTAAAAAGGCACTGGGCTGTGAAAGTATTTTTTTCTGACAAAATGTCTGATTACCAATTGATTTTTTAAACATGATTGAAAAGCTAAATCTTTTAAAAATTACATGACATGTTAAAGCATGCACTTATCCACCAAACAGTCTTCATGTAGTGTTTAAATTTCCCCTCTTCAGATGTCATTAACCAGGATTATCAAACATTTAACTCTAATAACCTCACACAACAGAAACAACCTAAACCCTCTGAGCATCTGTCACAACTGTTGACTATAACCAAATAGTCTTATTTCCTGTTTGTTTTTTCCAAGTTTTAAAGCATATTACTCACGAGAGATATAGAAAATGTAAGCAACAAATAATCCCTTTTAGTTAATGCATAACTTTGGTCAAGAGCCGGGGAGGAAGGGAAAAGGCATACAGGTAGAAGTGTAACTTGGTTGGTATTTTTGCCTCAGCAAAGAGAGCTTAAGATCAAAAGTAATAGATGGCTATGTTACATGTAAAGAAGGCTCAGGAAAAACCAATTACATTTTAGGATTCATCTAACCAGGCACATTGATAATATTTCCCCCCAATAAAAGTAGACATTTGTTGTGGTATTCCTGAAAAAAAAACTGGTGAAATAATCAGAAACATAACTAAATGGTATAGACAAGAATGCAACAATGACATTTGAACAATCAAAATGCCAGTAATGGTGCTGTAAACACTAGGGTACAGACAAGTGAGACACAATGAATGAGGTTTAAAAGATGGAACAGGTACAGCAACAACATGCACAAGAACAGTGGGTAAAACCGCTCGGATGCCTCAAAACATATGGATGTGATCTGGAAAGACCTGGCTGCAAGCCTTCTCTTTGTAAAAATTAATTGTTATTGTAAGGCAAGTGGTTTTTGATAGAATTCCGGCAGAGGTTGTTCCTACTTGTAACTTATAACCAAGTGCACTTTTGAAATTGGTTGGGTATCAGTTACTGAAATTCTGCAGATTATGAGACGTTACGTAGCGTGAAAGATGTCAAATTGTGAAAAAGAAAAAAACAGACAGCATAATTTGTAATTTATACATCCTATGTTTAGATTTTGAGGCATTTTTTTTATCGCAACTTCTTGCCTTCTGCCATGTTTCCAAACAGTTCAAGTGAGAATACAATTCAATATCAACATTGCGTTGAGCTTCCTCCAAGGGGTTTGATTGTGATGCAACCAATTACAAACACTTAACACATCTCACGTACTGAGATAATGCCAAAAATCCAGTGGCACAGACACTTACTCGTCAAGTAATTAGCAAAAATAACAAAAATATAGCCATTCTTACTTTACATCTCATGTTCTTCCAACTTCTAGCGATGTAGGCCATGATAGCATTAGCTGTGATGACCAGTTTTTGAATAGAATATGGGAAAGCAGGTTGGGGTTGACACAAGTTGAGGTTTACAAGGGTTGATTGAGGGCTGAGAGTTGAGGTCTAGGAAGGCAGACATCATAGCATAATTCAATTATCCCATCCATGTACCATCTCCGTGTTCTCTGAAGGTTCGAAGGTGATGCACAAATACAACAGAAATGGTTATCCACACTCAAGCGCAATCCACTTGGGAATCATTGGCCAAATCAGGATTTAAGAGCTAGCTTTTCACCAGTACTTGAGGACCATCTCCCAGCCTGACGTGCCTCTAGGTCACAACGTGGTCTATATTGTGGTCTATGTCGTACTTCTCACAAAACTTGTTGGTGAAAGGCAGGCACGTGAGGTGCTCCAGCCAGTGCCAGTTAATGGGGTAGATGTAGAACCAGACAATAAGCGATGAGAAGAGCCCTAGGTAGACCAGCAGCGACAGAGCGATCAAAATACGCTTTCGATACTTGTCGAATGTGCCAAAGGTTACGTAGGGCAGGAAGGCGAAGGAGAGAAGGAGACCGCTGATGAAGCCAAAGATGTGGGCGATGTTGTCGATCCATGGCAGCAGGCCACAAAAGAAGAGAAACAAGACGATGCCTAGCAGCTTGAGGAAGGCCTTCCACGGCTTCTCCAGCATCTGCCAGCCCTGGAAAAGCTCAACAAAGAGGCAAGCCAGGAGGCCAAACTGAGACCCTGCCGGACCCACCTGGAAGAATAGAGGGAAAGGAAGCATTGAGAGACTTTTGTTATCAATGAGACTTTATACTGATATTATTTTATAAATGAATAGCTTCATGTTATTATTATTATTGTTACATGTTAATTATACAGTTAATTGTCCATGACATTTGTCATATACATACATTGATGTGTATAATGTGTATAATCAATCAATCAGCCTTTTGAGACTTGATGGGGCATCAAGGTCTTCCTCACCATCCATTAACAAAAACATCCAGCATTAGGTCCGCTGCAACTACGTAACATTTTAAATCGTGTCTGAACACAGAGTCTAGTTACCTTGAATGTTAACTACAAGTGGGTCTAACATCAGCAATGTTCCACGGTCAGCGAGCAATCTTACACATTGGGTTCATTTAAAGACATGATGTCTTTATATGAGTTGTGAACTTTTATATTTTTCTCATTCATTTCTCATTCAGCACTTGTTGGTTTCAAAGATGCTTTGCCATAAACATGGGACTTACGGGGGCTTGTTTAAAACCTTCTTTTGAGAAATGTCATTGAACTTGAACACTTGTCGCCTGGGGATGTCTAACGTTAGCCTTGCTTCAGACACTAAAAGGTGTGAGATTAGCACAATGTCCGAACTCATTAGAGGCGCTAGGCCAGGCGTGCGGCAGAGGGTCAAGCTGTCAGGACATTGCATTATGTCACAAGGACAATTATAACAGGGATGGAGTCTGACTGAAAAGACCGGGCCCTGTGGCCCCCACACACCTGTGGCACCCCACTGTCCTAACTGGCAGTTAACACACTTAATAACTTTGTGTGAAAATATTAGACATTTATATTTTGTTTAAATTCTTCTGGTTCCGTTTAATATTTTTGCTTGAATCATGTTGCTTTATATCTTTTATGCACAAACCTCACCAAGATACTTTCCTTGTATGTGCAAATTTACTAAAAATATTTCTGATTCTGATTCACCATTCAGGAATGCTGTGATCTGGTTTGGTGCACCTTGGTACCAGAAACTCTCGCAATTGCAGATTCTTGCACTAAAACTAGTTAAGCTCCTGGTAATCTCACGTGCAAAGGTCACTACGCATGCCAGCCAGCAGGGACGGCAGCTGCTTAGTGTTATTTCCTGTCATGTGTTTGACACATGTTATGATGTGCAAGGACACTTTTATTTTCATGTGTTCTTGCGCAAGGAGCACCCCTCACACAGAAGCATTGACACTAGATAGTATATGTCATCCGTAATTTCTCAGTTTCATTCCCGTTAACATGCTTTTGTTGGATTTCCCTCCTGCTCCGATGCTACTCCCATACCAGCTCTCTGCCATTTCAATTGCATCTTAAACTGTTAATGGCCAAGCAATGGGGGGTCTCCTTAGCGGTAAAAGGATAATCCGCTTAAAATGCCTCTTTATGGGGCTTGACCAGTGATTCTCCCCCCCCCCCCTTTATTGTTGTTGTTCCCAAGACACCTTGAGCGGTTGCTGAAGGAGTGGTGGAGAGAGTGGGGTGAGTTCCAGTCATCGCGGTGCAGTAGCGCACTCCCTCTGGGAAATGAGGTAAGCTGAGCAGAGATGGGACGCGCACAAAACAGCCCAGGAAGGGGCCTAGGCTACAGTGGAATTTACCAAGACAAGGGCTGTTACTTTGTTGTCGATCGGTTCCCAATTAAAATAGGACTATTTATAATGATTACTGAAAGATCAGTCTATTTATAAGACATTGTAATTTAAGACTGTTCTAAACTGGTTAAACAGTCAAACTGAAGGTCCCTTATCATAAGTTTTAGCCAATATTTGAATATGGAATTCATGCGGAACACATCTAGAAAAACAACAGCTTTTGCTAAGTTGATGTGAAAAGCTAGTGATGTCACCGGTTATGTTCCAATATGCTAATCCCTTAAAAGAGGTAGCATTTGTTCTGTTTTTTTAAAGTGAAAAACATGCCCACTCTCACAAGATTTAGTGCTGACACCTGAACAACTCTTAAGTATTCAACACATTAGCTACCCTGGGCATAGCAGACAGCTCTGATCCTTCACCTTGAAGCTGCGCTTAAAGTTCAAACAATTTAAACTGACGCTGACCTCTCAAAGCACATTCAATCAGATTATGACTTTGCTTCACAGTTGACAGTGTAACAGAACAGCTTTCTTCATTTCTAAACCTAAATATATGTTTCCATGGTTGAGTTCAAAGTGTTGAACTGTTGTCTGGCTACATTCGGAATGCCCAACCTAGCATCCAGCACTGCTGGATGCTAGGTTGCTGCTTGCACTGCTTGCTGGATGCTCATCATGTGTTGACCGCAATAGAGATCAGCCCAGCTGATTGCAGAGATCTGTGCATGAGTCGGTGTGCATGATTTGAAAACATTTCATGTGTGTGTGCTATACCTCAGCTCTATAGGGCAGGAACAGTGCGGAGGCCAGGTTTCCAGTGATTCCACTGAATATGTAGATAATGGAGATTCTGACCCAGCCAGCCAGCTTCTCCACGTCCCTCAGGATGGTCATCTGGAAAACCACCGACACCAGGCAGTGCAATAGCCTACGCATGCACACCCGCACACACACACACACACCCACACCCACACACACACAGGGGACATCAGCAATGGGATAACGCAACCTTTACACAGTTCTACTCTCGCAACCTCTGCAAGACCAACAGAGACCCAAACCACCTAGTGACCATGGTTCACCAGGTTTCTGGTGTTTGATGTTCCTCCTAACACTTGTTATGTATTCCCCGTATTAAAACCAAGCACTCGGCTCAAGTGAAAGCAAGCCTTTGGTAAAGGTATTTTACCATGTTTTAAAGTTGGTATGACTTCAAGACGCTGCAAATAATTACGGTAATCATCGAGGCCAAATGTGCGTATCCAATTTCATCCCTTGCGCTAATAGGATTAAAAAGAGTTTCCATACCGTTTTCTTCTGGCTCGTTTGTAGGAGACATGTCTAAGTTACAACACTGAATAGTTAAGAAATACACTCTTTTTATGGAGTTAAAACTTTAAATATATTTATGCAATTTAAAACACACTTCAGCTGTAAGACTCCCTCTTCTGGCAGAGAGTCAGCTCAAAAAAGTACTGGTCAAACTGTGCGACACACAGCAGATGTCTCTAGGTTTGTGACAGCCAAAGCTGTTCCTATATTGCATACTGACAACGAGAAGCTATTGTATTAACTCATAATGGTCATCACATTCAGGCAAATAAAGTGTGTGTTTGTGTTATTATCGGGTGCATACCCAGCGTGGAGGAACAGGGAGAGCCAGAGGCGATAGAACTGGTCCGGAACGTCGGGGTTGAGGAAGGGAAGCAGGCCGCACACATCATCCAGACAATCGACCTGCACAAACAGGACAATTCAGCAGACTGCTGGCTGAATAATTAAACCAATCAGTTACAGTATGTCCTTGAATTTGTTACAAATGACAATGATGGATAGAACAGTCAAGACCAAACCACCCACACACCTGGGAGCAGAGGGTGGCCTCTTCATGGAAGTAGCCATGCATGAAGGTGCAGTACTCCCGGGTGGTGATCTCACATCTGCAAGTGAAAGCAGGTCATTACAGGCCCACACACACACACACACACACACACACACACACACACACACACACACACACACACACACACACACACACACACACACACACACACACACACACACACACACACACACACACACACACACACACACACACACACAGATCTTACCCGCCCTTGGTTCCTATGCAGCACGGCCGTCCCTTTATGTTACAGTCCATGTGCCTGTAGCCTGTTTGGTTCCATTTCTGAGGGAATGTGCACACCTGGGGGTAATACACAGGTCAGCCTGGACACAACATGCTGGGCGGATGATAAGGATAACTAAACGCTACTCACAATATAAATACTAGGCTTATACTGTTAGAATACATTTTGTTACATTTCCTGATCATGACCTCCATGAGTGAAAGTATCATCTAAGAATGTTTTTGTGTGTGTGTTCGTGTGTTTATTAAAAATTTAAAAAAAGTTTTTCTCACCGGCCACTTGGTGATGTCATCAGGCCAGATGTGCGGTTCTGCAGAGGCGGGCTCTTCACATACTCTGTTCCCAGAATGCACCAGGACCGCAAGAAAACAACAACAATGACTGTTCAGACATCTCCGCTCAGAGCTTTTTTAATTCCCATTAGCAGATCTAGCCTGCATATGACATTTCACACGTCTTGTACAACGTCTCAGTCAGAGCTGACCGGTGTGTGGTAACATAAGCATTTAGAGATTTCAACAGGATGTAGTGGACTTGTAGGCAAGTTCAAGCTGAAGCCGTTGTTCTGATTGATGTACCTCGGGTCCTGATGACACACAGATCCTGATGAGCGGATGCTGTCCACATTCTCCTTCTTCCATTTCACAAAGGTGGCTAGTGTCTCCTATGCACATACACACACGCGCAAACACAAAGCATTATTACAAGCGGACAACAATAACTTTTGCATGTTGATCTATTTGAGTGAAACGTTTGTATAAATCTCTTTGGAACAAAAAGGCATCAGCATATGATGTTACATCAATATTAACCACTGAAATGTGGCATCTAAAGATCAGCATCTTGTAAGGTGCTCATTCAAATCCCATTTGAATCCCATCTTTCAGGAGTAGGGATTTCCCTCCTGCTGTAGCATTAATAGGCCCTAGTATTTGTGACCAACCTTTTGATATGTATTATGCATAAACCACAGCAATGTCAGTAGACTATTCATGACATCAATCAAATGAGTCTGAGAGCCCTCTACCGGTGTCAGGCGCAGTACAGCTAATGCCAAAACTATCAGCAATACTTGCACTTGTGTCCTGAGAGGAGTAGCTATCCGCCCATTGTTTAACATCACATGCATGGTCATGACAAGGATTATGTTGACACGTGTATGCAGCGTTTGGCAAATCTACAATCCCCATTATGGGTTTCACTGAGGACAAAGCGTAGGAGACCAACCCCAAGTCTTTATAACATTCAACCTGGCTAACACCATTGAGAACCTAGTCAGCTCATGTGAAGAAATACTTGATGAATCCGTTTTTATTGGTCTGCTAAGTGCTGCCAAATAGCCCACATGCATGTCTATGGAGGCAGGAGGACAGTACACCTATATGCACACGGAGGAGAACGTGCAGACTCAACGCAAACAGAGCCTAGTCATGCTTGAACCAGGACCTTCTTGCTGTGAAGCAGCGCTAACCCCCGAGCCTTCAACCTGAAGTCATCCACACGGTCCTATCAGACGTACCGAGCAGTCGCTGCGTCCCGTCTGGACGCAGCCAGAGTTGTCGTTCTGCACGCAGCAGCCAGACTTCTTCTCCAGGTCCTTGGCTCTCTGGATCAACGCCACAATCTGCTGGTCCTGGCGGATACACGGTGCAAACTTGGCCCCCAGGTGTATCAGGTCATCCTGCAGGATGGAAGAAGGAGGGAAGGATGGTGGTGTAACGAAAACGGTGAAACTTTTCCTGGAACATAAATTAATAGACGCGATGCAAATGTTCGGCTTTTTCCAATAAGAATTGTGCCAGGGGAAAAAGATAGATGGATTCAACCCTCAACCTCATATTGCCTATGAAGGCGAGCTTATGCTCTGTCCTATCACCAAAATGTATTTAAAGGATTCAATTATAATGGAGTTTCACTTTTTAATCCAAGTGTAAAATAATGTAGTGAATGGCAGTTCGCAGATGAGGGGGATTATGATAAAAGGGTGTGTGTCGGTGTGCATTTGGAGCGTTCCTTAATATATCCATGTATAGGAGGCATTTTTGAGGATGTTTCCCTGTTCGTTAAAGTTAAATAACAGATAGCAATAATTATAGGTCTATGAATGTAGTTTACCACTATGAATGCAATAAGATGTGTGACCTGTAGTGTCCATGGTAACCATGACAAAGATAGCTGATCGTGATTGGTTAAACTAATTTATTCACAGGCTAGAGGCATGAAATATCAGCCTTCGTTCGATTATAATTAATGTTGCTTTTTCGTGGAAAAACTGAAATGCGTCGTATGTGTACAGTCCCATTGAGCTCCATAATTTGTATTTAAATTAGACAGGAACGAGATCGCAACAAACAATCGCGTTCAATGTAACAGGGCCATTAATACTTTAACCACAGTTACACAGGTCCAAGAGGCCAGGGTTAGTAAGTGAGAACGTCTCTAACAAACTAACACAGATTCAGGGCTGATGTTATATAAAGGTTTAGATGCAGCCAAAGGATTTAACCCCATTATCCGCTTGCAAAGACACACATTTTAACTAAACCTCAAACAATTAATTCCCACATCGATTGTCTACATGTATTCTTCAGTAAGCAAAAACAATGTTTTAACAGAAAGAGATGACCAAACACAGACAGAGAATGGGATAGGTTTTTGTTGTATGTTCAGAACAGCTATGTGTATGAAATAACTACATCCTGTGTGCTAAACATAACACTCACAGAACCAGGTCCGATCCAGAAGTTCTCCTGTTGGACATACTTAACACTCTCGTAGATGCCCTTGTTCTTGAGCACCTGCAGGGGGCGACAGACACCATTAGAATTAAAAAACAGTATTTACACTGGATCACTTTATCATCACTACACCAAGCTTTTTATAACTTTAGAATTTCCTAACCATCCCTGGAAGCTGGGATGTCTGCCACTTTGCGTTCCTTTTCAAGGTTTCTTCCTTGTTAATTAAGGTAGTTTTTTCTTTCTTGGGTTAAGGGGTGTCATAAATACATGGCCTGCAAATCCCTTTGAGGCTAACTTAATAAAGGGCTATACAAATAACCTTTACTTGACTTTATTGAATTTATGAAACAAAGACATTTACAAGCACATTTACTGGGTTTTTAAAAGGGGGCTTTAGAAATAAAGTTATAATTATTATTTGCGCTGTAGAGCAACATTTATGTCAGCTTTACTCTGTAGCAGAGGACCAGAGTGGTTCTGGCATTTAAGTGGATCTTAACAGAATTAAGAATACTGCTGATAAATAAGATTGAGGGGATACCAGAGACGGAGAAAGACAGAGAGAAGCAGTGATGGAGGCTTCGTAATCAGAAACAGAATGGATAACCATGTTAGAGTGAGAAGAACCCACTAGAGAGGGCGATAGAGGGAACAGGGAAAGAGGGAGAGAGAGACAAAGAGAAATAAAGAGAGAGCTACAGAGAGAGATAGCGAACAAAGAGAGCGAACAAGAGAGAGAGAGATAAGAGAGCGAGGGAACATCAAAAGAGAGTATTTGACCAGAACTCGAGTAATAACAGATTACAGGTTTGATGGGGAACTCACCAGGTCAGTAGTGGAGTGCTGTGCAAAGCCGACGGGGGCAAAGCCGTATGTACCGCAGGCCAGCAGTGTAATCACTACGTGGACAAACGTGATCCAGTAGGTGAAGTAAGGCCTGGGGGGGTCCAAGCATCACAGTGTTATGCTTGATTTCATCTGGAGTTAATTAACTGTTTGGGCATGTCCAGAGTGTGTTTTTAGAATAAAGGGTAATTACCATTTAAGATTCACATTGAAACCGTCATTGAAAAGCTAAGCTGAAGGTCAAAAGTGGGAGATCAAATGTGTGCATGCTTGATCGAGTGTGTTGATGGGTAACACGGGTGGAACAAAAGTGTGAATTTAAGTGGTAGTATGTTGGAATGTTGAGAACGTAAATCATGCATACTAGCTATGCCATTAGTTATGCATGCTAACACACGGCTGTCATTGTGCTGGCTAGCAAGCGGAAGGGGAAGCATGTGTCATTGAGCTTGCTAGCACATGGAAATGCATGCGGTTTGTCCCTCTGACCTGTGGCTGTGGAAGTCATCCAGCTGTTTCTGCACGTTGCTGCTGATGCTGCGGCGGTAGTTTCGGTTGAGCCACTTGCCGACAACGCCCATGCCGTACTGCCGCTTCTGCTTGTCGAAGGCGAAGTGTTTGACCTGGGAGGCGATGCGACGCCCACGGCGAGGGCGGCTTTTCTCGGTCACTGGTGTCCGGGGAGTCCTGGGTGTCCGAGATATCTTCGTTATGTCCTTGCTGGGCAGGGAAGTGGGAGAGAGAGACAGAGATACAAATAGAGAAATTGTAACCGAGTTAGGGAACCAGAATGAAGGGGTGATGAATTTTCTTAAAACAAGTGAGGAACATTATGAAACGATGAAATGTCATAATGATGTCTATAAATAAATGAAAATGTCCCCGAGAAAAGACTTCAGTGCAAATATCTGTTAATCTTTTAACATTGATATTTGGTCTATTTCACATGTTTTCGATTGCTACACTTTCTTCGGGCCTTGCTGTTGTTTATGAAATTCTGTAGACTGTGGCATTAAGCTCCTTGCTTCATTATAAACTAGAACTCCCTCCCCCTAGCGCTGATTGGTCCATCCACTCTGAGTTTTAAAAGTTGGTTTCAACGGAAGCAGGGCCAGCCTGATCTTCAGCGAGAAACTTGGTCTTTCCAAACAAGTGTTTCCAGGAGCTCGAGAAAAGAAAGCATGTGAAAGAACTCTCTACTGTCCTACTCACAGGCTCTGTAGGTGGTAGTCGGGCTGATCGCTGTGGACGTGGGCAGACATGGGGGGGGACTCAAACACGTCGTCCGTCATGGAGTACTGCTCCTCGTGGGCGTCCAGCTGGAGGAAGAGACCAAGCAGGAGAAAGAGACCAAGCAGGAGAAAGAGACCGAGCAGGAGGGAGAGACCAAGCAGGAGAAAGAGACCGAGCAGGAGGGAGAGACAGAGCAGGAGGGAGAGACCGAGCAGGAGGGAAAGTGTGAAATATTTCAAACAATAAGTCAGTAACAATTTCTTTGACATCTGTAATACTAAGGATTGCTAGCGAATAAATGGTAAACTAACTCTGAATGCATCCATACATGAAACCCATGATAACAATGAGAGGGTGAAAGACTGACAGGTGAGAGGGTGATTGGTGAGAGGGTGAGAGAGGTGAGAGGATGAGAGATAGAGACTAGAGGCTGACAGGTGAGAGACTGACAGGTGAGAGGGCGAGGGTCTGACAAGTGAGCGGGACTGACAGGTGAGAGGGACAGACTGAAAGATAAGAGGGTGAGGGACTGAGAGGGGTAAGGGACTGAGAGGGTGAGGGACTGACCTTGCTAAAGACGAGGGACTCTGAGGTGTCTGCACTATGTGCATGCGAGTCCACCACGTCCTCATCCATCCAGCTGGGCCTCACAAAGCTCCTCCTGGGGAAACTACGGCCAGCCTGGGAGCCAGCCAGACCACTACGACCCTGACACACACACACACACACACACACACACACACACACGTTAATAAATGCTTTCAGATTTCTCTCACTCAGGGACAGGGCTGATGGCGCCCCTTTAAATGCCCATTCAATACAGTTTCAATAAGGGGAGGACAGGTGTGTGGCATCAATGCTTTATCCGCATGTGACCTGGTAACCATAGCAGTCAATAAGATGTTACGCATGCGATAGCATGTGTTTAACCTAGAGAGGGAGCCATCAGATGCAAACCAATCTACTAATCTAAGTGTTGTTGGGTTTGTGGGAGGGGGGTCACCTACCCGCAGCATGTTTGACGCGGCCCGGATGCTCATCCGAGCCACCGACTCCCTCTTGCGGTGGGGCAGCCGGCTGTAGCCCGAGCGCTGGCTGGTGAAGGAGCACAGGGAGGTGACCCCCGGGGTGACTGGCCCTCCCTGGGGGGCGTGGGGGGTCCTGGGACCCCGACCATCCACCTCCTCTGGGTATCGGAAGGCCCGCCCCCGCGCCAGAGGATCCACAATCTGGAAGAAGAGAGAGCAAGAGAGAAAGAGAAAGAAAGAGAAAAAGAAAGAGAAAGAGAAAAAGAAAGAAAGAAAGAGAAAAAAGTGAGAGAGGGTTTGTGTGGGAAAATAATGAGGGTTGGGAAGCGAGGGAGAGACATAAGATCAATATTATGCACAAAACAGGAAAAACCGCTAGTAGCATGTTGAAGAAAACCATTAGCTGATGGGCTGAGCGTCATGGCCGCCGTCGACCACAGTCGACCACTTCAGTGACAAGTCCCAGCTCTTTCCTCTGTCAGTCACTAACACAGCACAGAGAGAAGGATTAGGAATAGCGCTGGGATGACTACACCAACACCACTGGAGCGAGAGATATACTATATCATTTGTCAAGTGTCCTCCCCAAGATGAGAGCAACACCTGTTTGGGACGACCCTTCCTTCCTATGATCAACGTAGCCCCAGCTCTAGGTGAACACACGTTTCAGAGCAAAGAGAAACGTATGATATATACGATATATGTCAGAAGAACAATAAAAAGGACAACAAGGAAGGACGTTTCAGAGAGAATGAAGAGCCAAAGGAGACATAGGCGAAGCAAATAGAAACCAGAGCACGACGAGATATCATAATAAGTTTCATGTCCCTATGTGTGTGTGTGTGTGTGTGTGTGTGTGTGTGTGTTTGCCTGCGTGTGTTTGAATGTGATGTGTTTCTCTTTCTCACTCAGAGACATAAAAACAAGTGGGAACAAGAAAAATAGTAGCAACCAGAGCGAAAAGCAAGAGCAAGAGATACACATAAGGATCCTGCGAAACTTGAAAGAGAAAGTCAGAGACACAGATTAAGGAAGAGAAAACGGCTTTCAGTACGGTATATCTATCTCTCTATCTAGATATCGATATCGATAGATAGATATAGACATATATCTCTATATATAGTTAGTTCGTTTTATCTTTATAAACCCTAACATGAAAGAATATATGTGATCCTATAGGAGTCCCACAGGATTTGCTGTCCATGCAGACAGTACAGTTTCAATGTGGAGCGAATACACAATAAATCAGTGGTTTTCCTTCATCTGGTATCTACATGATTTCTCGACCAGTTTATAACAGTACATTTGGTACTTACTTTATAGGTTACTATTGTATAGTTTTACTTTAAAACGTTATTTCTGTACATCTTTACTTTAACCATGTACCCCACGTCTTCAACTGCTGAATATGGCAGCAAAGGCTATAAATGCCAAAGCCTTTAGTTCTTTCCTTGCATCGGTCTGTGGTTTAAAAATGTTGGCTGAGAGTTAGTTAGTTGTTGTTTAGGTTCAGCCCCTGCCGGCCTCGCTCCCCTCACAAGAGTAATACATTTGGATGGTATCGCCATAAATGGATCCACATGTCTGACGGTGTATAGTCTGCTGTGCCTGGTTGAAATATGAAGATGCCTTGTTAATTTTTTTTATATAATTAACAAACAAGTATGCGTGCCGGCGACTAACGCATCGGCCACTTGGGTCAAAGCTGACCCCGTATTAGATGAATGTCATTGGGCGGTGTAATGCGTTGCCAGGTGACCATAGCCTCCGAGTGCAGCTTAAGTTAGATTCTGTTTGAATCCTGATGGATGTGTGAGGAGAGAATAGAGCGGACCTTGGGCATCTTGTGTGTTGGGGGCGAGTCCAGGCCCTGGTCCATGCTGGCTGTGTGGTCCGGCTCCCGGTACTGGGCCTTCAGCTTGCCATAGCGCTGGCTGCAGTGTCGCAGGCTCTTCCTGTGCCACGCCTGCTGCTTCGTCTCACAGTCATCGCCCACACCGAACCACTGGGCCGTGCCTCTATGCAAAGACATGAGAGAGAGCGAGAGCGAGAGCGAGAAAGAGAATTATAACTAGTCTACCATCAAGATATTACAGCAGGTTCTATGAGTAATTAAAATACCGCACCAAAACTCTTGCTTGTGGCGGCACTCTGGTTAGTGCATTGACAGCCTGTATAGCAGGGATCGGCAAGTATGAATTATTAAACAGCTTAAATAAACCTGCTCCCGATAGCCTAAAACTCATCAGTACACATTGCCTAATACAAAACCTAATAAACGGATTCAAAACAATGAAGTTCACCTTATCTCTCCTTACTTATTCACCAGCCTATGTGCTAGCAGATTAATTCGACTTCATTCAGATGTAATTTTTAACCGCTGTGCTTTCTTGTTCATGTTTGAGTTTCTCAAACTATGCCCTCTTCAACGAGGTACTGAGTTTAGGAAGCAAAACAATTGGCGATAAGAGTGTCCAACGGATCTATGGAAAACACAACACCAAATAGGACGTTTATAGAGGTGTACTTCATAGTTCAAACATCCCGATGACGCAGGAGAACCCCCAGGCAGGCACACCAACAAATCATGTCCATGTAACAAATATAAATAGTTATATAGGCCTACATATAGAAAGTACAGATAATTTATTTGAGATAAATATAGGCCTATATAGAGCCTATATATTTAAAGGAAAAAATAAAGAAGAAAACAAAATAGATCAAAATGATTCGGACAGTATTTAGAAAATACAGTGTGGTACCGAAAAACCTACGGTCATGGGAGTCAGTCATAGGCTGCCACTACAAGACTGCCCACGTGAATGCTATCCCGTATCTATCTATCTATTTTTCTTTTAAAATGATCATGGGGAACAAATAATATTGCTGGCAGGCCAGCTGTGGCCCACGGGCCGATAGTTGTCAACCCTTGCTGAACTGTGATCACGTGGGAAACCCTACATAGGATGTGTGGTTTTACTGGCACAAAAGTGGGCTTAGGTACTGACTTTCACTCAGCGAGGAAAAAGTTGATGAGCACTATAAACTACAACAATTATATTGTTGTGTTCTTGATGCTTGTATAAAAGTGAGTTCCATAAAACCCCCTAAGTAGCTGGATCTACTGAACCTGATTAATAATATTCAACAGGTTCAGAGTATCAATTGTTAGGGTTAGGATTACAGTTTAGTTCAAGGTTAGGTTTCAGATTGATCATCCATTGGTATTGACCGACACTTTATGGTATTTTCTTTACTTTGGTCTACACGGCTTCCACGAGTACCAAATTGACTGAAAAAGCAATCTGTCCCTTAATGGAAAAGATGGACGAGGAGCTCTCGTCAACCCTCTTTAGCACTAGATATGTGATAGGGCAAATTATTCAGGATCTCTGCAGTCCTATCAGAGGCAATTTTGCACAACTTCTGCCTTACAGTGGCAATGCTCACCTAACCCTTTTCCTCGATCCATCCGTGACAAAAAAGTCAAATACATACGTTTAAGGTATTTGGAGGTATATGTATTTGGAGGTATTAGCCATGAATTCAAATCCTTGCAGCAAATGCGGAGGGACTCACATCGAAGATCGCGGGTGAGGCTTCCAACTCCGTCATGCTGACCTTTTTTGCAATCAATATCAATATCATATCAATATCAATATCAATACTGCATTTATTTAGACGTATCCACAATATCAACAGAAGATTGGAAAGCAGAAAGAAGTTGAATCGCAAAATACAGGCGAGAAGAGAAAAGGTACGAAGCAATTACACTCCGTGCTCCCGGTTTTGCGCCCCCGGAGAATGTCTGGCTTACAGTGCATGTGTGAAAGGGCTGTAAGTCAAGCAGTATCTTGGGATATCTTTAGATGGTTGGTTTTATGAATGATTACCCGTCTATCTTTAAGCTCAAAGAAGGATAGGAGGAAACAAACAATTCAGCCATGATGGGTGGAGCGTAAGAACATGGGTGGAGTTTATAAATACCTAAGAAAGTCTCAGAGAGAGGTGGAGACCCCCACCCCTGGCTGTGAAGCTCACCAACCAATCTCATCCCAGATGGTGGTATAGGGATCACAGTAGACCTCTATCATGCTACTGATGCTACTGATGCCTTCATTACTGCAAATATACAGAGGCACCACTATTGAGCGGTGACCATACAGTATGTGGTTGTGAAGTAAGGAAAAATATTCACATCACAAAGATCAACTTTGAATAGAAAAGTTCAGTAGTCATAGTTGGTGGCTTAGCTGAGGAACTCTTGATTCGTCTTCCATTACAGCACCCCAGGGAGTTGAGAGTGCTCCAACACCACCCAAGGTAGCAAATCCTCACCTAGACTTGTGGGTTGGGTAAATGTTTGGGTAAAGGTTTGCCGACATCAAAGTTGCGGTGGGCCGGATCTTGAATGAGGTTGAGGCGGACATCTGGAGGAGGTGGCGGGCTTGTCGCAGTGGCGCCGGGTCAACAACCTCTCCCTTAATGCCGGCAAAACCAAGGAGCTGATTGTGGACTGTGCCAGGAGGCGTCGGAGTTTTTACACCACACTGGAAATTGGCGGGGCTCCAGCGGAGATGGTGAGCATATAACCAAGGAAAGGGACTACACATAATGACGCTGTGACAGCAAAGGCAAGACAGCTGTATCCACTCAGACATCTGAGGACATTCTCACAGAAAGTCCTGCTATCCTCCTCTGCTGCAGCGCAGAGCATTCGTGACGGGGAGCTGAACCGGCTGGTAAAGGAACAGCTCCTCTCAGGACAGGACGGCCCTGCAGAGGATTGTGCGATCGGCTTATTGCACTACAGGTACCGCGCTCCCCTCCCTGCAGTGCGTATACAATAGGAGGTGTGTAAGCAGAGCTAGGAGGGAAGTAAAGGACACGCACCACCGAAGCAATAAACTGTTGGTGTGGCTCAGATTGGGCAAGCACCTGCACTGCAACAAATCATACACTGAGAGGCTGAGGAAAAGTTTCTTCCCACAGGCTATCACAGCCTTAACCAAGGAATAATAAGCACTTGAAGGACATACTATAGCTTGCACTACTGCCATTTAAAGTATTTGCACTGTTGACTTGAACACCTTTAACCTTTTTGTATATTATTTTGTACATTTTGCTATATTTTATCTCTTATTATGTTTATAGCTTTATTTTTTTTATTCTTGTACTTTCATTTTGCACTGCCTGGGAGTTTGATGCAACATTTCACTATACGTACATATACACAATAAATAAAATCTCTTGAAATGCTGAATTCAACCTCCATCTACAAAGCCACACACCCACACCCACACACCCCTCACCTGCGGATGCTCTTTGAGAGGGACGTTTGCCTGTTGAAGGTGGCCCTCCTCTCACGGCCAGGCGGGTCCCCATCCCCAGGGGCGCTGGCGCTGCCACTTCGAGGGCTGGGGCCCTGGCTCACACTCTTCTTCAGAGAGGGCCGAAGGGGCTGTGAGAGCTTAGAGAGGAGGGGAAACAGAGAGGAGGTGGCATTTTATTCAAATAAAATTGTTCACACCAGTGAAATTTTGAAAATGCCTGACAGATACAGATACCGGAAAACATTTGACCTTCAAAACAAAGTTCAACCACTTGAAATGTTTGTCAAAATTGATTTAGTGTTTGGAGAACCATAGCAGGAAGATCTTGATGCAAGCATTGTTGCATCAGAGGTGGACATGATGCTTCACTTCCTTTCAAATAACCAAGCTCTTTTCGTTATCATTCACCACAGCGTTCCTTATCTGAATGGCCTATACATCATTTCTAATCAATTTCAGCAAATGTGCAGTTTAAAAACGTTACAAAATGCAGGCATAATCCATAGATAGTTTGAAATAACCCAAGTATAAAACACAGAAACCCAGGAGAAAATATGTTCAAATGCAACATAGAGAAAAGGAAAATAGACATGGAGTGAGAAATGATATTGCAGGGGAATAACAAACTCCTGACACACACACACACACACACACACACACACACACACACACACACACACACACACACAAATGGTTAAATATATTACTACAGAAGCCTAGCAGAAAGGAGTCATCGTACAACTATTTAATAAGCAATATACATTAAAGGGGGGGGGGGTACACTTCACAGTGTATACATAATAAATGACTACATTCTGACACGTGCACACGTACAGGCCCATACTTTTCATGGGCAAAACCAAACAGGAGAATTGCAACGTCTTGGCAACAGCTAAGATGTCAGCAAAAGCTCCCTAACTTACTATTAAAAACCGAGCAATTCATCATTGCAGAATTCCACGTATTGCCAACTGTCGCCAATGGTGTGTTGCCATTCGATAAGAGCAGGCGTCTTTTTATTAAAGGTTGTGGGCCCATTACGGTGCCAAGCAGGGACCCTATGCAAGGTAAGAGATGGCCGAGAGCCTTGTCGCTCCCTGGGTTAATGGAGCAGTATTCTGGGTATATGGAGACACATTAACTGGACCGCTATTTAGCTGTCCTAGATTCCAGAGGGGCCCAGCACAGTCAGGTGTATAGAAACAAGATGGGGTCAGTGATTGTCTGCGAATACTGGACAATCACATTATATGTGTCCCCATTTGTTTTATATTGTCCTTTGCATATCGTGAGTTGTGCTCCTGTGGAACTGCCCTTGAACTTATATTCTCACTGCCAACAGTGAGAAGAAGATAAAGGTCAACGTGGAGTCAAGCTACCTGTTTAGCGGGGTCATGGACATTGACCTCTCGCTGGTCCTCTTCTGGAGGGATGGATATGACCAGGCTGGGTGGCTTCTTGCTTTTCAGACGGCTGTCTGATTGGCTGCTGTATGGAGGTGGCTCCTCCCCCTCCTGTGATGACATGGCGTGGGTTCTGGAAAGGAGAACAGCTGTTAGCCACTGTGGAGTCGTTTCTGTATTTTTGTTGCAACAGTGTTGTTGCAATAAGTTGTTACAAGACATTTTAGTTTCTGACCAGATGCACAACGGACAGATCAACATTAGCCTACAATTTCAGTGGACACTCCCACATGTGATATCTGTATTTTAGCATTTCTATAAGATTTTGTTAGCCACTTATTATAGGGTCCAAGTTAGGACATCTTTGTTCTTGGAAAGGTAAATTAGCTTTCAGCTATTTGTAGATGGAGTACACACACACACACACACACACACACACACACACACACACACACACACACACACACACACACACACACACACACACACACACACACACACACACACACACACACACACACACACACACACACTTCCTATTAAGACCCAGGGGCTTACTTAAAGGGCCCTTGTTTTCAGCAAATCCAGGAATGGTGTTCTTTCAAAAAGACAGCAACCTTGCAAAACTATTCAGAGCCCAGGACATTGATTTCCCATGCCTTGGTATCAATGTATTTTCCACTTAGCTTTTAGTTTCCATGAATCACTACGCAAATTGAATAATTGATCAAAGACACCTTTGATGGGTGCTAGCTTTCTGGTCATTCAAAAACAACTGCCAACTGTTAAAATAGGTACCAATATCAGGTCCAATAACACAAATAACTCATGCAATAGTTTAATCAAAAGCATACATAAAGTCTCTGTGGCTCATGACTAATTGTTTCATGTGTTGCTCATTTGGTCATCATATCAATTGTAGATCTTCAAATTCAGTGTGCCAACTACTGAAACATCGGCTGAAGCACCTAGAATCTCTACTATTCAACACATCATTGTACTTAATAAAAAATAGCTGTAACCAAATAGTCAACGATAAGGTGTCGTTTTTTTTAAACGTACCGAGTGCCAGGGATTGATATACGACTCTATTCTGGTGATAAATAAATAGTTTCCCTCTCTCTCTCCATCCTGCCAACACGAGTACATCACTATTCTAAGGTACAAAGTAAACTGTGCATCAACGCATGTCATTACGTAACAGCCTCAAACATAATCAACCAAGACTCCAAACGGCATACCTTGGCAGACCTTCGGTGCTCATATCCAGGGCACTGGGTCACTCGAGTCTAACAACAAAAACAACAACACAATCCTCTTGAACCTCAAGCATGTGTGTATTTATACACATAGGGCCTTTCTCAATACCAAAAATGCAAAGAAAGGACTTGTGTTTTTGGGGAGAACGTACTAGTCGTACTTGGAAGAATGTACTTGCAAGGTCACGAGCACGCAGAACGCTGTTGACAGTTTGAGACGATGCGTTCTTGCTGGTATTGCGCTCAGCACAGAGGACCTGCAGTCCTCAAAAATAGAAACCAGGCTTTATCACCCAAAACAATTGAAGCTCACGTGATTACTCCTCAACTGTACACAAAAAAAAGTATGTATATTTATAATTTAAAAAAACAACTGTCCCCTTTCATTCTGCTTCTGTTAATTTTATTACATTACCTAAGAAATGATCAGAAGTGAATTTAGTGATGAAATAGCTCTATAGAAACTGCTCAAACCGATGCATCCTTTGTAAAATAGGCGTGTCGAGAACACTTACGGGAATTTTAACCGTTCTTTACAAAATGTGAACATGTGTATTGGGACAGTACTTGGTCCGCAAAAGATGACATTTCACAAGGACACAAGAACAGACATGAACGCAGATTGAGAAAGGCCCTTATACTCTGAACAAACACACCACCTGCACAGTGCACACAAAGAAACTGCCATTCACATTGGTTTTGTTGAATAGCTGAACCAACAGCACACTTCCACGTCCAGTTGGACTGTACTGTTATCCGACATCGCCACGGGACCACATATCCCCGCCAGCCTTAACCCAATCGCAACACAGTCCACCACAACAGTAGCAGCTTTTTCAGTCCTTCCTGCTCATCCCTTTCTCACAGACAGAAGCCATGATCCCACTAGTCTCACCAATCCAAAACAACCTTGACAGGGAAGGGGCCCAGTGAGGAGCAGCCTGGGCCCAGCGATGAACAGCCCTGGCCCAGTGATGAACAGCCCTGGCCCAGCGATGAACAGCCCGGGCCCAGTGATGAACAGCCTGGGCCCAGTGATGAACAGCCATGGCCCAGCGATGAACAGCCTTGGCCCAGTGATGAACAGCCTGGGCCCAGTGATGAACAGCCTGGGCCCAGTGATAAACAGCCATGGGCCAGCGATGAACAGCCTTGGCCCAGTGATGAACAGCCTGGGCCCAGTGATGAACAGCCATGGCCCAGCGATGAACAGCCATGGCCCAGCGATGAACAGCCATGGCCCAGCGATGAACAGCCTTGGCCCAGTGATGAACAGCCTGGGCCCAGCGATGAACAGCCAGGGCCCAGTGATGAACAGCCTGGGCCCAGTGATGAACAGCCAGGGCCCAGTGATGAACAGCCTGGGCCCAGTGATGAACAGCCTGGGCCCAGCGATGAACAGCCAGGGCCCAGTGATGAACAGCCTGGGCCCAGCGATGAACAGCCAGGGCCCAGTGATGAACAGCCTGGGCCCAGTGATGAACAGCCTGGGCCCAGTGATGAACAGCCTGGGCCCAGTGATAAACAGCCAGTGTCCATTACGCAGTGTCTAGGCTGCAGCGAGGTCCAAGGCTGGGGGAGGGGAGCAATTGGCGAAGGTTTATAGATCAGTTCAACAGTGGGGGGCTGGGGGGGGAAATCGGACACCCAGGGCAGCCTCGTTTCCATGGCAAGAAATTATTAGAGCACCTCTGCGCATGCGCACACACATTACTATTCTCAATGAGTAGCAGAGGACTTGCTTTTAACAAACACTTGAGCTTCAGCACAGAAGCCTGTGCTTTCATAATTCGTCAAAAAGCCAATACACAATAAAACTACCTTTATGTAATTTTGTGTAAAAATAATCTCTTAACAGAGTGGAGGGCGATGGAGGGGGAGGGAAGGAAGAGAAGCCTTGTGCATGTGCCTCATGGGACTGCTGCACACACCACACCCACCCACTTAGATAATGAAATAGACAGGGGTTTAGCTAATGGACACAGTGTGCTGCTTAGAAAGGTGGGCCGACATGCAGACCACAGTCCATCACCGCAGAGAGAGCAAGCAAGAGCAAGATTCTGCTCTACCTAGTTGACAGGTGATATGATTACCTAGATGAGGAACATGGTTTTCCAATTTCTATGACATCATCCTTTGATGTCTGCACTCCGGATGACAACAGATGATCATCATCTACATCTTCATGATCATCCACCGTCAGTGTTATTAGTTTGTATTTTAATTACTCCCTGTGTTGACCGACAACAGTAAAGCTCTCTACAGCAGCACAGCAGGCAGATTGGGTACATGAGGGCATGTTTGCTTGGTACACAATGAACATTTCTAATCATTAACCGTTTCTCAGCAATTCACGGACAAACACATTAATTTTAGGCAAATTTCAAAACGTAATGATTCTAAGCTTAGCAATTCAAGCACCAGTAAATTGGTAGGCTAGCATTTTACACTTAATATTCAATCAGTATTGATGCAGTTCACCACAGCTAAACACAATTTGTCACTAGTTCCTCTGCCATTTGGATGCTTTTCACAGCAGATATATTTCGAAAGGCAAGTATTCCTGTGAATTGCAAAAAGCCTGCCAACATGTGAAGCAGGAGTGCTAATGGGCCACGCTGCAGTAGAGCGACGGGATGCTAAGCCACTAGCTGGTTCTGTAAGCCATATAACCAAAGCCATTCATAATATTTGGTCATTTCATAATAAGACATGGGAAACTGTTCTCCTTCTTCTTTACTTTTGTGTGTGTGTGTGTGTGTGTGTGTGTGTGTGTGTGTGTGTGTGTGTGTGTGTGTGTGTGTGTGTGTGTGTGTGTGTGTGTGTGTGTGTGTGTGTGTGTGTGTGTGTGTGTGACCAGGGTTAAGCCAGTTATCCTCAAGAGACCTATCCTACCCGTGCATGCTTGTGTTAGAGGCATAATTATAATAGACGTAAAATAGCCTTTATGTTAGCCCCACTGACTCTCCATTCGCTTTGAATGGCTTGAAAAAGGCTGAGGATTGGCCAAAAGAAGGCCCATTATGGCGGGCACTAGATTTCCCAGTTCTACTTATCTCCTGCTGCTCGAAGCTTTACTCTTCCATGTCACCTATACAGATTACAAAATGTTCATCCGGTCAGAGGATTTTAATACATGCTCTTATCAGGATCACAGTGAAGTATATGAGACAGCAGAAATCCCCGAAATCTAGATCCTTAAGTTATGAATAACAGGCAACAACAAAGAGTCAGGATGTGCGGACAATATGGTTGACAACAGTAGGGTGGGACTGTATTTCAGGATTTCATTCTTCTTTCCTCATGGTTATGCCGGTTAGCTAAATGTTAGGTAAGGGGGAGGGGTGTGGAGGGGGGTCACTGGGTGCTGGAGACTATCCCAGGGGCACATGTGTTAGGGAAGAGCCTATCCCAGGGGCGGATGTGTGAGGGAGGAGCCTATCCCAGGGGCGGATGTGTGAGGGAGGAGCCTATCCCAGGGGCGGATGTGTGAGGGAGGAGCCTATCCCAGGGGCGGATGTGTGAGGGAGGAGCCTATCCCAGGGGCGGATGTGTGAGGGAGGAGCCTATCCCAGGGGCGGATGTGTGAGGGAGGAGCCTATCCCAGGGGCGGATGTGTGGGGGAGGAGCCTATCATAACCTATCCCAAAGCCTCTACCACTCACATAGCCATCAACACCCATGGACAATCCCACATAGCAGGCTCTCAAATTTCAGCATGATTCTAATTGATGAAGAAACCTTTGCATGTCCAATATGGCCAGAATTATACTGTACATTATTAGTTTTATTATATTTACTATATGCATACTTTATTACCTGTATTGTCATTAAATTGTGATAACAGCTTTACGATATGTTGCTGTTATGACCAACTTCCCCTCCTTTAATTTTAATCCATCTATCTCAAATTGAAATTATATAAATGACATAAACGCACGCGTGTGTGTGTTTGGTGGAACTAAGCAGTGTCCTCCAAGTTGTTTTTGTCAGTAAATGTTTAAGGATCTTACTATTGTGTGCTGACAGAAGTAGTAGTCTTCGTTGGTGCTGTCAAGCAGCAGAAGATCAAGGTCCTCATTCCACAGCAGGCTGAATCCATAGGAAAACTGTCACCTTTGCAGAGGAGCGTTTTCCATCGTGTGTGCATAAATAATCTCTGGGGAAAAAAAACATGAAACGGATATGGATGTCACCTAGTTTTAGTGAACATTTCCTCTACAACAAAAAAACCTTATGTAATTGATGCATGATAAATCCATTGAATGATGGATTGCGGCTAATTGAACACTTTCTAAAACCATACATTGTTTTCTATAGTCCTCAATGATAAACTTTCAAGAAAGCTATTTGTACAGAAGGTGCCAAGTCAACCTGTAGATTAACACTTCAGACAACCTAAAAGGAGTACATCATTGTAATGTAAATACCACTGGTAGATTATGTTATGGAAACAGCAACAAGTATATCCATCAACGTTAATATATTGTGCGTTAATAAATGACATTAGTAAGGATCGATTATTGGGGACCTAATGGAAAACAGAGTGGCTCATTAGAAGGTAGGTCAGTGCAGCTGGGGTCCAGGTGTTACCTGAAAGAGACACTTTTCAAAAACGATTTGGAACATTCCAAGAATGTGGAGCCAGCCAGAACAAGGGTAGCCATTTCAATGTCCAGGTAGCTTCATCAAGACATAGAAGTTCTGTTGATTTCCAGCTACCGTTATGTTGTGTCTATCCAGTTCAATTTATGTGCATGACTAAGCAAAACATTGAACAGAGAATGTAACCAACTTCCTCTTTTGGTGTCATTAAAGTCATTTGGGGACCATACACAAGCGCCACTCTTTATTTGAATGATAGATAGCAATTGGCCTCCATATCTAAATAACTTGCAAATAAAATTGTAAGGGAAGTTTGGATATTGAGGTCTTGCATATTTTTGCTTTATCACATTTGAGGTCTCAAAGAGCTTCACATTTAGATACCGGTTTGAAACCTTTTGTTATAGTAAGAAGCACAACTGGAACAATTTCCATAAAGGTCTGTCTGTCTGTTTTCATTTAAGTAAAACACAGTACTGTACGACACACTGAAACTAAACAAGCCATTTACATCTCAGTGGCTCAAATTCTCAGTCTAAAAACAAAGCGCCAAGAACGCCACAAGCAACTGTTGTTCCCTAAAGCATGCAAAATCAAACAAGTAAAAAGGCTCTTGTGTGATACACTGACAAAATGGCTTCTGTCATCCACATCCCTTCGAGGCAAAATACCTCAAGGCTCCCATGAAGTTATTCAAAGATAGCAGAATCAGCCCGCCCCCTCCTCCATGCATGTCTGGATACGCAAGGCCACAGGTTTCTGCTGCAAATACCTGAGTAATGCAGTCGTACTCCAAAGCTAAAAGAACGGCCTATTCTACAACAAGGAGAAGACTTGACCGAAATGTTGGATGTGTAGACACAAGGCCACGAGTTCCAATACAGGAAGGAACTGTGGAAGCGGCTAAGCACATGTATGCACCTATTAAGACTTCGGTTGATATTCCCATGATACAATGCCCTACTTCTCCGAATATATTTTTTTAGTACAGATCCCTAACCTGAGCTAGAGCCAAGAGGAACTTACATCTGTAATTTAGAGTCTTGCATGCATGCATGCTGGGAGATTAAGGCATTGTGGGAATAATAGGACAGCTCCTAGTTCTTCCTCTGATCACATACAATGCCTGTCAGCCATCTTGTTATTGTGAACATGTCGATGTGTCTGGTCGTGCACAGTAGCTCCCAGGAATGCTTAATGTAATTAGATTCAAACCCTTTGGTTATGAGACCATGAGTGATCACCAATAGTGAGCAATGAGTGGGGTCATTGTTTGGTAGTCCTTGTAGTTCTTTACAGTTTAGTGAGTCAGTGTGACTGTACCAAGCACTATGTGGGTACAAAACCACCATGGGCCAGGATAAGTGGCTGCCATGTAATCTTAACAGGCAAACACAACATAAGATAAACAATCCCAGTAGAAAGTGGTCAGTACCCAAACAGAAACCTGCCAAATGGAAAGAACTACAATATCCAAATGGAAAAAAATGCAACACCATTTAAGGTTTAATGACGACTTAGCATTTAAAGCACTTCCTGGGCAACCAAAATAAAACGCTCTGGTATGCAGCAGTGAGTGGGAAACGTGGGTTGGCATACTAGGAAAGAATGCCAAACAGTGTAGCCCGGGAGAGCCATACCATGCTCCAGGGATGGACTCGGACTGCGGTGGTGGGAGTAGTGACGTGGTGTGACACACTATTGGCTTGCTGTAGCACCCTGGGCCACACTGTTGAACCTTCAAACTCTCACAGAGACCAAGAGGCAAACTGCCAAAAGACATGGGACTGCACAGTAGACTACCAAAACCTGAATGTATATCCAGTTGTTTAATTTTGATAGAACAATATAAATAGGTGGATTATATATAAAGCACACAATAATATATCCGTTAAGTTATTTTTATTTTTGATAAGTTGAGATGGTCTGCCTGACCTTGGTTAACTACATTTGAGATGCAATAAGATACAATTTGCTCAATATGAGTTAGGCTGCAGTTACTTCACAGCTGCTGAACTGAGAAACAGGTGCATTTGTGGTGTAACAGAATTGGTGTTGAATAAAACAAAGGGGTGCAGTGTAGAGCTTGGTGGTAGAAGCAATGCAACCTAAATGCCGCCACAGCAGCTTTCTCAGTGTAGTCTCTTAAAGGCCCCCTATTATACCACCAGGTGTGATTAGCCATTGCAAGCCGTTTGAAATTCTGCCTTTTCCTGTGTGGGCGTGATGTAGATTTTCAAACAGCTTGTAATGGCTAATCACACTCACACCTGGTGGTATAATAGGGGCCCTTTAACAAACGGCACTACACAAGACATAGTATAACTCACTTCAGTAAGAAGAGTGACCGAGCACAAACAGACCAGATAGACCCACACAGGATGTAATATGTTCTTACGGGAATATAGCCAACGTTTTTGAAATAGTAAAAACACATCGTCCGATTGCAAAAAAAAAATGCAATAGTTACGCATTCCCACTCAAATGTACAGTCATCGTTAACCAGCAGCACTAACAGGAGAGATTTATGTAAATACAGGATGGAATACCTTTAGATAGGAATGCATTCAAAGTCAAGCATTTAATCACTTAGAAGTAAACATGGCAACTACAAGGCATCAATTTGGCGATAAGAATACTATCAATTGTGAGCATACTTTCAGTTCCTGTCATCATGGTAATTAATATGCCGCTCAATACCTAGTTTTATGGGCCGTGTATGCCTGCTGAAGGTTAAAGAAAAACGGTATAATCTTTTCCTAATGATTAAAAAAAGTTGATTTAAAGGATATTTTGCCAGTTGTTTCAACAAAAAGAAGTCATCAATAATCCTTCTTTGACATTCATGCAAACAAACAACCCGCAATCAAACTGCAGCTAAAGCCTATCTAAACAACAAAGGGTATTAACTTTAAAAGCCTGACAATAATGTTTTTCATTCTAGGATAAGAACATTCATAAACCTAAATAAAACGTGTATGGAAAATGTATATGGGAAACCATGTACGGAAAAACTGTACTGCAATCATTTTAAGACATGAATCTGTTTTAAAAATAAATACATTCAAATAATAATCCATTCCATTTAAAAGCACCTTTCTCAGACTAATAAAACTGCACATTTGACGTATCATAGAGCAAAATAAATGTAATAAATAAAAACACAATCAACATTCAATAAGGAAAAAAGAGGGCAGTTCAACAAAGTCAGTAGGCAAGGAGTTCAACTCTTGGCCAGTGTGCAGTGCTGTGCAGCGAGAACGCGAGGCGGAACGGGTGGGTCTTGGGTAAAGATTTCAATGCGTGGAAGGTGTCAGAGTAGCAAATGTTGGGTGGGAAGGTGTTCCAGAGTTTGGGGCAGCAGCAGGTAAGGTTCCGTCACCAAATGGGATGGCCAGGGGAGCTGAGTTAACTTGGGGACATGAATTTAAGCAAAACAAATCCATGTTTACCCTAGTATGGACAGATGTAATGGCCAAAAAAAACATGGGAATGTCCAGCGAATAAAAGTAAACAAATATTGGATATATTATTCAACCCATATCATACCCCCCCCCCCCCCCCCCCCCGCAACTCACAGACACGCATACGCCCTTTTTTAAATCACAAACAGTGAAAACAGAGAAAACTGCGTTATCTGAGAGTATTGTTAGTTCATAGTAAGTTAATTTCATCAAGGTCATTAGAAATGGCAAGCCACTAAATATTACACCGTAACCTGTAACGTGTTATCTTTCGAGAATCCATTAAGGCAAATCAATGACACACCAACCAAGTAACGTTAACCAAATAACGTTAACTCGCACAGTAGCTTAGCAGAGCTGCGGTCTCAATCCGTGTGTAGGCGAAATGGCAAACAGAATGAAGTTTATAGAAAGCATTTAGATAGACCCGTCCTACGTTTTAATGTTTAGAGCTCTCGTTAGATACAAAAACAATGGACTTGCGAAGACATGCTTGCTTCCCATGGGCTTGTCTTTGTAGTATGTCGGTAGAAGCTATGAGCTGATCGGTACGTCAACATAAGCACGCCTTCGCCGTTGTGTATTGTTTTCGAAATTATTACAACTTAAATTAAGTTATATAGTGGCGTACGTTATGAAGATAAAATGGATCATTTATACATACTGAGATGAATGAAGTCATCTATCACTCACCTCAAGACAGCTGTATTAGTTTCCGGGATATTTCTCGCCAACGTGCACTCTCGGTAGAGGCATCCTTCTTTCCCAGTAGCCTCCTTTGGTTGGAGGTCTTCCAAGGAGCAGGAGGCGGAGCCATTCAAAAAATGTTGCGTTCAAGAAATGCTCGGGTAATTGAAATGTTCCACAAATTAATTTCGTTTATAGTCATATTGCAATATAGTTGAGTGTAATCAGGTATCCTTGGTTAGCCTAAACTCGTATTATAACATTCGGAACGGACACATGACCTCAAGTAGCACGTCAGCCACGCTGAACTCATATTTCTTCAACATCAGACCTCCCTCTTTAACTGAAGTCATGTTTGGCACTCACAGATAACAAAACACGTTGCTAGTTTTATCCTTGTCCAATATTTAATACAAATTAAACAAACCTAATTTAAAACATTATCCATGATTGAGAAATGTATTATATCATAATACAAAGATAAAAAGAAAAACAGGTGTCAGTACAAAGTTGCATGATATACCTACATTAGAACATTTCTTTTAAAATCAGTTTCTTTAAATATTTCCACCCCCAAGATGTGAAATTCAGAAAAGGTAGTTTCCCCTAGCCTGGCATCGCCAACTGCAATTAATCTGGAATTAATCTCCGTTCATTTTCGTCACCAATGGGCGCAGACCAAAATGCCTCTGGACGCAATTGGATAGTCCTACAACCAATCAGAGTAACGGAATGTGTGACAGCTCTAAGCAAGAAAAAAAAAGAAGACATCTTGTCGTTTGTTCTTCTTCAAGTGAAAATATACCGTCCAGTTCGTTTAATACGGTCTCGATAGCGGAATCAACAGACAGTTCTAAATCAGCGGCAGCCATATTTGTTGTTGTTGAAAATGCCTCATGGGCGTTGTGATTGGTCGGTCTATCTCAAACCGGGCAGAAATCTTTTTGTATAAGAGGGGAGCCAGAACTTATCTGTAGAGCAAATGAACCATAAGCTTGCAAGATTCGTGGCTAAGTTTCCCCAGGCACATGGTTAAAACACAGCAATTAAGAGGGATGCATTGTTTTACAGGTCCCCAGTTCCAATACGAAATTACACAGCAACAAGACAGAATAACACTACTGCTGTTGGTAACTGTACTATTATTCATGAATCCTAGCCCTAGATTTTGAGCAAACATTTTACAATTGACAGAATGTGCCCATAAACACCCAGTATATCAAGCCCTTATAATATAACCGTACACACTGATAAAGAATTTTCAGAAGTCGATTTTTCAGTAGTATAATCATGATTAAAAACATTTGCTTGATGAGGCTAAATTATACAAAATAGAGCAGTCTGATGTAGCCAACCAACAACAATTGTGATATAGTGATACAAGGCTCTTGTGAATGGACTATTGGCGGACGCCAGTGACCCCAGTGATCCCAAGTGAGATTAGTATTGTTAAGATATTTCCTATCCATATACTGTAGCTGTCTTGCGACCCAGGATCAAAGGATAAGGTTTACAGCTTGGATTGTAGTGGCTTCAGGTGCTTGTGAAAGGACTCGTGAACCTGGCAGAAAAAGGAGTAGGAAAGCAACATGTTTAACACGCATGCACATGAATAAACAATAAAAATGACCTAGTACCTATCACATCAAGTAAACAATGAATGCAATCAATAGAATTGCTAACAGGGAACATTTTCTGTCCTTGTTTTATGAAGAAAACGGTAATATCATGATACCATCATTGTAAAAAGGTTCTTCACACCTTTTCGCTTGACTTATTCCCCAACAATAAAATGAGCATATATAATTAATCGTTATTCTTTATCTTTATCCATTCATTTGGCCTTTGAATGATTATGTGTGATGGAATAATCATTTTTGTCAACTTAGTTTCCCCCTTCTCTCAGTCAAGAATGGATCTATCACTATGTTTACTATCACTACACTTTCCTATACATATATAAAACAATTCTCAAGAAATATATATTATGTTTCTGCAATGAAATCCCACCTCGGTGCGGTTGAGGGGTGAGCTGCGGGCCCACTCGAACATGTGTTCGTAGACGTTGCCGTCATACCGGCCTAGGACAGAGTTGAGCATCTTGTCGTGGTGGTCAAAGGCATCCACCAGCAGCACGGCGCTGGGCCTCACCTCGGCCAGCAGCTCTTTGAGGTGGTCGGAGACCGACAGGACCTGGGCCCTGCTCAGCACACCAGCCTGGCAGGGAGAGAGACAGAAGAATATAGGTCAGGGATAATGTACAGTGAGCCATTATCGCGAAATAAACCAGACGAAGCAGTGGGGTCTCAAATGATCCCGCTTATTACACGGCTACTTACTAAAGAAATAAACAATTTGACACAAAATATAACAAGAGATTATTGAATTGGTTTCAACCTGCATTTTATTGCTTCTGCAAAAAAATGATTTTACTGTTGTAAATAGCTTCTATAGCAATGGTCTGTTATTCATAGCAGTGGTCTGCTATAAAATAAAAACAGACCACTGAATGCCTTAATTGGCATATCAGAAGCGAGCGAGCGAGCGAGAGAGCGAGAGTGAGAGCGAGCAACAGAGAACGGCTAGAGAAAGGAAAAAAACTAAAACAGGGATGAAGTGCAACCAAACATTCAACTGGCAGGTCATCGATAAGGAGAAGAAGTGGCATGATTTGCAGCCCAAAACACAACAATTGTAGGCTTGTCAGCAAATTTTGATAATTATGATATATGAATGTCTTTGCTGGCTTTATTTTCACTTGGAGAAAACACATTGTGGCCAGTAGACAGCAGTTTAAAAGTCGTTCAAAGCCTTTTACGAAAATGTTAAAATGCTTGTAATGAGACCAATCTTATATTCTCCAATTCTCCAATATTCTTCTGAATAAAATGGTGCTGCCCAAGGAAAGTGTAGCAATCACAACTGCTTTTTATCCAAAACAGAAATAAACATGGAAGGTATCTCTCAGATAAGATTATGTTTTTGGTTTACCTCCAACCAGATTTGGCAAGAGCGAAGAGAGCACGAGTGTCACTCTGATTGGCTGGAGTTTTTTGAACCACGCAAGGCCGCGCCCATATGTGGAAATCAATTGCCACCCAGCACAGTCCAGACTGATATTCATTGCGAAACGCAAACGTGAATATCTGAATTGTCTCACAAGGCTACCTATTGGCTCCCAGCGGCTCGTAAGCCGGCGTCTAGTGAGGAGAGGAGGCGTACCTGGAGGAAGTCTCCGGTGTGGTTTCCGATGCCGTGGATGGCATAGAGGCGGGCCAGGGTGGACATCACCGAGTGGATGCCTGGGTCCTCCATCTGGTCCACCTTATCTCTGAACATCTTCAGCACCATGTAGTGGCAGTGGGCCTGTACATCCGCAGCACAGGAAAAACATGGGGGGAAAAAAAGTGCCATGCAATACACTCCATCTTTGATACACATTCCTTCTTGTTAAACACACACATGGCCGCATTTTAAATTTGGACTATTGGACCATTCTTTAATTTTCTATGGCTCAAGCCAATCCAACCAATGTCGTAAATGTATTTTTTTCAATATAATCCCATGGAATGAAAATCAATTCAACTCTATTACCTCTGTAAGGACAGAGGTCAAATGTTTAAATTAATTCCTATAGTTATTTTCCTTTTCAAAGCTAAGTCGCTTTATCAATATCATTGGTAGTCAATCACCTATTGCTTTGTGTTTAAATAGGCTAATAGTGGCATAATTGAGGAAAGGTGGCAGTGCTGAGCTGAGGAGGTTGCGTGAGGTGAGGTTCACCTTAATTAAAGTTGACTCCAGCCTCCAGTTCATCCATGTCGGAAAAAACAGAGACATTGTTTGACTTATATTCAAGCCTGGGTGAGGCAATGTAGATATTTCTGCAATGAAGGTAAAAACCCTAAAACTTCAATCGGGTGTGCATCAATGCGCAAGAAGACTTCAGAGACACTATTGGTATGTGAATGATTCCCCTTGTTTGGGTACATTTGTTTTACTCTGTTGATTTGTAAACCACTGCGATAGAAACGCTATTTGTTTAGAGATTATAGCGGTGTGAAGTTTACCGATGGTTCATTTGTGCCCTTTGATGTTTGGTGGCGCTGTCGTTTGTCATTTGCATTATTATGGTGTTTAATGAATATTTGCATGCTATATTAACGGCGATAGGTAATTGGTAAATTATATTATGTTTCATGATGTTTATGTAGCTCTATGATCAGTATAATTTAGGTATACGTTGAATAATTATTTCCTAGATGTACTGATGATTTATTTGAATGTGATTAATAACTATTTTGATAAAAAGTATTATATACTTTGTAAAAAAGTAACACATGCTGTTATATTGTTGACATTGTTGATAATTATGGCAGTAGGCTAATACTGTATGTTTGTCTTCTTTTTATGGTTTGTATTGAAAGGTTATCAACATGAAAAACCCCTGAAAGCTCCAGCTGAATGAAGTGTTTTTGTATGGAAAACCAGTTGTAATCTTTATTCAACTAGCGTTGAATTATGAACTTCATAAGCTTGCTATTCATTTGTGTAATTAGCTGGGGTAGGCCCAAGCTTCTACTACTAAAGGAATTATTAAATCAGCATTATATCTGGTTGTCTCAAACAGGTTGATTTTACAGCAGTTTCACCGGAATGGAGCGACGTAGCAAGCCAGCATGAGAACCACAATAGGATTTGATGTTTATCTCCATATTCTGCTAGCCTGACATTGCCAACCTCTCATTAAGTTTCAATTTCCTAGAGGCTTCACCAACGGGCGCAGACCAAAATGCCTCTGGACGCAATTGGATAGGCCTACAACCAATCATAGCAACAAAACAGCACTGAAAAAAATAAAACGCAGCACTGAGCAACATTTTCTTTTTTAAACAGACCACGCTGTTTGTGGAGTAAGTTTGTGGAGTAAGAAAAATTCACCAGCACTGTACCTCGCTTCCATCCAATTTCATATAGCCTAAGCTTTGCACATACAGTATATCAACCAGGAAGCCATAAAGGTAGGCCTTACTTTGGGGAAAGAAAAAATGGGCAATCAATCTGGCATTCAACAGAGGATTTAAAGTCAACAAATCAAATGTATGCTAAAGGTCATTCATTTATTCTGCCATTATACAGCCAACATTCATACAGCACTGGGTGTGTCAGAGAATAAAGCACGTTTTTCAACCTTATTCTTATTGTACTCTGAATGCTCTGATATACACTGCTCAAAAAAATAAAGGGAACACTTAAACAACACAATGTAACTCCAAGTCAATCACACTTCTGTGAAATCAAACTGTCCACTTTGGAAGCAACACTGATTGACAATAAATTTCACATGCTGTTGTGCAAATGGAAAGACAACAAGTGGAAATTATAGGCAATTAGCAAGACACCCCCAATAAAGGAGTGGTTCTGCAGGTGGTGACCACAGACCACTTCTCAGTTCCTATGCTTCCTGGCTGATGTTTTGGTCACTTTTGAATGCTGGCAGTGCTTTCACTCTAGTGGTAGCATGAGACGGAGTCTACAACCCACACAAGTGGCTCAGGTAGTGCAGCTCATCCAGGATGGCACATCAATGCGAGCTGTGGCAAAAAGGTTTGCTGTGTCTGTCAGCGTAGTGTCCAGAGCATGGAGGCGCTACCAGGAGACAGGCCAGTACATCAGGAGACGTGGAGGAGGCCGTAGGAGGGCAACAACCCAGCAGCAGGACCGCTACCTCCGCCTTTGTGCAAGGAGGAGCAGCACTGCCAGAGTCCTGCAAAATGACCTCCAGCAGGCCACAAATGTGCATGTGTCTGCTCAAACGGTCAGAAACAGACTCCATGAGGGTGGTATGAGGGCCCGACGTCCACAGGTGGGGGTTGTGCTTACAGCCCAACACTGTGCAGGACGTTTGGCATTTGCCAGAAAACACCAAGATTGGCAAATTCACCACTGGCGCCCTGTGCTCTTCACAGATGAAAGCAGGTTCACACTGAGCACATGTGACAGACGTGACAGAGTCTGGAGACGCCGTGGAGAACGTTCTGCTGCCTGCAACATCCTCCAGCATGACCGGTTTGGCGGTGGGTCAGTCATGGTGTGGGGTGGCATTTCTTTGGGGGGCCGCACAGCCCTCCATGTGCTCGCCAGAGGTAGCCTGACTGCCATTAGGTACCGAGATGAGATCCTCAGACCCCTTGTGAGACCATATGCTGGTGCGGTTGGCCCTGGGTTCCTCCTAATGCAAGACAATGCTAGACCTCATGTGGCTGGAGTGTGTCAGCAGTTCCTGCAAGAGGAAGGCATTGATGCTATGGACTGGCCCGCCCGTTCCCCAGACCTGAATCCAATTGAGCACATCTGGGACATCATGTCTCACTCCATCCACCAACACGACGTTGCACCACAGACTGTCCAGGAGTTGGCGGATGCTTTAGTCCAGGTCTGGGAGGAGATCCCTCAGGAGACCATCCGCCACCTCATCAGGAGCATGCCCAGACGTTGTAGGGAGGTCATACAGGCACGTGGAGGCCACACACACTACTGAGCCTCATTTTGACTTGTTTTAAGGACATTACATCAAAGTTGGATCAGCCTGTAGTGTGGTTTTCCACTTTAATTTTGAGTGTGACTCCAAATCCAGACCTCCATGGGTTGATAAATTTGATTTCCATTGATAATTTTTGTGTGATTTTGTTGTCAGCACATTCAACTATGTAAAGAACAAAGTTTTTAATAAGATTAATTAATTCATTCAGATCTAGGATGTGTTATTTTAGTGTTCCCTTTATTTTTTTGAGCAGTTTATTTTGAGACGGTATTGATATGGACACAATTTTATAAACGTTTAAAAAACCGTTTATATACCGTTCTATCGGAAAATAGCCTAATCCATATCGCAAGTGTCTCTCCTATTTCCTCATTGTAATTTAACTTCCTAGTTTTGCATAAAGTTGGTAGGGTGGGACCCTGGGACAAGTAATGTATTGTGATTGCGCTATAATAATGAAACCCAATTTTCCTCCAGATCATGGGCAGAATATATGCTCAAGTTTGAGTAAATAGATTTACTACTACATACATATTATACGACATTTTGACCATGCACACTATATACCAATACAAATATTATTAACCTAGTTCGAATCAAATCACAGTTTTAGGTTATGAGGGACTTTAATGATGGTAGTTCCTCCAACATGGATGTTTTACTTTGATAACGTCCTCAAACGTCTTTTGGGACTAAAGCCTCTGTTCAATGAACACGTGCATTTATTTCCCCGACTTTTGTGGGACCTTGCAAGTAGACATCAACAAAGATCATCGATGAACTTACGTCTGATGCCCTGACCAGGTCAATGGTGCTGCCGTTCCAAGAGTCCTCCTGGCTCTTCCCACGCGCAAACTCCTTCTGAATGCTCTGAGCTGCCAGCTCAACCAGCCTACACACACACACACACACACACACACACACACACACACACACACACACACACACACACACACACACACACACACACACACACACACACACACACACACACACACACACACACACACACACACACACACACACACACACAGTTGGTGACCCCTAAATTAACATACTGCCTCCTATCTTTGGCACTCTGCTTTCTACCCTTGATCTTTTCCAATAAGAAGACCAGAAAAAATGGCCATCATGTGGCGGGAGGAGAGGAAGCAGCCTGCACTACGGAAACTCTGGAGAACACCCAATGTGATTGGCTGATGTGGCTGTTGACAACAGTGGGTGTTGTCAATTTCAAAGTAACGGCTAAGTGTACTCAGTCTGTCTGTGGCATATGCAACCTATTTGAAAGTAAGTTTAGTGCACTGGGTCAGATTGGTGCCATTGTTGTTATTAAATTATGAATGCATTCGCATCAACATCAATGTCGAATGTCAAATTTGGCAATGACAATTTTGAAGAAGTGTTTGATTGGCATGTTGTACAAACACATACTTTTCTTTTTTTGTACGGTAGTTGAATATGCTGTTATTTTTAAGATAGTGCCATGTAAACTATTTTATACCATGCTCAAAGTTTTTTGTTTGAGGAGATGCACAGCTAATTGTGCAATAATTTTTTTCCTTGAAATGAGAAGTGTGTTCTCATTAAAATAACCTTTCCGAACTAGGACTTGAGGTGGGAAATTGCCGGTAGAGACTTTCCAAAGTTTTCAATCCCTGTTCCCAGTCACAAATGACCCCATGCAGGAAATGTTTCAGAAAATGTCAAGGATAGGCTGCATGAAAGGGACTGTGAAAGGTATACTTTGAAAGATCGGGCAAGAAAAGTGTTGGTCCTCTCTAGTGGTAACAAACAGAACAACACCAGCCCGTGAAATGGAACAATGCAACTCACAACATCTTCCTTCAGCAGTACTTCCACATCCCCAAATCAAACAAAAGCTCAAACATGTAAGGGCAGCAAAAATATGTTTACAGTTATAATATGTAATTTGCCACTAGTCTCTCAATAAAAAAAAAACTAACAAGACTCAGTTTGCTGACGTTGTGTGATAGCATGGGAACAAGGGAGTGGTCTTCACCAACAGTGAAAATCTTTCTGACGTGACCGCTGTAGATAATGTTACGTGGTGAATTCAATCGTGGGGTAGCCCAGCGCTGTTATCCGTGATCAAAACAATCATACAAAAAATATCTTTATGAGCATGTTGAACGTTGTTGTAATTTTAAATCGTTACCGTACATATATTCCGATTCTACTTGTGGTGGTAACTGTTAGGCTAAACAATACCCTAACTAAAATGCAATTGAACTACAGACGTCTCACATTTCCAAATTTTCCCAATGTATTAAAATCGCTGTTTAGAAGTGTATCCCGCTAGCTTTACAACAGTAAAAAGCAGGTTTAGACAGCGTATTCAGTTAGAGTTTGGGGGTATTTCTTGCAACCCTAATACTTATTCGTGCACTCTAGATTGTTTCCATCACTGAATTCGGCCAGGCATCTTCTCTGTGGGGAAAAGCAAACACGAATCCTTCCTCCCAAGCATGATCATGTTTTGATTCGAAGTGTACACGGAGAGGAGGGGCTATTCACAAACGTCTGTTGTCAGTGTGTTGGTGAGAGAGAGCGAGTCAATGTGTTGCGCACAGCTCTACAATGAAATGCGATTTCACCCATTTTGGATAGTAATAAAAAAATGAAAAGTGAAAAGTAACATTTGTGTGTGGGAAACACTGCATTGGCTTGATGGCTGGCATGGGCCACTTGTTTAAGTAGCACATCGTAGTAAGCTAGAACGATTTTGAAATATATCAATGAATTTCCAGTGTTTCCCCAAGTTAAGGGTAAAGGGCATACAACGCCATTGAAATGTGACCAACTGTAACGGACCATTAAGGTGAATAAAACTACGGATTTCTCTGGGTTTGAACATTATTGTAAACAATTGGGATAATGATAAGGGTTAGTAGTTCACAAGTCAAATTAATCTATAACATATGTCTAGTTGTTTTTAGATAGTGAAGCATTGTGTTTTTCACACACACACACACACACACACACACACACACACACACACACACACACACACACACACACACACACACACACACACACACACACACACACACACACACACACACCAAAGAGCCTTAGTGTCTTACTTGGCAGCGCGGAGCTCGTAGAGATCAACCAGGGTGTTGAGGTTGAGGAGGTCCAGTTGGGAGGAGACGGCCTGGGGCTGCACCACCCCGTGCTGCACCTTGTTCAAGTAGGACACGGCACCAAAGAGCTGCTGTCCGGCCTGCATCTTCCGGTAGCTTTTCATCAGGTACCTGCAGGGGGACACAACCAATCAGAAGCACCCAACAATTAGCCTAGCATCGCCAGACGAATTGCAAACTGCAATTAGTCTGGAACTTCTCTGTTCATTTTCGATTTTCAAAAGGGCGTCACCAACGGGCGCAGATCAAAATGCCTCTGGACGCAATTGGATAGGCCTACAACCAATCAGAGCAACAAAACGAGTGACTCAGCACTGAGCGACGAAAAAATGTATAACTGTCTCGATACAGAACAGACCGTTCAGCGGCATCTCTATTGTTGTTGAAAAAATATTGTATGGGGGGGGCCAGACCTCATCTGCAGAGCAAATGAAACATGACCTCGCAAGATTTGTCTGGTTCCCAGGCTACCCAACAATATGCCAATAGCATATTGAGATTGAACTGTTTCAGAAAGGTAGCTAGTTTAAGAATGAGACAGAAGTTAGGAGATTTATAGTCTCAAAAATCGGACTTTAGATGAACATCTAAAGTGTGATGGCAGACGAGCTGTTTAAACGTTTTTTTTTTTTCTTTCGCTTCAAATGTACCAATCATGTTGCTGGGGGTGGGGATCTGCAGACGTGTGGAAAAACGTGATATGGCTTTTGGATTCTTCCCATTGTTGGTAACCGTACTTGGCCAAAGCGCAAGCAATCTCATCCAGCAGTGGTCAACTAAAGTTGCCCCGTAGCAGGTGGGAAGACAAGGTAAAACATCCTGTCCGGACACCAACTTCCTAAGACAAAGTGTCTGTAAAGGTTTGAAATCAGACCTGTGTAGTAGACTGGCCACTATAGAAATACATTTGTTAAATCATCTTCTGAAACCTCCATCTTGCACTCACGAATGAGTCGGAAGAATATATCCGTAACAAGACAGGAAACACTGCGTAACTCCAGCCCTCGCATTTCCTAGTTTCCAGCCCAGGCACTGTGCCGTCCCCCCCCAGAAGATCGGCTATAGCATTGTCGAACGTCTAGATCCGAGATTAGGAGATTTACAACTAATGCATAATATTGTTACACTTGCCCACAATGGTAAATTAATGGTTCATTTAAATAACGTATCAAACTGCAATCTCTGGTAACATCACCAACCATAGGATATATCCTCTGATTTGGGGAAAGGGAGTGTGTGTCTGTGTGTGGAATTCAGCCCAAAATCATCTTAGACTGCATGCTTTTATTCCATTGAAAGAAGTTAAAGTGCACATCATTGACATAACATGAGGGATGAAACTCTTTAGTTCTAATGTTACTGATCGGCATGTGCCATGTTTTCATTTGAATTCTGGGACACTTAATATACTTCGGTCAACGCATAACATTTTTATAATGGATATGTCTTTTTAAGTACGAATGTTATGCATGTTTGGCAAGCATCACCACCATTAAACGAAACAATAACTTAATCAAGCCTTTGCTCGGTTTGGTTGCTCCTTAGCAGATGAAGTAGGTGTATGCATGTGCACACATCCATGCAGTAGGCGGGGTCACTTGATAGGGTGGGGTCACTGGGAAGAGTGGGGTAGGGTGGAGTAGGGTGCAGTAGTGTAGGGTGGACACCCACCTGGCTGTCTGCAGCATCATCACAGTGTTCTCGCCCTCGAAGGTGCAGGAAGGGGTAAATTCAACGTAGAGGTCTGGCAGGGCGCTGCAGCAGGAGTAGCCGTGGCCGCCGCAGGCCATACGACACACCTCGATGCCCGTGTTGGCCGTCCACGTGGTGAAGGCCTTAAGACCGGCGGACAACGCGTGGAGCTGCCGCACAGACAGGGAGGAGTGAATGAGTGAGCGTGTGTGTGTATACACATTTCCTGAACTTCCCTTTCAGTATAAAATGTGCAGTGCATTAATGGGCCATGGTGGTTAGAACATGGCAATGTAAATGAGAGGAGAAGGAAGAAACACGAGTGAGCTACGAGTGTGGAGAGCTAAGTCGCATTGTTGAAGCCCAACGGTTAGGGTTGATCAGATCGACACAACAACAGAAAAGACAAACAAGGGTATTCAGAGACACGTGGGTAAGGGCATGATGCTTATTCTGCCTAGTTGGCAATGCATAGGGGACGACTGCCTAACTGAAGTCTGTCCCTACCTCTGGCATTTCAGTGAGGTCGCCCTGGTTGATGTCTCCAGAGATGCGGTTGTAGGTATCAATCATGTACTGGCCAGCAAACACGAAGGCGTAGGCCGTAGCCAGCAGCGGAAACAGCTTGTGCTGCTGGGTTTGGTAGTCCAGGATCTGGGGCTCAGGTTCTCTGTGAGAGAAAAACAAAAGGATGGTTAAGGTTTATCTGTAATAATAGACATAAAAAATATAATTTCACCACACTATTCAATTAATATCCAAATTGATGAAAAACGAATATTATTGAAATGACCCCAAAGCAATACTGGATCTTGATTCGAATATAAAAAGAAAATAAATCTTTCTTAAATAAATTGTTTTAATAATAATAATTATTATTTATTTATTTGTAAATTACTTAATAGGGATAGTTGTTTACCATAATTACACGAATATAGACCGCGGCCTATATACACAATTTTCAGACAAATTACAGTTGTGCGGCATATATACGAGTCCAGCATATACAAAGGTGTATGACCAAAATCGGTCAGCGACGATTTTGCCATGGAGCAATTTCGCTCTGCAGTGATTATGCCCCGCATTCTATACAAATACCTTTCAAAAACTTTGTGAGACGCTTAATATTCGCTTAATGGCAATCCCCCACTGGCACAAACAGGTTGAACAAGTTACCGAATAATAATAAACAGGCTGCTAATTGGGTACTACACAATACAATTTTTTTATAAATTCTGGTGATCTGTCATCCAGAATAGTGCATATCTTCGCATGCTCTTGAATAGTGCTAGTACTGTGGTGCAATTTCATTTAAACCTGCAGAATGTACAAAACACCTTTTTCGTTTTGTGATCAAAGCAGTGTGTCTTCATTGGACCTTAAGTGGGTCGTGTTTCCAAATAGAGCGTTCCCAACGGCGCCGCCACACAGCCGCATTATGGCTTCCAGCACTGCTCACAACCTTGCCATGCCATCAATACCACTCATGATATTAAACACAGAAAAACACCATTGAATGTTATGACCACTGTTCTTTCTACTACGAGACGCTAATAAAATGCATTTTAACCAATTCGACTTTCAGAAATTAAAAGTATTTTTGCGACAGCACTATTTAACATGTTACATGGTGGCACATCGCCACTGTTTGGAGTGACCTCGCATCAACATGATAATGGTCGCAGTCTTGAGCCCTGCATTTAATCCTTTGACACTATCCTGTCAATCGCACAGAAATCCTTAGATTTGGGATTTCATCACAGAATTTCAAAGGGTTTCCACTGACTGATGTTATGCTGCAGCCTTTCAATGCAAAACACTTGAAATAAAGTTCAAATCAATCAAGAGTGTCTTTGTGAGTCTTAGCACTTTCAGCAACACGTGGGGGCCTTCGGATATTATTTGATGTACTTTCAATTGGGCATTTGTTACGCGGCCTTTACACAGGTGTGGCTTATGTACGATGCAGTCTATATTGGCATACTTACGGTAGTTATTTGTTTAGTCTTAGTGTGTGTGTGTGTGTGTGTGTGTGTGTGTGTGTGTGTGTGTGTGTGTGTGTGTGTGTGTGTGTGTGTGTGTGTGTGTGTGTGTGTGTGTGTGTGTGTGTGTGTGTGTGTGTGTGTGTGTGTGTGTGTTGCACGTTTTCAACACTGGAAGAAAAACCAGTGTTTGGAGTGGCCGTGTGAGGAGGACTCACCCCGCGCGGATCTCAGACTGATGCCGGACAGCACTATAGCGGATGGCGATGGTGCAGCACTGGGAAAGGACCAGAGCTGCGTTGCCCACGATCATAGAGCGGATGAACACCATGGTGCCGTAGGTTAGCTTGGAGTTAAGCGGCTTCACATAGCTGCCGTCTGGTTTCACCTTGGGGGGTCAAAATGGCCAAACGTTTTCTAGTCAACCGGGTGCATGTCAGCTATATTTGTAAACGTGCAGTGTGACAAGGCATGAAAACAAAGGGTTAATGATACACAATGACGGACTTACTTCTTATTTCTAGATCCTAGACCCAATAACCTTTTATAGAGGACCAAAGCACTGAACACTTTATAAATTACTACATTATTAAATTAAATATATAAAGAAATGCATGATTATATATGGAAATGTGTGGTTATGTTAAATAATGTAAATATATCAACAATGTTCCATATTATTGTTAAATATATTTCACAACAATAACCTTGTTCAGTCCTGTATTTAATTTGACTGGTGAGCCCTGAGCTGTCAATCAAAGAAGGCAGGAGTAGACTAAGGAGTAGTTTATGGTTTTATCTTGATAGTAAATTACTTGTTTGCATGAAGAACATCAGGCACTATCGCAACCCTTTTTGCTTTTTTCACAGTCGAGGGACGTTAGTTTTGTGTTATCGAGTCTGCCCAAGGATTCTCAGCCTAAATAAATAGAAGTGATATCTTGTTAGTTGAAAGACAGTTAGTTTGCATTATTTGACTTTCAAATTGTATTTTGTGGCCAAGAAAATTTAATGTTCATCAAATTGCGTTTAATTCACAAGCTGACATTTAACAAGCTAGTAAGTTATATGACTTTCAAGACACTTATCCTACTACTGAGTTGTATAAGTCCACCACAAACTAGTAAACTACTCCTGATAATAAATTGTAGGATTAGCCTACCTTCTTTGATTGACAGCTGAGGGCTCAACAGTCATGTTATTATGAAATGTGACATTTGTATCACCCTCCCCAACAAACATCTGTCTATACTCCCCCACTACTAGTTGATCAAACAATTGATGTGGATTCACCTTCATCCTGTTCTCATCCTCCTCCCTGCCAGACCTCTGTCTCTAACCCCTTCTTGTTTTTAAAGGAATTGATCAACAGAGCAACTGAGGGGTTGGTATAAGCATAAAATAGCCGTTATTTTGTCTTACAGTCCAACAACAGATCCCCCACAGACCAACAGGTCTGGGGCCCGAATTGCCCAGGTATCACACCCCGCCAATTGTTCAACCTAGAGAGGGTGTAGGCGGTATGGGTTTGGCTTTATTGGAATAACGGTAACCCATTAGGAATCTGTGGGTTACACCTTTTTGTATGGTAACAGGTAATGATCAATAATGTCAAATAGAAGTGAGACAAATCAATAATGATCATATTTATACATATATTTATACTTATATTGTTTGTTCTGTTGAACTTATTTTAGAGAATGTGACGTGCACCTACATCACCAAGACAAATTCCTTGTATGTGTAAAAAACGTACTTGGCAATAAAGCTTTTCTGATTCTGATTGGAGGTAACTGATAGCCCCACCCTTGTCATGTGTTTTGATATACAGTTTTTTGTGATGACTTAAAGAGAAAAATAATGGGAGAGCACACAGGATTAACACAGAATTAGCAGAAAAGAGAATCACTAAAGGACTGTGGTGGTTGTTTTGGGTATCCTGCGTGAGCCCACGAATAAAGCATTGAACGAGAAGTAGTGACTCCGCGGTCTATTTGGAAGAAACAGACTTGGAAACTGCACCGAAAATTGCCATTTTGAACGATCTCAACTTCTACATTTGGCGTGCCAGCCAGGAGTTAAGAAGTGGACTACATCAGATCCAAACTTCTTCATAAACCATTCTGAAATAATGTATTGTGAAATCAAATAGAGTAAGGTTGTTGTTGGGAAATATATGTAATAAAAACTTATCAGTACATTATTTAAAGTCACAATGTGTTCGATTAAGCCCCTCCCAGTGAATTGGCAGGAGACAAAACAAAAACAAAAAAACTCTATAATAGTTGTAATGGAAATTTCCATTAGACATGTTGTTCACAAGACACTAAGACCCTTTAGTTATTCTCTATAGTAAATGTTTCACTGTTCATGCCTCACTTATTGCCCTGGAAAGAAACGGAGACAGCTTTGGCTGACTCAGACACAGCAATACCACGAGCTACATCCTGAGATGGCTGAAAGGAGTAGTGGCCTGACTGCAGCTGTGCCCTCAAGGATGTTTCCCTGCTTTCAACCTGGAGTGTGCCCACTATTCAGGGCTTACTACAGCGCTTCAACCTTTGTGTGCTTGACGCGTTGTGTGGCCTCTCTGCGCAGAGACCCCCTTTATCTTATAGTATTTCTTAGCCTTTATTACAATAAATTCTTTACGTTTATTCTGAGTCATGTTGTCCATACACTTCAAAGAATTTCCACCACACAGTGTTCTGGCAGGAACTGGATAGCGTGAGTGGGAGGGTTTTGGGAGTGTCGACAGTAAGAATCTTGTAAATAAAGACCGGTAGGTACAGGCTGGCCAGCATTTGTAATATGTAGAATATATCAGTTATAGGATGGGATTTTATTGATAACATTATTGAAATCACTATCGCTCAGCACAGACTACAGATGCCCAGGTTATTTTAAGCGACAAGCTAGTTGAAATGTTATACAGAGTGCAACTTTTACTTCTCTCCTTACGTAAAATACAGTCTCACCTGTGCATATTTCATCAGCATGTTCTCTCGCGGGATTCGCACGTGCTCCAGTTTAAGGTAACCATTGTCGATCGCATGAAATCCAAACTTTGGTCCAATGTCCCCGATCACGATACCTGAGCAAGGAGAGGGGTAAAACCCAGAAAGAAATAAGTCAGAGAAAGACAGAAAGAGAGACAGAAAGATAAGACAAAAAGAGAGGGCTAGAGAGATGACAAACCTATAGAGAGAGCTGAAGGGAGGACGAGGGAAATTGAATAACATTTATTTGTATGAATTTATTTACATTTCTGTTAAGGTGATGGACAAAAGAAATGTGTTATGTGCTTCTAATGATGTAATCTAATCCATTGCAATCTCCATCACATCCATTGGGAGTGCAAAAGCCAGAGAGGCAAAGAACAGATATAGACAGAAAAAAACACTGGCGACACTCTGACTTCTCCATTGAGCAAAGGTTCTGCAGAGCTGTGAGATTACCTGGCAGTGGCTCGTGCGTGCCCATGCTGCGGAGGGGGACGATGAAGGCGTTCAGACCATGGCACTTGCCCTGCGTGTACAGCTGAGCCAACACAATGGCATGGTTGGATGTCTTTCCAACTGCACAGACAAAAGCGACAAAAAAGTGACTTCTTTCATTCAAGGGTTTCTTCGATTTAACGCCGGGGGATCACTTGAATTCTAAGCAAGCTGTAGAGGTATCACAGTGCCTGAAGCAAGGAGTGAGTGAGTACTTACGTCCCCCGGGCCACCACTTGATGGAGGTGACGGTAGGGCTGTGCATGATGAACTCCTGCGTGGCCGGGTCGAACGTGGCGGTGGTCTCCAGCCCTCGCAGGTGAGTGCCTAATAAATTACATCAATTGTACACATACAACACACACACACACAGCTTGAAATTAAGTGTTACGATGTGTATAACAGTTTTAACCCTTTCAATAATAAAGTATAATTCACATTTGTGCATGACACAATTTCGGTTAGGGTGGTCTCACAAGGTGATCTTGTATAAGAGGTACATGTTTCAGTACCTCTTGTGAGGTACTGTTTCAGTTTCTCGCTGAATATAATTCTGGCCTTGAGCCCGTTTAAACTAGGTTTCAAAACCCAAAAAGTTGACAGACAATAATTGATTTCCACAGATGATCCGCTGATTGTTCCATCCACAAGTGTTTCTACGGGAGCGAGGCCAGACCGATACACAGCGTGAAACTGAAATGTAAACTCAACAAGATCAGGGTGGTCTTATGAGGCTAATAGTATGTAGGTTTTTGACAAATCTCAGAGCAAATGCAAATAAGAGAAATTTCCCCAGCTATGCTATGCACCCATTATGGTACCATTTGACACAAAACGGCTCATATGTGCAAAGACGTAGCTGACCACTAATCTACAACTATCTTTCTGACGGCCAACTTGAGCCAAGCCACCTGTCCAGAGGAAGGTGTAGTCACCCCGGGCACCTTTCTGGCCTACAAGGTCAGTTCCAGGTGTACACCGCTGCTTTACCGTGGCCCATCTCCGTCTGAGCATATGTGCCGATGATCTCCAGGTCCCAGGAGGGTGTGAAGTAGCGGTCCATTTGCTCTGGGCTGGCCTGGTTGAGGAGGGTGGGCAGGAACATGGCCAGATGGATTTCCAGTGGGCTTGCTCTGAAGCGGTGTACATAGCTGTCGCGAAATCAGCAGCAAGCAGTGAAGGATTCGAGAAATGATTTTTTTTTTTTAAGAAAGAAAGAAAAAATGAAGATGAGGGGGCAAATTTCCCAGATTAGAACCAGTGGCATCATTCAGAGATTAACAACTGGTTAGATTCATTTGATATGGCTCTTTACACATATCAGCACAAGGCACCAATTAAAAGAGACAACATAATCAGTATGAGAACATCATCCATGCTAATGCGCCAAGGTTTTGGCCAAATTGAAAAGCACAGAGAAGCAGTTAATGGGAAGCCTGAGCATCATGGCAGAACGCACCAGTCAACTGCCTGAAGGTGATCCATGTACAGGCAGACAGATAACATACAACCTTACTAATCCCAGGGAGGGACATATCATGTAGCAGGATTGCTGGCCTGAACCCAGGGAACTTCAAGCCCTTTGCCGTAAGAGGACTAGCTGGTTTAGTCACTGAGTCGCCCCACCCCGAAGAAGAAGTGTGACTTGGAGTGTCAAGTACATTGTTGTTCCAAATAATACAATATGGTCACATTACCATGTGATCAATGCCCGTCTAAATATTTGCTTAACAATCTTGATTTATATTAACTCCAATTATTGACCTACCACAGGTGGCATTTTGAGAAGCTGGAAAATGTTGATGTTTTAGTTCATATCCAATTACAATTGTACACATATATGGAAACCTTTTCATTTGAAAGTTGTTGAGATCTGTCAAATACCAATAATATTTTTTCTTTTTCTTTCTATAAAGAAAATAACAGTCAAAATGATACATGCATGTGGTACATATAATTTTGCATTGATGAAAACAAACGTATAGAATGGACACATTTAAGTTTTAATGGATATGAATTCAAATATTGATTTACATTCAATTGATAGTCTCAAAATAGTAAGGTCTAAAATATTCCACTTTCCAACACGTCACTTGAATGTGATAAACTGTAAATGTATTTTGAGTTTTCCAACTGCCCATTTCTGCAGAAGCCAGCAAGCGTGATGTTTAGTGGCCATTGCATCAGCCTTTGCTGTCAGTCAATGTCCAGTCCACTGTGCACTTTGTGTTGCGTCTGCAACTGTGCTCCAGCCTCAAAAATCACCAAGCTTCTCAGTAGAATGGCACATTGACACAAGTTTACAAAGCTATCGGCAATGCAACACCACTTAACCTAGGTTTTTATACATTTGAATTTATATCCAGTACAAATTACACAGGTGCTGTAGGTAAGATGTTGTAAAGAAAGAGCAAAAGAGATTTTTGAAAAATCTAAAACAGCCCGAAAAAAACACCCCGTCCCTCCCTACGTTTCGCTATTGAAAAGTGTTACATTCACGCACTTGTGATTGACAGCCAAGATGAATTCCCTTAACTAATCACAGAAGAGATGCCCTGATTGTTCAGAAATGCACCAGGAGAGGTCTAATCTAAATGAGCTCATACAGAGGTTGACAAAGTTAACTCAAAAGTTAAACATACTCTAACAGCGCATTTAACTCTAATCAATAAAAGCAGACTATGCCATTTCTCAAACAGCCCTATCTTACCACCAGATGTGAGTGTGATTAGCCATTACAAACCATTTCTAAATCTGCCCTGCCCTTTGACTTGGTGACATTACAAATGGGATCTCTAGATCTTTGATGGATAAATAAGCCTACCTGTTGGTACAGTCCATTGGGTAGGCTGGTAGACTGATGTATCCATTATACATCTAGGGCAGATTTTGAAACTGCTTGTAATGGCTAATCACACTGGTGGTAAAATAGGGGCTCTTCAAATCTTACCTACAGCAACATTTTTTTATTTGGTGAAAAGAAAACGAATTGGGAGAGTGTTGTAATGACTTATTGTGAGAACTTGAAGTGATTTGGACGACTGACCGTGTCCCATCTCAGTTTGTGCGTAGGTGCCCAGGACGGTGCAGGAATGAGCGAGAGGGACCCATTTGTTGAACTGCTCAGAGTCACACTGGCTGTACAGGGTCGGGATAAACATGAGGAAATGTAGACCCAACGCCTCCCGGCCGGTGCCCCAGTACATACTGGATGAAGGGAAGGCAAGAGACACTAAAGCCGTGCTTAGCTTGAGAAGTGTGCTGCAGTGCTGTATTTAGCTACATCACTTATTATTGCATTCTTTAACCCGGTCATTCATTAAATGCTTGGTTGCTCAACCCTCTATGCAAAAAGCCTTGTAGTGGCCTATGCTAGGGCACTTCCAGACTGCTGGTGTCTTTCTTCTCTCTCTTTAACCCTTTTCCCCTTCCTCCACACACTCTAAAATAGACAGATGCCAGTGGCAATTGGAATTAGACCTTTGGTGTCACTCTTAATTAATTCTTTTGAGCATATATGGGAAATTAACTTATATTATATACATAACTCTATGACTGACTGGCTGGTACAAAAACAGTTGCTTGGAATAAAAATAATTATGTCTTCAGTGACTAAGCATACTGCTGATGAAATGCAGCAGTCTGAGACAGTCAATGACTGTCAGAGATCCCAGTGGGCACCATTTGACACAGCTTTACAAGGGAATATACACCATTATTTGCATCCAACATGGACACAGATAATCATGTCCACCAGTCCATATCACTGCTATCCAATACACGTTTGCACACAGCACTGTATTTTTCTATGGCCGTCAACAGGTGGAAGTTGTGTAAACTTGATTTAACATTAACAAAACATTGCTTTCATGACATCTGACTCACTTCTCCAACCTTTGCACCCGATGCAGCACCAACTCTGCCCTACTGCAGCTCATGCTGGTGTACACTTACGGCAACTGGACTGGGGTACAGGCTAGTTACCTAATGTTGTAACTAACGAGAGGTGTGCAATGCATTATTTTCAGATAACACAGCTAGAATATCATCACAGTTTTAAACTGATGCGCAAAATGTCCGTAACTCACACCAGATTTAAACAAGTTCACCATCTAACACCAAAGTTATATTCACGAACGATGAACACTCGGTCAGCCTAGTTCAGGGGTCAGGAACCTATGTCTCCAGAGCCTACTTGGCTCTTTGCAGTGAGTGATAACATATGGCTGACAAACAAGACTGAAAATAGATTTGATTATCAAAATGAAATTCTATTTTACACAAGATATTGTATGAATGTCTTGGTGGGATACAAAGTTACATTTTCATGTACACATACATTTTATTTGTATAGCCCTTAATCACGGTTACAGTCTAAAAGGGCTTTACAGGCCATATAGTCATGATACCCCCTAACCCTAGCCTCACAAAGGCCAAGAAAATACTCCCTTATTTATCAAGGTAGATCAGGCCAGAGTAGATCATGAAATGCCAGAAAAGGGAATACAACGTATCATTTGATCTAGCCTAGTTGTCACATGCAATGAATAGATGCATTCTCTAAAAACCTTTTATGGTAATAATGGAACCCCTTCTTTGGCTCTCAAAAGAACAATTACAAGTCATTGTAACATTTTTATGGCTCTGCCGAGTGAAAAGATTACTGACCCCTGGCCTAGTTAATGGTTTATGTATGCCTCGTTGTAAATGGGTAAAATTAAAGTGTACTCGCTAAAGCTTTACCAACAAAAACAAATACAAGCAAAAGAAAAAACCCTGCCAAGCAGCAGGTACATTAGCATGGATGTCAACTCATTTCATCAAGGAGTGTGGGCAATATTAAAAAGGTATGATTAGCAAGCAGCAATACATGTTTTATATAGCCTAAGATAAAAACAATGGATGCAAGTACTGGCACCAGTTTAAAAAGAGCAATGTGAGATTTTACGGTATGTATATGTAATCTACCTGTGAGTGTAGGCTAACACTCAAAACAAATTAGTTACGTTAAAGTTGCAATGTTTAACATTTAAGCTATTTTGTAGATTAAAATAATTTGGACATATCTGTAGTCAATGCTGATCAATAGTGATTTCACTAAAGTCATCAATAAAATCACATCCAATAACATATACAAATAGAAAATGCTGGCCAGCAGGTACCTCTCTGTTTACAAGAATCAGTATACTGCCTACTAAGTGGGAGAGGCTCAATCTTACACATTGCGACTTTATATTTACTGAAAAATATTATCAGAACATTTGTACACTTAATATTTACAAATATATAATTAATAATAGTGTGGTTTCTTCTAACCTTGTAAAATACACACAATTTGCAACAGTTGCAATTGCAACAGTAAAAAACTAGGACTAAACCTAACCCTACACAAGGTATTCACAGCCCACGCACCGCCTTTCTCAGTCATCACTCATAACTGCCACATCTCACAAAATGTACGGTCGAGGTCGGACACGAACCGGCGACCCTACATCTGTGCCATGTCTCGCAAAATGCATGATCGACGTCGGACTAGAACCGGCGATCCTATGTCAATGTGGCAGAAGCTATACCACTACACTACATAGCCATGTGTATGGACGGGTTCAAATTACACTATGTTTTGAGAAGGAGCAGTCTTCCATACGTGGCAGATGCATTGAGCTTGGTAGGTGCGGTAAGACGGCATTTGCATGCCTTATAAACCGGTTTACCAATGCATCCAATTCCATTTTGAAACTTGTTATATTTTGAAATATAAAGAACCAGACAGAGACACACACAGAAAAAGACACACACAAAGACAGAGTCAACAACAAAGGCACAGACAGAGACACACACAGACAGAGACACACACTCAGACATACAGAGAGACACGCAGATAGAGACAGACAGACACACAGACAGAGATACACACACAGACACAGTGGTTTCATAGTAGATGCAGTTTGTGTGATATTTTGACACCTGCTGGCGAATTGGTGCATTAAGAGCAATCACTTTAATTGAGGCTGTGACGTCATAGAATGGGATATCGACACCAAACCTTTATCACATGTTAAGGGAGGTGTCCTCTATGTGCATGCCAAGTTTAAAGTTTCTGCTCCCTTCTGAAGCTGACTTGTGGTTGATATAATAATGTTCTAAGCTTTCACGAAATTTTCACTGTACAGCCAAATCTACCCTGACGGACATTATGGGCCCAAGAGGATAACATTTTCAGCAGCATGTGAAACAAGGCATGTACACCAAGTTTCAGAAATGTTCATTTCTAGGGGCAGACGTGTTGATCGTTTAACTTTGACCGGATGTTACAGCGCTCCCCATGCGCAATTTGCCAACAAACTTTTTCGAGACCTGCTTACCGGGGATATGTGTAAATCCCCCAAATTTGAAAACTTTTGATTACTGCACCGCGGAGATATTGCGTTACTAATCCGGAATAATAATAATAATAATAATAATAATAATAATAACCAACTGCGACAATAACAATAGGTATCCACAGATACACTGTGAATACCTAAATAGTTAACATCAGAAGCGGTTTCGTGGAGTACGCAAAAAATATGCGTATAGCTTGATGACCGAACACTATTTGACTTTTCTGCGGCTGTTGCAATGCTCTACATAACCCAGGTGTGGTGAAGATATTGGCCATTGTAGTGTAGTGCCTCTACATGCCCTCCATGATGGACTCTGTACCTCTTATACCAGTTGATCTCCTTAGGGTCTGCAATGCCATACTCCCGGAGCTTGAGGATCATGTGGGCACTCTTTTCAACCGCCTGGTCATAGCGTTCGCTGCGAGACAGGAAGCTGGGGTTCCCATAATCAAAGTCAGGGTCATTGAGAACCATCGACTCTACAGTTGAAAGGGGATACAGGTTTGCATTCAGTCAGATACGTTTATAAAGCTGATGTCAACAGGTACAAATGACGATAAAAATACAAAATATTGGTCATTTGGTGGGCCTATGAAAGCAGTGAAGTAGTTTGCAAATGTGATGTTTACCTATTTTCTGGCATCGAATGTTACTTTGTATTACCCAGATCTTTCCAGCTTTTTTTAACACAAACGACTCTTGCTTCTGAGCGTTTCTTTTTTTTTTTATCAGATGAAAATATTAATGTTTTCAATGTTTAAATATGCCTCATCCACTGTTAGGGAAGTGGTGTCATTTAAACAGTGAAGACGACTCCGGATAATCAAAATGGGCTGACATTGGTATCCATGTGATCCGTGGACATATATTCGCATCCCATTTCCGAAAATGTAAAGTGGATAAAACATCAAACGTGTTCCATCTCTGTATTAAGCATGTTGTTCTGATGACTCCTGTTGGGTTCCCTTTACATCACGGTCTTGTTCACTATTTGTTTGTGGGTTGTATGGTGTTCTGTGTTTCTGCTGCGGAGAAAGTTCCCCTCGGCTATAATACAGATTACGAACTTGAACTGTTTTCAAATTTGATTCATATGTGACCCAGTAACGTTGTATTATATCACGGGGTTCTGTCATGCTAGCTCTTCAGCTAATACATTTAACTATTACTAGGTTAACCCGATGTATTTTAGCCATCACCGAATGTATTGTTGTGAATGACAGCTGTTGTGTCCTCTCTGAAATATGTTAGTAAATTACCGTCAAGTACACAGTTACATGAGCAGGACCTGGTCAACCAACTCACGTATTTCTCGCCTTCTCTTCGTCCTTTCAGCACCTCCATCGAGGATGTTTGTGAGTTTCTCGACGTCAAATCTGGCATTTTGTCGCTCCCTTAGTATATCAGGATTCATTATTGTATATTGTCCTGCAGAAAACTAGTCAGTCAATAATCGGTACGAGGCATAGATATTGTATAACGTCTGCTCCCGGACAAGGGTGGACTATTGGCTAACGCCTTTGAGTGGTTTGTTAAGGCGGCTGAAGAGGATCCTGAATTGTAGCTTTATCCTGGTCTACCGCAACGCAATTTCCGGTCTCTTAATTCCCATGAGCTGTGTACGCCATTTAACAGTACCCAGAGCGAGACGAATACGAACATGACAAGAACAACAATGACAACGACAAGGAGAATAAATATGGATGAATATGAATAAAAAAATCGTTAAAGCAATATCCGAAACATGTAACGGAAACAGATATCCCTATATTGAAAGTCCCGCCCTCTCTCTCGCCAATAACGCTCATTAGGAGCATCCCATTCCAGATGTCCCGTCGCGTGATGAGAACGCCTGGGAACGAGGTTACAGCAGGTTACACATTGCGGATATCTCGAGCCTCCAAATCCAACTTAAAGCAGTTTAATGGTACTCCGTCACAGAGTCCATGTAGTTTTATTGTTTTTATGTCAAAGGTATTGACTGACGGCGCATTATTACTCAAGTACAAAAATCTGAACATAATGTTACTTAATGTTTACACTAAAAACACTTGCTTTGCGCACCTTCAAGAAACTAATGATAGAGGGTACTCTTTCTTCTAAGGAGTAGGGTAGTAAAGATTCAGTTCACACTCCACCCCTATGGGTGGCGTTACATGCCTGCACCATCAAAAGAAGTTCGTCAACCGATAATGAAAACAAGAACACGTGACGTCAAAATAAATACCGTCCACGTCTGTGCAAAAATAAGTCTCGCTTTAAAGAAGAGATTAAATCATGCTTCCCGCAGCAGCTGTTGTCTATTTTCCCTGGGAAATAAACTCAGGTTCCCTGCAGGAAGGAGAATCCGTAAGAACATTTGGAAGGCAAGTGTTCTTAATGAAGGATGTTTAGTCAACTGTGCCCTAATCTATTTGTTTCACAGAAGTTATCCCATTCGAAACAGTAACTGGGTCACAGAGTGATCCCATTCAAAATAGTAAGGTAAAACCATACTTTTTACATCCGTTAAGTAGAATGTAAACTAGACTATTTGACTCTGGTGATGGGCTAAGGAAAGCTTTCTGAAGCAACACAAGTGAAGCAAATACTTTGGTTGAAGCAGAGCTATTATAGAGTCTCAGGAAAATCATATATAAAAGTCTATATAGTCTCAGATGAACCCATTTCTTCTGACATCCGTCTCATTGCCGCCATCTCCTGGTTAATCTAGATGCCTGTCATTACATCTCCGAGCTGAAAAAAAAATCGAAAAGCGTGGCACGTGGAAATAAGGTTTTATCGATTGTATCGGTATTCTCACATCCTTATCCCCATCCCCAATAATGTCAGACAACTTTCATCAGTGTGCTAACTTATAGGCTCAATCACCATTGTGTTAACCGTTACCTAGTTCGGCGATAGATAATGACTTAACAGACATTTATCTACATGAAAATATTCGAGATGGGCACTTACATCCATGTAAAGATATATTAAAAGGTGATACAAATGAAAATGGGTGTTTTAAACCATAGTTTGATTAATACAAATGTATCCAGGAAATCAGGAATACACAATGCTTCTAGTCAGGCAGCTAAGTGTTCCATCCATTTTCCAGATTGATGAACTATCAACCCGAAGAGTCTAAAGCTACACTGACTACCCAGCATGCATCAGCACAGCACAAAGTGATCGTTCACACCTTGTTTGTGGAGCCATTTAATGCCATCATAGGAGCCCAGTACATGGTTCTGGGTGAAATTGAAAACTCTGAGGGTAAGGACTTGGAAGACCACCCAATATTTACAGACATTCTACACAACCTACATAGAACATAAATGCATTGCATGGTAGTCTTCCATTGAAGGTCCATTAAACCAGGTTGTGTCGCTCATAGTTTTGTTGCCTGTGCTGTGTATTAATATGTCATACACTCTCACTCACTGTTCTTTATCGTTTTCCCCGTCAGGCGGCGGGGTGGTGATCCGGGCCCGTGTGTTGAACTGTGTTGACGGTGTGAACCTTGCCCTCTTTCAGATAGCGGTCAATCAACAGAGGAGCTTTTTCAGAGAGCGGGAGGGCAAAGCAACGCCACCTGACTAGGGTCTGGCCTTCATAAAAAACGGTCTGGCCTTGTCTTCTAAAGTCAGTCCCACAGCTGTTATTTTTGTCAAGGGCTCAGGGTTGTGTTACAGCGCTGGACAAATGGTAACCCAGAAATAATTGTTCAGCCTTTTTATTTTGAGTTATTTAACCCTTTCAGGACATGCACAGGTATTCACTCAGGTATTCCTGTTGATATTTATTTATTTATTTCACACAAAGCAAAATACAAGGTCTTTATGGTTTATTTTGTTTGTGATAACTAGTTGTACAGATGTACACTGTATAATTTTAACTTATTCATATTAGTTTCTTCATAAGGTATATAACAAGACTGGAGGAGTAATACATTTTAAAAAAAAAATCAATCTTAGTTAGCATTGCACCGTGCCCCTTCTTCCACAATAAAACAAGAAATAAAAAACAATATAGCAACACAGACCTCTCTGATTATGATTTTTTTTAAATACGATTTTTCCCACCTTCGACAAATAAACAAGCAGTTCATAAGTAGCATGTATAATGAAAGTAAGCCTTGCAGTAGAGTTAAGAGTCTGAACAATTATATTTGAGCCCCTTCAAACTTCACTATGACTGAGTTGACTGCATTCTAAAGGCTAACATCCAGGAAGCATTGTACTCTCAAAAAGGGTTTGATGCTACTGTTGCTGGTACTAGCTGACAGTTGACTGAGGGAAAAGAAATTATGACTTTTTCTTATATATATTAATTATTATAATATTATGTTTGATGTAGATTAAATGTATATTTAAAATATATATTTAGAGTAGAAAGAGTAGCCTCAGCGTGTTTTTAACCTTTAAATATTTATGTTACTATGGTTGCATATGAAATGGTTGTCTACTCAGTAATAATAACCTATGTATCAAATTGAGATTGTACCGTGTCTCATTAATCTTTACTTTGCAAAGCACTATGTAGTCAATCAGCCACTAGACTAGATTCCTCTCCAAATATATTGTAAACGTTTCTAGTATCTGGAGTATTTACTGGCATTGTACACAGGTGTGTAACTTGAATCTTTAGACGATGTGGGTAGCATCGGTAGGCCTGAAACCGGGTCTACCTTGGCACGATCCATGGCTTGCTTATAGTTTATCTTCTCCTTGGTGACTGGGTCTATGATCTCCTTGGCGTAGCAGGAGTCTGACTGCAGCTCTCTCAGCATGCCACTGTCAATCATCTTGGTTCCTATGGCATCCAGGATGCTGACCCGCTGGCCAGTTCTGGGGTCGACCAGCCCACCCGTCAGGTGCTGTACCTCCATGTAGCGAATGGCTGTTTCTTTGGGCATCCAGCCTTTCTGAACGGCCTCCCCAACGGACAAGAGCTCCCTGGTCCTGGGGTCTTCGACACCTGTGAAGGCCTTCTGGGCGTTGAGCAGCCGCTGGAGTTGACTTGTCTCGATGAGGCCCCTGTCGGCAGCCCTGTGGACCGGGTGTCTCTCTTTGGTGTTGACATCAATGATGCCACCCGTGGCTGCTTGAGCTTCCAGAAGCCGTTGGGCTGTGACGCTGTCTATCATCTTACGCATGCTGGCATTGCGTAGTGTAAAGCAGGTGCCGGTGTTTGTGTCAATCACCCCAGCAATTGGGTATATTTCAGTGGAAGCACTGATGGATTTAGAAGGGGTGGATTGCACAGAAGTGATGAAGCTGGGGACGATTGAGTTGATTGGTGGTGTTTTTTTGTTGTTGTCTCCAGCTACGAGTAAGGCAAACTCTGAGATAGGCATTTTGCCGTCTTTGTATTTCTGCAGATCGTACTGTGTCAGCCGACCATTTTTAAGGGCATCTTTGATAGAGTACTGCTTGCCACTCTTACGGTCCTGGACTACGGATGATTCCCCATCTGGTCCCACCGAAGTTATCTCCTCCCAGTCACACTCAAGCTCCTGCAGGTGGATATACTGATTACGGTCGATGAGGCCCTGTGAGTAGGCATCATAGGGGGACAGGTCCATGCCTGTGTCTGGATCCAAAATGGTGATCTTAGTGGAGACATGACTCTCTTTGGTTCTGGTTTCCGCATGTTCCTCTTTCTCCAGTTGAAGAAGAAGCTCTCGTATGTTGCTGTCGCTCAAGTGGATTTTGTCTTTCTCAACCAGGATCTCCCTCTCCAAGCGATGGACGTCGGAATCCATCTTGATGCTCTTCTGCTTGTTAATTTGGGTTCTCTCACTCATCAACCTCGTCTGCTGCTGGAACGACAAGCCAATGTCATGTTTATTTGATTCAAGGGTTCTTAGCTCCCGAGCCAAGTCGTCCCTTTCTCTCTGTAGTGCATCTCGGCTTGCAACAAGGTTCGTCACCTCTCGTGAATTACTAGACTTGGAGGAAAGGAGCAAGTTGGTTTTGTCAGTGTGGCGTCTGATTTCGTTCTCCACTTCTTGCCTGTTAAACCGTTCACGGGATACTTGTTCCCTGAGGCGGTCTCTTTCAGCCTCTACCACCTGATCCTTCTCAATGCGGACGACTTCCTTGTACACTGTCTTCTCGCCTGACTTTTCCCGCTGTAGGATTTCAAGCCTGAGAGTAATATTACGGACTTCCCTCTGGAAACGAAGCATTTCGCTGGTCTCCTTGTCCATGTCGGACCGCAACCCACTGGTCATCCTCTCCAACTTGGGGTCTCTCTCAACTTTCAGCACCTCTTCAACAACAATGCTCTCCTCGACAGGTGGTGGAGCATTTTCAAGCTGCGTAATGCGAAGTCTGATTTCTCGGAGTTCGGACTCAGCCTGGATCTTCCTCTGGCGCTCATCACTCTCTCTCAGAATCCTCTCCATGTCCTCCACCTTGGTTCTCAGTTGCTGCAGCTCTAGGTCTGTCTGGCGGCGGAACTTGACCTCATCGTCAAGTTTCCTGCCAAGCTTGTCATGCTCAACCATCAACCTTGGATCCTTCTGGAGGCGCACCACCTCCTGGACGACCACTTTCTCCTCAGGTTTCTGTCGCTCGAGAAGTATGTACTTGTTTTGCAGGTCAAACACCATTTCTTCAGTGGTGCGGCGTATCTGCGTCTCGTCACGCACCTCCTTTCTCAGGCGGTCTGCCTCTTTCTCGAGGAGCGGATCGTTCTCGTACTTGATGACTTCTCTGGTCAGGAGCCTGGTCTCCACCTTGGACTTCTCCAACTTCCATTCATCCCTCTCCTTCCTGAGCATCCTCAGCTTCTCCAAGATGGAGTTGTAGGAGTTGTTTAGTTGGTTCACTTGGTCGTTGAGCCTCGTGATCTCCTTGTTGTTTTCTGGGCTCCTCTCCTCCTTAACCACCTCTTGGAGGACCTCCTTCAGCTCTACCCGGGGCTTCTCAGAACGGACGACATTCAAATCAGAGGAGACGAGTTTGGTCTGCCTCTCCAGTTCTGAGCACTGCCTGCTGGACTCTTGTATCTCTTTCTTTATGCGCATTATCTCCATCTCTGTGTTGGGATCGATGCGGTAAATCTCATTGACAATTTCGTTTACCTCAATTTGTGTCTTCCAGCCTTGCACTTCACGATATCTGCTTTGGAGCTCTGTAATCTCTCTCGATAATTTGATGTTTTCAATCTTCTCCTCCTCAATGTTAGACTGTATTTTCTTTGATTCATTTATGAGCTCAGGGTCTTGTTCGATCTTTTTCACTTCCTTAATGATAACCTTTGGCTGGATAGTTTGAATGATTCTTTCCATTGAATTGATCTGGCTCCTTGTCTGGAAGATGTCATCGTTGATCCGCTTGCTCTTGTTGCTTTCGTCTGAGATCGCCGTCTCAAAGCTGCGGACAGCCCTCAGCATGGTCGGATCCTTTTCAACTTTGACCACTTCTTTCTTCACCACCCGTTCTTTAATGTTGGGCTTCTTCGACTGCAGAATGGTGACCTCTGTCTTCATCTGAATGGTTTCCCCATCTCTCACCCTCATTTCATCCCTCATCCTCGCAATCTCCGATTTCAGTTTGGCTGCCTCGATGTCAATCTGAGGATCCTTCTCAAACTCTGTCACCTCTCTGGTCACCAGTTTCGGAGTGGAGCTTTTTAGGGTCTGTTCCATGGTAGTGGTTTTCCTGGTGATCACCTCAATCTCCTCCTGGGTTGTGCTTCGCTTCAGGGACTCCTCATGCAACTTGTTTTGGAAATCAACCAGATCCTTCTCCAGCTTTGGGTCGCGGTAGTAATGCAACACTTCCTTCTCCTCAACACGCTCCACTCCCCGTCGACTCTTCAGGGACATCATCCTATCCTTGAATGTCCTCAATTCTGTCTCAGTATGAGTGAGTCTCTCCTTCTCCTCGTCCAGCTCTTTCTTCAGACTGTCTACCTCAAAGCCACTGCTCTGTTGGCTCTGCAGTTGAACACTTTGCTCCACCAGTTGTACTTTCTCTTCATTCTAGAAGAAGATTAAAAGCACATAAAAAAGTATGTAAATAAATACAATTGCAAATAAAAATAATTATGGCAGAGCTCATGATAACTTATAATAATATTCCCATTCATTTTTATAAATGTATTTCACCTCGTTCAAGGTGGACAAAACTGTTGGTTTCGTCGATTGAACGAAACTTTAACGAACATCTTTAAGAAACTTTTAACCCTGTATTAAAATTGGTAATTTATCACAATCTAGTGAAAATGACTAAATCACGCCTGAATTTCCTATCTGGGATCAATGAAATACTATTTTATCTTATCTAAAGTTATCTTACCACTGCAATTAGTTTCTTAGCCAAGCTCATTTGGTTGAGACGCTGGGTGTTCTCCGCAGAAGTTTCAGCATAGCGGTTTACTAAAGCCTTTTCCTGAAAAGAAATAAATACAATAAAATATGCAATGTTCCGCAATAAATATTTGAATTTGGTGACTGAATTGTAATGTATTCTAATGTGAAATGTTGTCAATGGTACCTGTTTCTGCACTGCATCAACAAGTGTAGGTTCATAAGGCCTCTTTGCAACCGTGGCTCCGGCATCCTCAACGGTACTTTTATATTTGTCAGCACTCAACTCATACACCTGCATGATACGAACAGAGGAAATATGAATATGTTTCATATTTTAAATATATATTTCTAATTGTTAATAACATTCTACTGTTAGAGTTCATGTTCCAACAAAATTCAGAAAATGCTCACATTACAGTGGGCTTGAATAAATAACAAAAAGTGCACAAAAATAAAGGCAATACGAATACATCAAACACGAATACGAATACATTTAATAACGTCAAACACGTTATTAAGAAAGGACTTTATAATTATCGTCATCAGCATTAACCCCCCCCCCCCCCCCCCCCCCCCCCAGACGTACACTTAGCAGACTCTGCAGGTCCTGGGACAGGTCAACCACCCTGTCCATATCGTCTCCCTTCCTCTGCAGGTCCTCAATCGCCCGCTGAAATTAAAGCATAAGTTATAATAATTATAACATGCATATAATTGGGTAAATCCACAAGATGGTATTTGTAATAACATCCCTGCATTTTAAATTCATTCAAAGACCATTTCTTGAAAATGCAGGCAGAAAGATTCAAATGTAATTTTGAGGAGAAACACTTAAAGTTTGATTGGTGTGGTCAGATATACCTTCTGGGAGGACTCCTTGGCGTTAAGCTGTGCTTGGTTATCACTGGGGCTGAGCTGGTTCACAGGCATGTTGTTGAGGAAGGAATTCAGAGACTTGCTTGTCGCTTGGAATTCCTGGTTCTTGGTTGAAGCCTCTTGCAAGAGGTTTTCTCTGAGAGGACGAAGATTTGTATATTATGAAAACGTTCCTCCTAAAAGGAACATTCCAATAATAACCCACAGCTAAACTCATCAATCATATGTCACCATACATTATTAGAAATCAATCAATCGATGGATTTGTGGAAATCGATGGTGGTTCTGATGGTTCGCTTGCTCACCTCTCCTTCAGCTGGTTGCTGACGTTGGTGTAGCGGTTCTGCAGCTGTTGGACCTGGGTGCCCTGGCGCCGGATGTCGGGGCAGTACTCCTGGTAGCCCTGCTGCAGCGAGCTGCACAGCTGCTCCGTTTGCTCCAGGTTCTGACCCAGCTTCTTGATCTCGTCTTGGCTCCCTGACACGGCCGTGTGCAGGCTCTGCGCCGGGAAGTGGAAAGTAGACCATTTTTTTACTTTTTGTGGGTGTGTTTTTCTCTCCTAAATGATTGAATTCTAGAGGAACTTTGTTGTTGTTGCTATTCATCTCTCAACCTCTGCATTTTTTTGCTCTTTGTTTTATCCTTCCTGTTCCATCTACAATGAGCTGCTAACACAGTTTCTATGCATTTCTTACCTTGATCTCTTTGGTACGGTTCTGGAGGACATTTGGGCTGTCAGGAATCGCCCCATCTTCACAGAGTCTCTTCTCGAAACCAGAGACGATACCGTCCACCTTCTTGATCTGGTTCTCCAGGTTCAGAGACGCATTAGCTCTACAGAGAAAACACCAAGGAAATTACTGGAACAACCTGTATTTCTAGGTCTGCCATTTTGTAGAAACGTCATTCACAGACAAGACAAATATTTCAGAAGACTGAACCCTTTAAACAACCCAGTGCATGTTGATGAATACCCAGGCTACACTCGATCTGCGACAGGCAGACAGCCTGACTTACTTTTTGGTGTAGAGGTCGGCCAAGCCGGCAATACTGTTCTTCTTGTTGTTGGCCTCTGTGAGTTTGAGTGGGAGTACTGAGGAGGTGAGGTTAGCGTCTTTGGCCAGGAGGGACTGCAGGTCGGCCTGGGCGGCCGTGTTCTGCTGCTCCAGGGCCTTCAAGGCCTTTGACGCTTTCTACAATAAAAGGAGTCACAAAACAAAAGGCAGGATTAAAGAATATGTTACGATATCATACATTATGTGGGTTGATTTTTGCCTTATTACACCTACAAAACAAAAATGACGGGTAGAAATTGAATATTTGCTGAATTTCTTCAATATTATATGTTCATTTGTTCCTGATCAATAAAGTTAAAACTGGGTTAGCATCCTTTGTGTCTCCTCCAACTCACTGACCTCTTGTTCCTTCAGCCGATTGGCCAGATCCGCCGCCGAGTCGCCGCGGTCCAGAGGGGCTCGCAGCCGGCTCAGGATGTCCTGCTCGGTCTGGGCCAGGTCGCTGTCCAGCTTGTCCAACTGGTCGGCCAGAGCCACCGCTTTAGGGTTCAATGGAGCCGCAGACACTGGGGCTGAAGGATGGGATGGATGATATTATATACTAATAAATTATATATTTTGATAGATAGATAGTACTTAAAGGACAACCAAACACCCTAATTTGAGCTACACTACCCACCCACTATCAACATTTACTAAATGCATGCATCTGCTGCACACTTTTTCATTTAGGGGTTGGGAAATATCATTCTGTAATGATACAATGAGGCTTTCGCTATAATGAGATTTGTTGGAGGGGGTGTAGCCAGAATGTTTTGACTACCGACAATAAACGCAATAGCATGTGTTCCCTGAGGGGAAACCCATAGAAGGCTATTTAAGTCCATATTTACATCTTATCCTGTTTTTACAACAGTCCATCCATATGTAACCCACTACATCCCTTTTCATCTCAAATAAGTTGTTTTAGGGTTTGTTTTTTCTTAAGTATGGGTACTCTTTCTGTTCAATAAACCCTTTTCACAGAGGTGTCAACGTAAGACAAACAGGTGTTCTGCATAACACACCCTGACACTTTTATGTACCAGGGTACTGCTAGTAGACTTATCTTCCCTAGTTTAGTCTACTACCAGCGCCCTGGTACATAAACGGAACAGACCCATAATTTGTGTTTGTCTACGATGACACCTCTGTGAAAAGGGTCTATTGGTAATGAAGTGAATGTGACATCATTAGTGAGCCATGCTGTGTGATGGATCCGCACCTGCTTGCTGTATCCTGGCAGTCTGCGTGTTTTGGCTCTTCAGAGACGCCACCAAAGCAGCTCTTCTCTTCTTTATGTCAGCTAGTTCTCCACCCAGCCTAAAGAGAAAGGGAGAGAGAGAAAGAAAGAGAAGGAGTATTTGGTGTTGGTGTGAATGAGATCAGATCAAATGGAACTTGATCCCAGACAGGAAATGCATGACAGACAAATTGCAAACAATACAACTTTGTAAAATCAGTATATAAACACAATAAGAGAAGAAGAATTTTGGATGCAAAAATAAATAATCATCATTATTACCATAAAAGCGAAGTAACGGTCAGGGTAGGAGGGAGATGGTCAAACTATTTCCTGCCACAGAATGACAGACTTGGACTAGTCTATACCTAGTCTTGTGAATGTGAAAAGGCGTAGCAGAGGAATGCCAGTTTCAGAAGGTTCTTACATGTCCACGTTGTTGATAGCTTCAGGATCAGGTGGGGGGATGATGAAGCAGACTCCTGGGAAGGTCTTGGTTGTTCCGTCGGGGGCCACAACGCTCCATTTCTCTATGTCGGAGTTGGACTTCAGGGTGAACCGCTCCTCTCTGGACAGAGTGTCCTAGACGGATGAAAAAAATTAATGATACATTTACAGTTTTTTATTTGTGTGTTTTGTTAACATAAACTTAAAAATGGAACGTTAGCAGGCAATTGTGGCATTGGATGGAGCCAATGAAGCCAAATTAATGGTATTGCATTATAAAGTCTGTCACAGTAATATATCGGGTTCCTTTTGCCACAACAAATACTCTATTTCTTCATTTAAAAATAATCATAAGTTGTTCATAATAATGCAAGTATCTTGCAGTAGTAGTTTGCAGTAGTTTAAACTGTTCCGCTGAACTTTGAGAATGAAAGGTGAAAGGTCAGGTGGTACCTTATCCGTCTCCCAGTCACAGAGAGACTCCACGGTGATGGCTCTGGTGGGTGCGGTGCGGCGGAGTTTCAGGGGCGCAATGGAGGTGCTGCGCCTCCTCAGGTCGGCTAGCAACGCAGCGCCGCGCTGGACAGACTTCTCCTCCGTCTGGGACAGACACACAGACAGACATTGTAATCCACGTCCTTGAACCTGACTGCATATATCAGGTTCTGTTAACAACAACAGGCCTTTATCCCAGAGGTGTAACAGTGAACAAAGGTGTATCTCATGATGTTATTTATGGGCCCTGGCAGGCCTACAGACCCATTATTTAATTAATGAGCCACACCTGTTTTCATCCTCTTTGACAAAGGCCTATACATACAATAGATATATTTTCGGTATTCATATCTGAAGAAATAAAATTAAGGTATTGTTTTCACTGGCAGAAGAGAAAACAGACAGTTTGAGTCAGTCGTTATGGTTCCCAACCGTTTTGGGGCTGAGGCCCAGCACAATCCCGAGCAGACATTCAAAGCACACCAACTTAAAGTTGTGGGGTGATGATTATGAAAAATGTCACACATCATTACCAGGATAATATATATACTAGGTCATAAGCAATTTCTGCAATATTTCACACACAGACGACAATCAGTATCACGTGGATACAGGTTAAGATCTGACAGGCAATTGCATTAGTCATATGTATTGCAACGTAGTTCGAGTAATCAATAATAACACAAATCATGAATAGTACCAATGATATTATTAACCTATGGCAGGATTATGTATTACATTACACAGAATTTCACAGCACCCCTAGTCTTGCCTCAAGGCAAGTTGGGAACCACTGGTATAAGTAACCATGTGACTTTTCTAAGTGTTGTTTGTTGTAGTTGTAGTCGTATATCTTCCCCACCAAACCCTGTGTGTACCTCAAGCTGTAGCAGGTTCTGGGAGTTGGTCTTCTTGCTAATGGTATTGGGATCCAGGGTGCTGTTGAGTCTGGTCAGTGTCTCAGCCAGCTGCTCAGTGTCCAGTTGGTACTAGAAATGTAAAGCATTCAACAAATGATAAAGTGTCACCATGGGGGTTTTGTGTATGTGAATGCTTTCTGTTTTACTAGTGACAGTATCACCAGCTGATTGAGAAGATAAATATGCACTTTTATCATCCCTGAGGGGAAATATAGGCATTACCGCAGCAATGAACATCTTTATCAAAATATTGCAATTACCAAATGTACATCTAAATACAAGTTAAACTACCTCGGTAATGTATGAAAATAGTATTATCTTAAATTATTCAACATAGTACTATATTTGTATATAGTTTACCTTCTTGAATTCCTCAACATTGTCCAGATGTGCCTCTTGACAGATGCAGAGATTGAGGTATTTTTGCCACTCGTTTCTCACCGCATCTTTGTGCATCTAAAATATTTAAATCAAACACAAACTAAACATCAATGTCAGCTCAAACAGACTTCAGCGGACATCTGCATTCAAAGCTCATGTTGAACGATTATAATGTGACTTTGTCACACAATAGTAAAACTCTATGGTTAGTTAAATTAAAGGTAGCTATGGCTAACTTAGAGGTCGAGTGACATATACCTCAATAGTGGCACTTGCAGGGTGCTTGAGCTCCACCAGGCGGTCTCCATCGTCCTGCAGTTTGTTGACCTCCGACTCATGGGACAGCAGGCTGTTGCTCTTGAAAATCTGATGGAGGTCCAATCAAAGCTGTATTATTTTTACTTAACCAACATGATGATGTGCTAAACATTTCATTCTGGGTTAAGGTCAATACATGTAACTTTTACCACCTACCTACCTACTACCTATCCACTACCTACCTACTACCCACTTACTACATACTACTTACTACCTAATACTTACCTACTACCTACCTACTACCCAATACCAACCTTCTACCTACTTACTACCTACCTACTACCAAATACCTACCTTCTACCTACTTACTACCTACTACCTACCTACTACCGAATACCTACCTTCTACCTACTTACTACCTACTACCTACCTACTACCGAATACCTACCTTCTACCTACTTACTACCTACTACCTACCTACTACCTAATACCTACCTTCTACCTACTTACTACCTACTACCTACCTACTACCTAATACCAACCTTCTACCTACTTACTACCTACTACCTACCTACTACCGAATACCTACCTACTACCTACTTACTACCTACTACATACCTAATACCTACCTACTACCTACCTACTACCGAATACCTACCTACTACCTACTTACTACCTACTACATACCTACTACCTAATACCTACCTACTACCTACCTACTACCGAATACCTACCTACTACCTACTTACTACCTACTACATACCTACTACCTAATACCTGCCTACTACCTACCTACTACCCAATACCAACCTTCTACCTACCTACTACCTACTACATACCTACTACCTACTACCTACCTACTACCTACTACATACCTACTACCTAATACCTACCTACTACCTACCTACTAACTACTACCTAATACCTACCTACTACCTACCTACTACCTAATACCTACCTACTAACTACTACATAATACCTACCTAATACCTACTAGGCGTTGCATCTAGAGTATTTTGGGATATTGGCTCATGAATTTACCCTTGTCTTTTTGATTTACATTATCCAATTTTGCACCAGCGCTTTTTGACTGATCACATCAGTCTTAGTTCACAAGTACTAAAGGAACAAAACAAATGCCAATGTGGTTCCTTCTCTATGCAAGGGTAACATTTTCTAACTATGTTTCAAAAACATGTTGACTCTAAGTGCAACACCTAGTGGTTGAATCTAAGGTAGTCTAGCTTTAAACTCTAAGTGGAACCATCCAAATGATCTAATCAGGGTCTATTCAGTGTCTCTTCAAAATGCATCCTCAAGATGGTGGGGATCCCATTTACATGACCACAGCATTCCTTACCTCGTACTGCCTGCGGACATCGGGCGGGTCTACCATGCGGTCACTCCAGTCTTGCCTCTTGATCTTGTCCTGCTCCTCTCCCAGGAAGGCCAACTCTTTGGTGCAGCCTTGCATATACTCATGCAGGCTGTTCAGGTAGTGGCGACGCCATTTTGAGTTGTCCTGTGAAGACAATGTAACAGACATGATTAAGCAGGGATCACAACAAAACACTTTTTTTGGCAAGAGTCAATACAGAAAACATAATAATAATTTGTCTCAAAAATGTATAACAACAACTCTGAAACAGTTTTGGGAAAATACATATGCCCCTGTAATGTATATATGGATTCTGTGCATCTGGATAAGACAGACACGGATTTCTGGGGAACTAATGATAGAAGAACTGCAATAGAATAAGTGATTATAGTAGGGAATCACTACCCATTTATGGGGTAAACTCACCAAAAGATTGTTATATTGTTTCTTGATGGCTGTGTATTGCTCCTGAAAGACCACAACCATTATTAATAACATTAATAATAACATTAATAATTACAATCAGCACATCACAGTAAACAGCAAAACAGTGAATTGAACATGCACGAGGACTACTGTTATGACGACTCATTTAGATTAATTAAACATAGGTCAGAGAAGGATGTACCATACTGTTGTTTCATTTAATTTGAGATGGCTCATGAGCTAAACATTTCTGAATATTTCTTTCCTTTTTTTAATCTCTTATGCAAATGGATATCCAAATTGCATGTCAGACTGTGAGAGCGATAAAGGATCTCCTTAAATAAATAATAAAACACACCTTGTTGCCCACAGAACTTGGGGAGAGCTGGGGGCTGTAGGCCTCCAGCTCTTTATGGAGGATGTTGTGGGAGGCGATCTGTTTCTCCAAGTCGGCCATGGTCGGCCCGAACGTCTCCACATTCACCTCTTTCTGCAAACCCCAAACCGCCAGCATCAGTTACAGTGTCCAATATTGGTACATATGAGCAGTATGTATACATAATATAAAATCAAATATATACCCAATACACACACAGACATATACATATATATATATATATACATATATATATATATATATATATATATATATATATATATATATATATATATATACCCAATACACACACATATATATATATTCTTTTTTTATATAACAACTAATGGTTCTCAAAAAACTGCTGGGTGCTGTGAGAAGAACTGAAGGCCGCATTCCAGTACCTGCTTCTGGTTGAGCACGGGTCCCCAGTCGATCCTGGGCATCAGAGACACGTCGTTGACCTGCTCGTAGACCTCCCGATAGAAGGCACAGTCCTTGAGCCAGCGCTCGTGCAGCCGACTCACACTGGAGTACCACAGCGAAGAAACACACACACACACACATACCCATCAATACCAACAGAGGATGCACCAAACACATTGTAATCCAAACCACAACAAGAGCACTACTTCATACTCACACTACTATTCACTGTTATATTTAGTAATTTACAGAGACAGCGGCTATATGCAGGATGATATGTGGCCCTGAGCACTCACTCGTTGGAGATCTCGTTGGCCTGGGGATGTTGCAGTTTCTTGGCCTTGTCCACATCCAGGAAAAGCTCCTGGAGAAGCCCCTCCACCCTGCCCATATTCTCTGAGATCTCATGCTGGTGCTTGAAAGGCAGGTCCTTCTTCTCATTCTCAGCATCCTGTCGGCAAGATGGAGAGTCACTCGGGTCACACAGATGTGTATTATGGGTTTGTATACGTGTGAGGGCATTTGTGTGGTTGTACATGTGTGGGTCTAATTGTATAAGTGGGTCTCTGTGTGTGTCTATGTGTGTGTGTGTGTGTGTGTGTGTATTTGCATAATTTAGTTATTTGTGTTTCTGTGTTTTTGGCTGTGTGTGTGTGTCAATTTGTGTAACTAATAGCATGTGTTGTTTAGAAACTTTACAGTTATTGTGTGTAGTTGTATGCTTTGATTGTTCTCAGCCTCACTTGTAAGTCGCTTCAGATAAAAGGGCCTGGTTTTATTACACACATATAAATGTTTGTAAATGAGGTGTGTGTATGTTTGTTGTTTGACTAAAACCCTCCAATAACTTGCAAAGAGACTTGGAGACAAAGACATTAAATATACCAAAAAAGAGACATTACACAATAGAAGATGGCACACAAACTTGAGAAAAACTAAAGACTGAACTCTACATAACATATATGCATAAGGCATAGTAAACACGGTACATGCATGCATTGCTTGTGTACGTGCGTGCGGGCGTAGATGTGTGTGTGTCTGTGTGTGTGTTTTCTTACCACAGCCAGTAGCTCCTCTGCTCTGAGTATTTCTTGCTCTACTTTGTCTGCACTCTGTTGCATGCGAGAGATCAGCGTGGCCAGGTTGGTTGCCTGGGTCCTGGGTGACACAACCAGAGATGCTACGTCAACACTGACTCACCCATCACATTGCTGGTGGGATTGATGGTTGCTTCCACAGTACCACAAACTACACAAACTCGCTGACATGGTGGATGTTTCTAAAAGGCATTGTTTGTATTTGAATGCAACTTTTTGACCGGGACTGATCAATCCAGCTGTTGAAAAGGGCTGATCGTATGAAGAAGCATTTGTAATGGAACGTCCATGTTCAAGATTTAAAATTGGTCTCCAATATTGTGGCACCCTTCAGGATTTGCCAAGTAGTAGTAAACCCGGAGACCCATCTCAGTGTGTGGATGGAGCAACAACACGGCAGGATCTTTACTTTATAATCAATCATCTGTAAATCCTAAATGTCTTTATATTCTAGAAAAGAGATGATCAGAACCATGCCTGATCCATTGACTTGATTCAACTCTCTGAGCACCCTTAATATTCTCTGCAAGAACTGCCAACATAAAATACATTTCTGAATGCTTTCTCAGCACAAAGTGCTACAAAGATGCTCCAAAGATGCTCTAAATAAGCGGTGAGTCATAATTCATGTCCAACCACTAGAATCTACACCCTAACTGCCACATAGTGCTGATTTTGCTCCTATGCCTCCTCGTAGTGAGCTAATAGTTAAGGAGATATAGCAGGAGCTTCTTGTAACTTTGTGTTGCTGGTTCAATTTTATATAGTTGCCCTTGATTATACACCTAAGGGGGCAGGATGGATGGTTCAACTCCCAGGCGAAAGGTACTGAGTTCATCCCCAATGTCTGCAGCACATTGGGAATCTAACCCTACTAATCTAACCTAATAGTCCTCCTGAAATGCTTAATCCCTACCTCCAACTTGATGAGTTTGTATCTGTTAATCGCTTCCTGGAACAAAAGCATGATAACTGAATGGTAAATATGACAAGGTGGTTGATACCAACGTCATTGTCTGAATGTGCCCAGTGACTAAAACAGCATTATTTACACTTCTATACAAGCCATCCCCACCCAAAGTGTTGGGTGTTCACTCTTGCCTCACCTTGGGAACTTAGAACTCAGAAACTTTCCATGCACTTTGTAAATATTTATTTGTAATAATGATCTTAGGTGCTATGTGTCTCTCTTTTTCCTTGCTTTCTTTTCTTGTAAACATAAGTGGTAATATGTGTTTTTTTTACTTGTAAGTACAGCTTTACTGTTGTTTAAACAGAAAAACCAACCCAAACAATGATCAAACACACAACAAGAAATAAATATACATGTAGGTCTTTTAAGATCTTGTAAAACCTTAAAAAAGGCCTTCTTAAAGTTAAGTGCACCACACACCAGAGCAATGAGCTCAAAGGTGAGGGACCTCACTTAACTGCATACCACACTCCTTTAAAGAAAACTGCCATATGGGAGGGGAGTCAGAAAAACAAACTGCTGAAAGGGAGATTTATACAAACACCCTCATTTAACTTTTGTAAAAGAGGAAGCAATATGTATTGTAAGGTGTGTAACAGCATCGTTCAGGACAGAATATAAAGGTTTCATAGTGCTACCTGTTCTCATTTACTCACATTATATGAATAACTGTTACTTAAAAACGATGGATCATAACGTTGTTTGTTAATACGTGTATTTTTTCAGTTAGACAGTAAAGAAAATCAATATTGGGCTGAAAACTAAAACCAAAGCTGGATCAGCAAAAGTTTGAGCTTAACCAATACGTTCATGCAACAAGGAGTGTATGGTTTAACATATTGATCACCTCATGTTGATACTTCAATGTATTTTACATCAAGGACTTTAATGTTTTAGTCTAATGTCAATGCTTTACTTTGATCAAAGTACTCTTTCTTTCATTCATTCATTCAAGTCTCAATGAATCCATACCCAAACCAATGGCTGTTTTTGATACCTTGTTTCTTTTTTACTGCGGTCACTTTTAGTTCTAAACCCTGTGGAATTATGACCCATTCACCCACGGCTCAGCAAACCCTGGGGCTACTTTCAGCTGTGGGTTTGGATCAAAGGGCTGAGAAAGGAACCATAAAAAAGTCATAAAAGTGAAGACATGGTGTATGGCTACAATTGGCTACTAGAAGGTATGAAGATTAAAGATAACCCTTGTCTACAGCCTTCATCTGGTCAGACAGGTTAGTTTATCCATGCAACCTACTAAACATTCTGTGTTTCTGTCAGACTATTCTCTCAGGGGAAAGTTAAAAAAAATTTAACTTTACGTGTTGAATCCTCATGTTGATGCTGTTTGGTGGCATGTGTTGTACATACATAGTTTAGGGTTCATTCCTTCAATGAATATGTTAAAAGGAACACTAGACATTCCATTATTTTCATATTCAATACGTCAGGCTGCATTGGTCTACTATCTTCCCAATCTCTTTGGTCAGGTCTTACTCATCTTGTTTAAATCCCCATAGCAACAGGCTTTGATACGTCATCAGAAATGACACAAAACAAGATTGCCAAGATCTACCCATGATCAACATAGGGTAATTTGATGCCACTATACATGCAATACCAGGATCAACAAGGTGTCACTCATACACATCCACAGGCTGCCTTGTGTTCAACCCACTGTTCACTAGCTTGTACTGTAGAAATGATTTGATTATTGACAGCAAAAATGTCGATAGCATCACAGTGTATTGAAGTGGGTCCCTGGTTATTGTGAGTGACAGTGTAGAGCCACAGCGTTGCCCACTCAGAGCTCTCATAAGAGAGGTCTGCGTTAAGGTGTCAGATACTTGATGGTCCTGTCCCTTTCTGAGATGACCAATGAGTGACTTCCGTCCCAGACGATTCCGACAGTTGTCAAAAGAATGAATGAAACAATGAAGTTCTCCACTCCTTAAAATGATTGTTGGTTTAAAATATGCCAGATATAATCACGCCCTGCCCTAATAGCCAGATAACTGCAGGGCTTCAGACAGCAGTAATGAAAGTATGTCACCACAATAAACTCTATTCATAAAACACAGTTACAAAGTGGTTCACACAGCCCACAATCTTAATAGATATAATATATATATAATCACGTCCAAAATAAATGTGCTTACTTTGACTGGTACTGATCTCAGTTACACAGCAATTTAAAAGAATATCGTTAATCAAAATGATCCCTACTAATAGCCTATTCTCCCCTATTAATGTTCCATGTTGTAAAGAACGTTATGCCAAAGAGATGGAATGAATCGTTGAATAAAGTGACCACACTTTCGGGGGGAAATGGCTCTCTGTCTTCATAATATAGGTTTATCAGAAAGCTGTGCCAGAAAGAATGATTTAACACAATCTGTTCTGTACTCTTACGGGTCCTATATTTTAAAGGGATGCAGAGTTGAGCTATTATCAAACTATGCACGTGTTGAACCTCGATTCTGGAGATGGTGAGAACACTCTTAAGCAACCCTTGTGATAGAATGGGATAGAACCCATTCTATCTGTTTACATGTTACACATAACTTAACTTTCCCTAAAAACAACCTCAAATGAGTCTTTGCCCATTGAAAGCATGCAGGACAGGGATGGATGGAGAATACAGTAATAGGACCAGAGGGATGGCAGTAACAGTTACTTTCACAGCTAGGTACTCGACATGAGTGATGAGTGATACAGCTCTCAGTCTGGGACAGAATTGAGGAGTAAGGGAAAAACATGACCAAGGATTAAATAGTGCACAAACACACACGGTAGACAGATTGAACTCACTTGCTGATCTTCCCGGGGACCGTCACTGTGTTCCCCTTTTTCTTCAACATCCTGAGGGTCCTAGGTTAGATCCCTGGTGAATCACAAACACAATCTCTCTCTCTTTCTGTCCTCTGGTCCTCTGGTCTTTTTTCTCTTCCTTCACCTCTCACTCGCTGCCTCGGAGACTCTAAACACAACTCGAAAGACGCCCACCTCCTTGTATCTTGGCTCAAGCCGTTGATTGTGTGTGCGTGTGTTGGCTCACGTCAGTACTGAGTTAAAGGAGGACACAGTGCTCATCTGTTCTGGCTCCACCTGCCACGCCTAGGGTGACAGGAGAGCTCCCTCCCAGCTATCCACCTGGTCTGGTTAGGACCGGAATAACCTGTTTTCCTCAGCCACTACCCACACCAACCATCCCTCCGGTTGAAACTTTCTTGTTTGTCGCTTGACCCCACTCTCTTATTTCAACATGGGCCCACCACACCCACCTCCATTGAGTCTGACATACCGCTGGTCTGCATGCACGCGTGTGTGTCTGTGTGTGTGTGCTCAGTCTACAGTAGCTGTTGTCCTTTAACTTATGCAGCTGTTCACAAAAAAGAGATCATTTTAGAAAGATGTGAAAAAGATTAGTCCAGCGGGGTCAATACGTCCCACCTGCTGCGATGCCAGATCCAACAGGCCAACAGAGTAGGCCCACTGTGCTGGAAAAACCATGAATGTTTTAATACTTCAATGAATCAACCTTATATTAATTCTGTTGAGTATGATTTGGTGGTTTCATTAAGAATGACTTGAAAACGAACATGAAGAGAAACACAGAGATGTCGATCTTGGAGTCTGCAATGTAGCCATAAAGCTTAAATCCACCGTAGACCAAAGGCATTAACATTATGACATAGCATCAAAACCCTGAAAGTGACCCTATATACTTATTTTGATTCAATGCCCAATTTAATCAGAATCTATCATCTGGGACTGGTGGTCAAATGTTTTATTAAATGTATTAAAGTAAATATATATAATTCATTGCATGATTTATATATTGCTTACTTATGCACTGCTACTTATTATGCTGTCTATCTTGCAAAAATACTCGAAAGACAGGGTGTTTAACTTTCACAGGAAGGTGAAACTTTCTGTTCGATCACCAACATAGCTGTGAGCAAGGCAGCAAGGAGCCTAACCCCTTCACCTGCACCTTCATTACATTCATCAATACAGATTCATCGTAAGACAACTTCCCAAATGAACATTTTTAGGCCATGCAGAAGATTTGTTTGATTGATGAAATATAAAGAGGTTCAGTACATTCTGCCCTGTCATTTTGTAGTAAGATAGCAGAAGGTGAATATGTTGCTCAATACAGTATTACTATGACTTCTCTCTCTGTGGTACTGAAGCATGCCAGTCACTCAGCGTGAGGGCGTCTCTGTAGTACATCAACAATGGAGGATCAGGGAGCGGAATGTTGTTTGGCAGCTTTCATAGCTACTGTGCTACCTCTAGCAAAATACATTTGCCATGTTCCCTGTTGTGCTAGTTCAGAATGATTCTTAGTTGTGTTCAAATCTGATCCATGAATGTTTTTGTGTAGGTGGGGAGGGGGAAAAAGGATTGTAATGGTGTTGTTCATTGTGGTAATATTCCAGTGTCACCTTAGAGTAGGAAAGAAAATTAGAACAGAGCTATGAACTATATTCCTATATTTTATCATGGTCTTAAACCTTCTGTAGCTCTCTGTAAAATGTATCCTCTGCTTTCCCAATTCACTAACTATATTTCCATCAGCTGTATGCCACACTTAGCAGTAGAATTAGTAAAACAAGGCCATTTAAAAAAAGGAGTGTAGGTTAAATGTTGAAAAGTTCCAGATGAAGATCCAACTTGATCGAAACGTTGACATCGTTTTCATTGGTGAAAATAAACACCTTGGGATCAATAGTAGTGTCCAGACTACTCCTTCATAATCAAGGAACAAGGAGTCCAGGCCAGACAGGGATATTTGTCTGGATGAAATTTGTGGTCGGACTGAATTTACAGCATGGGTCCTCGCAGCTACACTTGCAGGTCAAAGTTGAAACTGCTGGAGAAATATTTTTTGTTAAGGGATGTGTTCATGAGAACACATTCTTGACCCTTTTCACCACTGAGCAGCACACTGAACGTCATGGTATGGGCTGAAATCTAAAGGGCTGTAGTGGTAGTTTGTTAGATGAGTCAAGCTTTTCACTTGCCCTGTGATGTCGTTTGAAGGGTTTGTTAGCTTGTTACCTGTCTACATGCGTTTGTAGATATGCCAATAGTGTTTTCATTCATTGTTCATTCAGGATCATGCCTGCACAGTGCACCAGCTGCACAAGAAGACCCCTCTTGTGTCCCCCCCCCCCCCCATCTCATTATCAATCAACTATATAGGGATACTTTTATACACATTTATTTAAGTCATTTATTACATCTATGTGCATTTATTGCATGTTTTTTGGCTGATAGGGGTGTGAGTCTTTAGTGGGTAAGAAAAGCATAGCAAGGGATAGGAACAAGATGGGCTAGGGTGTGACAGACACAAGTACAATGACCTACAAACAATAAGCAATAACAATATTCTGGTTAACAGAATATATAATGCATAATATGAACAACACCTTGTCACTATTGTGTGGCAGTATGCTACTTACGGCAAGGAACAGCAGGGCTGAGGGTAGAATCAAAGTAGTGCCCTTGGCACTTAATGGAAGACATGGTGAAAGAGGTCTACCTCTCCCAAGAAAAGTGTTGTTCATAGCAGTGTGGGTAATTATGTTAGGTTGTTAGTATGAATATTTTAGTAATTTACATACCTATTGGGTGCATCTAAAAAAACAATATAAATGAAACCAGTATTTAAGACTGAAGTTCAGCAGATATGTTGCTTGGCTTGGAAACTTGAATTAATCTGGTGCTTTATCATGGTTTACAATAATTTTCTGTATAGTTTATAAACTTTTTTGATAGGGTGCAACCAAGCAAATAAGCAACTAGCATTGTCAATAACAAATGCAAGGTTACTCCTAAACTAAATGGGTTATCAGCAAACTATGCAGTGCGCACCCTGCTGTGGTATTCCACGCCGTTATACATCCACACCCCAGCGATCAACTAAAACACTCACACGTTTGAGGAGTCATCCGGTACCTGTATAAGCTATATACCCAACCTTCCAGCTTAACAGGAGCGGATACAAAATGCAACAATGTTGGCATCAAGACATAAAAAAATAAAATAATTGATGAATGACTTGATGATCATGACAATCAAATGCACCAGAAAAGACATGTTTGGAGCAAATGTCCTTTTATTGGTAATTTCATTGATTTTTTTGGGGGCATTACACGCCTACTTAGTTTCCAATAAAACTCAAATGTCAATTAAAAATACCCATCCCACACTTATGATGGTACAATGCAAATAATTAGCACAAACTTCTGCCCGACCACAGACGTTTAACACACGGGCAAGGTAATATACATTTCTTATAATGAAGAGTATTTAACAACCATATTAAAGCAAAAGAGCAACGCTTACAGTGAGAGGGTTCACTTATGAGATGGAGATTAGGGCGAGATGGATTACAGAATGCGCCATGTCTACAGACACTAGAACTAGTGCCCAATGTTACTTGGGTGTCCACAAGAGGAGAGCAGGCTTGGTGTTTGAGACAAAGGTGAAAAGGGGGACTTTGTTTGGATTGATGCAGTGAATACGCAAATGATTTTAAAAACAAAATAATGGTAGGGTAGTACATTTAAATATACATCTGGCACTGAAAACTAAACTAGACTGAGTCAGCCTTGACTTAAATGTAAATATAATTAGTCCCCCAAACCTTCTGAATAGATAGAACAGTTAAAAACTTCCTGCCAATAACATACCCTGGTCTTTGGCAAAAAGGTACACTGTATATTCACACTAGATGTTTTAGACGGCTAGGCTTCAGGAGCAGCTTTAAAAATAACCACCGAGCAAACTTCTAAAATAGAATGCGGGGGCTCTGTGTGTTAAGTAGGTTGGTCCAACATCAAACCAAAGTGTTCACTGTAGCGTCTTAAGGTTAAATAAGTTGTCCTTCTAGTTGGCATTGTTGGGTGACCTGATAAAAAAAAAAAAAAAAAAAGCCAGATGCAGGCAACTCTCCACTGTCAGAATGATAACTACTGAGAATGAGGATGAGGATTCATTCTTCTCATCTTCCTGCTTAGGAGAGAGCAGGTAGAACAAGAGCAGATAACCAACCGGTTGCGACTAGGATGAACACCTCACATTCACTTGGCTTTCTCTTGCATGATTATGTATAAACAATAATCCCGCAATACATGGACCCATACAAGACATTATCCTTGAAGTCCTGATCACGGTCGTGAAAACATAAAAACTGAAACGGCTGTCCCATCAACTAATAGCATATGTTGAGGCAACACTGAGCTTGTCAGATCTGGTACCCAGAGTCTCACTAAAAAAACTCATTTCATGAAAGAAACAAATGGTATGCTTTCATGAAGAATTTAAATGAAAGAAATATGCCAAAAGGGCTTGGTTAGGCTGAACAGGGATATTGCTATTGGTGCCAACGGTGAGTGCAGAAGGAGCTGGATCACCACCGACACCTTGGGGGTCAGGGGAAAGAAGGCCCATGGCGGAACCACCTTGGACCAATGTAGGTCAATTCATTTCACATGGATTCAAGGACTTTCAGAATTACTGGCTGTAGATAACCCTGATCAGACGCCCCAAAAAGGTGAGAACAAAACAAGAAGGGGAAGAGAACATAATTTCAGTTGACAATTGGGGTCTGGGCGGTTGCTGTTTTGTGGCAGGACTCGTGGCTCTGGAGCTGGATTTAGCTACCGAAGCCAAAGATGCCCTTGATGTAGCCGGTCAGGCCGCCCTTGCCCTTCTGCTCCACCTTGTCGTCGAGCGGCGGGAACGCCACGTGGTTGAGAGCCAGGTCGAAGAACAGGGGCTTGCAGGGGATGGGCTGGAAGCCCGGGGGGAAGTGCACCAGATTGGGCTGCTTGCCCACGAGGGCTGGATCGAGCCGGAAGGTTTCCAATCGGTCACAAAGAGGCTGCAGAAAAGGTGAAAGAAAAAAATAAACGTTGACCCAATTGATTGCAAAACATTTAAACTAAATAAATACATTGCTTATAAATTTGAATGAGAACAAGATAAATGCAACGGTGATAAAAATTGTATAAATCTAAGCGTCCAAAAAATGTCCCCATCGACGTGTTGCTTACCGTGTTGTCCTTCACCGTGTGCTGGGACGGAGCCTCGTTCACCTCCTCTGTGTCTGAAACAACAACAGCCTCTGAGTCCCCTTACGCCCCTTGGCTAGAGCAGGCAAATACCGTCACCCTCAAACACAGCACTCATCGCGCTTCACATGAATACCATCATATTGACCCTTTGGTTATTTTCTGCTATTAACCATTCAAAAGAAAATCTTTCTTACTGATGTAAAAAATAAAAAAACATTTATTGACTCATTTCACATTAAAGCAACCTCTGTAATCAAGAAGACGAATTTAAATGGCCATTATCACAGAAAAAAAAGAAATACACAACTTTTAAATGAAAGACATTTCATTGTGCCAATAATTCAACCAAAAGATCCTGCGTTCGCTATGGCGCCGGTCCTGTTGTGGAGCCTACCTAAAATGGCAGCAGCCTGGAGGGAGTACTTCTCAGCATTGACCTCAGCGATCAGTTCCTGAACATCGGGCAGTTCCTTCATTTACCCAAAAAAATTAAATACAAATAAAAGAGTACACAAATTACTTAAAACGGGTACAAAAACTTCATCACAAACACAGCTTCCAGCTTAAGAGGCTTCCCATGAAAGAGTACGTCAGACGGTGTGTTTCTAGCAATAGTAGAATGCAGTTCTGGTGAGGCTAATGTGGTAATGTGTGGTTGCATTGGGAGAACCTTGTTGCCAAGACTCTTAGCCTTGGACTGGACCTCTTTGGCGTACTTGAGCACCCTCTCGTACAGAACCAGGGCCTCGCTCCACTTCTTCACCAGCACGTACGACTGGGCGATGAAGAAACACCTGGGGGATGGAGCGAGGGACACTCAGTGTGGACCAACTGTGCCTTACTTAAGTGTTATTTTATCTATTTTCTTACTTAGTTATTTTTTCTATTGTTCATTTCATTTGCCATTTGCTTAGTTATTGTCATTTATTGTTATTTTATCTCTTTTCTTACTTAGTTATTTTTTTATATTGTTCATTTCATTTGACCATTTGCTTAGTTATTGTCATGTATTGTTATTTTGTCGGCTTCCTTACTTATTGTAATTTCATTTTATTTGAGTGTTTATACTGTTGATGGATGGAGCAGGTAAAGAAAGCACTTCACTGCTAGTGTGAAGTGCTAGTGTACAAAGTCACACAGTGTCACACAGTCACACAGTGCTAGTGTGTACAAAGTCACACATTTGATGTGTGACTTTGTACGTGACAAATACAACTTAAGTTATTTTAGGAGTGTTTGTGAGAGCGAGTGAATGTGTTACCTGTAGGCCTTGTAGACGAGAGTCTTGAGGGCCATCTCCTTCTGGAAGGTGTGATCTTCCTCCAGTCCCTGTAGGGTGGACAACTCTGCCAGACTCTGTGGGGGGAGAGGAGGTCATGCCAGAGACAGAGAGAGAATACTAAATATTGAGAAAGTAGTCACAATATACTCTGCATTGAAGCCGACACTCACTTGAAGCCCATCAGATGCATGTGTGTGTTTCGGCACGTGTGCTCAGTGCACGTGTGTTGCGCGCATGTACCTGGAGGATGATCTCGTACAGGCGAATGAGGTCCTGGGGCTTGGGCCCCCTCTTGTTTTCGTCGTTGTGAGGGTCCTTCAGCTTGGCCTGCAGCGTGTGGGCCATGCTCTCGTTCCTCTTCACCACTGTGCACAGCTTGATGTAGCTCAGGTAGCTAGGAGAGTGGGGACCACGGCACCACATCAATACAACCTCAACCTCACGGCACAGCCCCACAAAGACACTCAACTGTACGGAAGTATAGTGCCTCTGGGGATGGAAATGCAGCATGAGGTTATGTTGTCAGGGATCTTCAAATGTTTTTTTACCTGTGCAGGAACTGCAGGTTGGACACCTTGCCGCTGTCTGCATCAGGACCCCGCTCTCTCTGCTTCTGTGGAGGCATGATGGAAGACCAGCATAACATAACAGGACAACAACACTAGATGTGAATAGTTCTTCATAGGCACTTCACTGCCAGTAGATCTGGAGTTGGCCCTAGAGTTCACATTTCGTTTTCCTTGTGCGCTGACAAAGTCTATTGAGTCTATTGTGTGCTTAGCCTGGTGCCGTGATCTTGGAGGCTGTCCTCACCTCAGCCTTGAGCTCCTCCCTCACAGCCTGGATGGTGTCTCTGCACTCGGACAGCAGGGTCTCGTACAGGTGCTCCTTGGTGTCTTCGTTGGACGCCTGCTCATCAGGGACAAAACCAGAACAAAAACCCACCATTGTGAATTACTCAGTTTACTTCAGCACAGGTTCATAAGTGCTCATCAGTATTCATCCGAGATGGACTCACCACAGTCGGGACTCAAAATATGCACCTTGGAGAAATGGTTTTCTGCAATATTAACACTGTAAAAAAATGTTCACTATTGAAATGCTGGCGTACTTGACACCAAGTTTGCCCCTTTCATGTTGTACCACCTCCTACTCCACTGACCAGGATTAGGCAGGTTAATAAAATGAAATCAATGAAACATCCAATATTGGAAAGTCCAACTAGACTTTGGCTTTGCGCCAGAAATATCAAAAGTTCAGAAGTATAGGAAATTCTAACAAAACCAGCAGAGCAGAATGTTGTACAGTCTACAGATGAGGCACTAAATATTCATACAGAAACACAATGACAAAGGCTTCTTTGAAAATATGTATCACACCTTGTAGCACACCTTAGGTATGCATGGTTTTTTAGGGTGCTTTCACACCTGAGCTGTTTGGTTTGTTTTAATGTCGCACTGTGTAAGACTGAGCCCCTCCCTGTTAGGCAGGATACTTTCAGAATTAAAAAAAACGAAATAACTTTTCTCCACTCTAACTGGCTGTGCAACTGTGTGACAAAAACTAGCGTAGCTCGGTTGGCTTGGTGGTGTGAGTGGGAGGGGATTAGGGATTGTCGATAGTTCGATTCTTGTAAATAAAGACAGGTATGGCTGGGCAGCATTTTTTTATTTGAAGAAAATATCAGTTATAGGATGTGGTTTTATTGATAACATCAATCACCACATCACCATCGATCAGCATTGACTACAGATATTTCCAGGTTACTTTAAATGCAAGCTTAACTTTACCTGATGGAAAGATGGCATAGGACAGAAGAATTGATCACAAGGGGACACACACACACACACACACACACACACTTTGATGTAGTACACTACTTTAGTCTTGTTGCTGTAGCTTAGCTTCTCTTGGGGGGAGCTTCAGTGTTGTGAAGCTTCATCAAATGTAGAGTAACTGGTAGCTTAGCTCATTACACTTTCCAAGTAGCTTGCCAAACACTGAGCATAAGTGTAGCCAGGGCGGAATTGTGCAGAGGTCACACCAGACAACATGGGGCCCTACACTATACAGGGACTAAAAAGACAACCCTTTACAATACAAATGTATTAGCATTTCACTCAAGTTTCAGGCCAGGTTTGGACAAAACTGACATTACTATGGTAGAACTAACCCACATTTTACTACTGAAGGTTGGACTTACACTAGAATGTTAAACAATTGTCACTAGTCTCTTGGAATGTAACAATGATTCTTTAACAAAAGAATGTCTCACGTAAACAAGGAATGTGTGTGTAGTGTAAGGAATGTGTGTGTGTGTGTGTGTGTGTGTGTGTGTGTGTGTGTGTGTGTGTGTGTGTGTGTGTGTGTGTGTGTGTGTGTGTGTGTGTGTGTGTGTGTGTGTGTGTGTGTGTGTGTGTGTGTGTGTGTGTGTGTGTGTGTGTGTTCCATCAGCCAAGGAGATAGAACTTAGAAATCAGTCGACAGACTTGCTTTTCCAGGCCTACGGTCTGCGTGAATGGGACAATTGTCCTGCATGACGTGAACGAACGTCTTCTGCCTTGTCATGAAACACGACTCCGGGCATGTGGGGTGGAATGTACTATGCATCACAGTTAAACTGAGCGCTGTTCAGGTACCAAGGTGCCACTTATTGTAGTTGCGCGAGCACAGATACACACACACACACACACACACACACACACACACACACACACACACACACACACACACACACACACACACACACACACACACACACACACACACACACACACACACACACACACACACACACACACACACACTTAGTTAAGACTAATATAAGAACCATAATCCACCTGATCTTTTCAAGCTACAACATTTTTGTGATTAGTGATTACAAAATTCCAAGGACGCAAAATATAATCCCTTCATAATTACAGACAACACTGACTTTCCCCATTGTGCAACAAGTGTGGCAGCTAGTCTCTCACAGCGAGAAAAGATTTTTCACTGTAAAATGTAGAACTATAGAAAAAGGGCAGCGCGAGGTGAAGTCAATCAGGCATTTTGTGAATGAACAGACAGATGAGAGATTGACTGATGCAAAGAGAAGCACTCTATAGGGCTTGTATATTGCAACGTCCCATCGCAATGACCCGCCTCCATAAAGCATAAGAGCATTGGAATGTTAGTTATTGTGTTGGTAGAAAGGTTTCTTTGGTCCATGTTTAGTAATAATCGTAAAATTATTAGTCATTATGGGAATACATTGTTGTATTTTTAACTGCCACAGCGTATCTCATGAGACGCGTAGCCTAAGTTACGGTATATTTACGTTGATTTAGGCTTTTATAGTATTACAATTCTCTTGAGTCCTCTCAAAATGGCGGAATATCAGCAACAAAAGCTCCCATGATGCATTCTGATGTACAAGCCCTATAGGAAGAGATCACTAATTGTTATTAGTGAACATAGTTAAATATGTTAAATGTTTCTGATGGAAAGTAAATGTAAAAATATAAGTGTGATTGCAATACACAGGATCGAACCAGGAGCACGAGTAACACAGTGTGACTCCAAAACAATTAGAAAACGAGGTATGACTAAATAATATTAAAGGATCACGACGTATAGCAACAAGCACATAACCATAATGGACGGCCATTTCAAGGACCCTTGACTTTGGGTCCAGATCTTACAGGTGTTTGTATCTGTGATTCCAACTTTAGATTAATGAAGACTATCCATTTACATCCGCATGTACACAGTGGTGTATAGTAATGGAGTATAAATACTTTGTTACTCTATTTAAGTTTGTATTTAAGTCTACTTTACTTGAGTATTGAAATTTGTACCAAATTTCACTTTTACTCTACTACTTTTCTTAAATAAAATGTATACTTTTATTCCAATACATGTCCCGTTAGCATCTTCGTTACTAGCTACAAAATAAAATTGGAAGAAATTAGAAATGTCATGTTGGGACGTGGGCACAGGATGTGGCAAGCAGGTTTGTCCAATCAATGGTGGTCCTAGCTAGATCGGTAATGTTGACTGGCGAGTTCAATAAGTTTCGTTTCGACTCACGGCAAGCACAGACATGTCCGACACGAACGAGTCACTTCAACAGAAGTCCACTCACCAGAACCACAGGCAGGTCCGAAATTAGCCCTAGCTAGCGCCTAAGGATATGATATGGATGAGACTGGCATGATGGAAGTGGTTGCACCTGCTACTCCTACAACACCTGCTACTCCTGCTTATGATGGTGACGAACATCCGTGGATTTTTCATTTTAGAATGTCAGTGTACTAGCTAATTCACCATGCATATTTTTCATTATGAGAGAGGGTGCACCCAAGTGCCACGTTCTAATGCAGCTTTAAATGATGGTCATTAACTGTTGGTGTTGTTGAGTAGCTTTTGAATCTTGTAGCTACGTTTTTATGCTTAAAAAATGTCTCTCATTGTTTCAGAGAAAGCATATACACCACCATACAAAATATGAAGAACTGACATAAAAGAAAACGGGCTCCTGAGACTGTCTCCACCACCAGGCAGACCACATTACTTAACACCACCCGGACTGTGTCTCAGAAGTCCATTGACAAAGCTGTTGTGAAGTATGTGGTCCAAGGGCTCCAGCCATTCTATGTTGTCGAACAAGAACCATTCCAAGACTTTGTGAAGGAACTGCAGCCTAGAGCAAAGATGATGTCACGGATGACCCTGTGCTCCAGGATTGATGATGCCTCCAAGAACATGAAGAAGGTGGTGACCGAGGTCATCAGAGAGGTTGACTATATCGCGACCACCACTGACTGCTGGTCTGTCAGAAGACGGAGCTTCATAGGTATGACTGCCCATTGGATTGACCTTGCCAGTCTCAACAGATGCTCAGCGGCTCTAGCATGTAAACAATTGAAGGGTCCACACACATTTGATGTGTTGGCGAGTGCCCTAAATGACATCCATTCTGAGTTCAAAATTCGGGTGAAGATTGTGAGAACAACAACAGACAACGGCTCTAACTTCTTAAAAGCTTTCCATGTTTTTGGTGAAGATAAAAACAATGCAGTTGGTGGTGGTAATGCAGCTCAACCACGAGAGGATGAGGAGGCTCAAGAGGGGAGAGAAGAAGTGGAGTCTGTTGATGTGTCAGCACTTCTGGATGAAGATACAAATCTACATATTATTGAAACACTGATTGTAATGCAGTTCCTTAAGTTGTGAAGGCCTCGTGTTAGTGTGATGCAGTTCCTTAAGTTGTGAAGGTCTCGTATTCTTACCGTGTAATGTAAGGTGGTGTACATGCTTTCTCTGAGCTGTTCAGAAGTTGAAGGAAGGAATGGAAGGGAGGAGGGAGGGAGGGGTGAGTGAATGAAGGGAGGAATGGAGCAAAGGAGGGATGAATGGAGGGAGAGGAAGAAATGGGTGGTGGATTGGAGGGAAGGTGAGGAAAGACCCGTGGTATTGATTTTAGAGTTTATATTTTTGAAAGTATCAAACAGTTCCAATACATCTCATAGGGAAAGAAAAAATTCTTGCTGCTTTGCTTTTTTTATGAACAGCATTTACTTGTACTTTTACTTTCAATACTTAAGTACAGTTAATATCAGAAAATTACTTTAGATAATTATGTACAGTTACTATCAGATACTTTAAGACTATTACTCAAGTAGTATTATATTGGGTGACTTTCACTTTTAGCGGAGTAATTTTCTTGGAAGACATCTGTACTTTTACTGAAGTATGGCTTTCGGGTACTTCTTCCACCACTGCATGTACACAGGTAGGATGATGCAAAAATCCATTGATTACTTTCAAGAAAATAAAAATATACATTCAATGAAAACTACATTTTGAAATGATGGGATCTCTACAGCAGACATTTTGTTATGTCCCTTGACTTTTACACTGACGTTATTTGAACCTGCGAACATGAATTTTCAGGAGCTTTGTGATCAACACTTGTTCCAAAGGGATTTGATAAATGTCTTGCCCTTAAAATGTCTTAACATTTTTATTAATTTTTTACTTTGGAATTTCTTAAATCGTTGATTCAGGCCTGGTATTGTGGTGAATTTTATGGAAATCCAATAAACTCCAGCATATTCGGGAAAGGTTTTACCCAACAATGGCTCAGTGCTGAGATTCCAATTGGTTTCTAGGAGTTGGAGACCTGATACTTGTAAGCAAACCAGAAGTCAACAATTATGCAGTGTCAGGATTTCTTTGGGTCTTAAGTTTTCTGGGCTATAGTTAAAATTGCCTTTGAATATATCAGATAAGATCATCAAGACCAAGTCAGTGATTTTTATGAGGAAATGCAGACATGATGTGATCAATAATAATTATGTTTCAAGTTATGTTTATTTTCATCATGTGTCAAAAATCTCATCCGCCCATTGAGTGTTGTCATGGTCCCACACCCAAGAAACGCCCAGGGTAACCAGCACAACCTGTCAGACCTCTTTAGTGCTGCTGATGGAGAGGTGGATGGAGAAAACACAGTGATAGGCTCCCGTTCACGACCACTCTCCCAGAAATTGGATGTTTTTTGTTGATGCGACCGGAAGCCCTATATAATCAAATGTCGTCAATTCATACAACATGTTGGCGCTTAATGTGTTCAGAGATCTGATTGCGGACAGTATTATCGCACGTTTGCATCATGTTGGCACAATCTAGACATAAAGAACGATAGGGAAACATTGACCAGTGTCTGTTCTGCCTTCTTATCAGAGGTTTGCTATCCGCTACTGGCATTTCTCACACACCTTCATTCAATGAGACTGCAGTTGCGGTAGACTGCTTTCCCTTGTGGTCATCTCTAGTGTCCCGCATTTATGATGTACTTGGTCATCTCCCAACATTTCCTGCCCTTACGATTAGCTTTCAGCAAAAAAAATATGAACAATCAATGGTTCCAGCTGGAGCTGCTAAAGGTCTTTTTTTGCTATATAAACCCAATACTGTACTGAAATAGGATTCAAAAGCAGTTCTACATTCTAACAGATTGGGCAACAATGGGCTGAAACGCTTAAGATGTACCAGACAAAAGGCTGACTCCGAAACTGACGATTGTAATCTAGCCACAGCAGAAAGCAGCAGGGCGTAGCCACTGTATTCATGCGAAAGCCAGAATGCACAGAATGCAGCAGAGCAATGCGGGTTGCTGCATGCCACAGCACTGACTTGTCCATGGGTGTGACCGGGTGTGAATGAAAGGTGCGAGGACAGGTCTCCAGCAAGTGCAGGAGGAAACAGCACCGTGGCTATGCGATTCAGGGAGGAGTGAGATCAAGGCCACCTGTCGGAGCTCACGGAATGACAGGACATTTATGTTTTGGGCCATTGCTATAGAAGTTGGAGAAGTCCTTAAAGGCCCCTCCTTTTACCATCACATGTAGTTTTGATTAGCCATTACAAGCCATTTCAAAATGTACCGTCAGTGTTTCCCAATCCCAACACCACTTGCAGATAGATTTGCATTAGAACGCCTCACTCCGGAACTTTATCCAGGAACTAGGAACCTTTGGAGGAACTTGGTGTGTTTCCACCGCAGGAACCAGGGTCTAAATTTAGTTCCTGTGAAAAATTTTTACCCCTCAAAAGGTCGAGAAGGGTCTAGCTACAGACCTCCAGCCTAAGGCACACCTCCAACCTCGAACCCTTTCCAGTCCCCAGCTTGGAGAAGGAAGTGACGTCTGAAATTGTTTACGCCAGAAGGGATGACTCGATCAGGACTTGATAGCTTGCCTCATAGTTCCACACGTCTGCATATAATACAGTGGCTTCTAAACATATAAAACCTGTGTCAAGTAGGGATGCAACGATTATAGATTTTGATGGTACAATTGTAGTCTGAGGAATAACCACGGTTTGACTGTTTCACGATTATTAGGCATTCATTTATTTCACAACACTACGGATGCATAAAGTCACATGAGCATTCTTTATTTAGAGGTTCTATTTTATTTTCTCCCCACAACATTTATATAATTTATTATTCATTTTTTATCTATTTAAAAATTATTGATACAATTTTACATGTGGCCTGAGAAAATCCTTACTTTTTTTGTTTGTTTCCAGTTTTAATAAAAATTAAAGAATGGAATTGAGAACATCTTTTATGCAATATTCACTGCACTTAATTAGATCCCATGGTATAGTGCTGGAAGTCTAAGCCTGTGCTACAAGCTAACGTTTACTTGCACTGCGGGACGTGAATACAGGTTGCTTTTGATAACATGCGTGTGCAGTTGTATCGCAACAGTTTCGTTTTGGATACCAACCTTCTACGAAAGAGTAATAGCCTATTTTACGTCTCCAAAACACACCCACTCCATCATAGTCCCCCTCATCTGCTAACAGCCATTCGCTACACTATTTTACACTAGGATTAAATAGTAAAACTCCAGTATAGTTATTGTTTGTTTTTATTTGTTGTTATTTATTTGTTTAAAAAAAAGAATATGCACACAACAATTGCGTTCAACGTAAAAGGACCTTACAACAGGAGTCGTGAGTCAGTGCTCTCCATCACTACAGACAATGCGACTAATTATATTAACGCCGTCGAGAGGCAGCGTTAATATAATATCCTTTTGTTATTATATTAATATATTAATTATATCTCTATATATTATAATCTATATATTATATCTTTAATATATTAAAGAATATAATTTGAATATTAAAAATAATAAGGAATGAAATTCGAAGGGAATATAGAGGATGATTGACAGCTCTTCTGTGTTCATGATGTGCTATGTTTTGCAAAGTTCATATTTATTTTTATGCAATAAATGCACTTTATTTAAGTCATCCTCTCCTTGTGATCACTTTGTTTTAAGTCTTAATATACCAAGTGAACACACATTTGAACGCAAATATAAATTGCAGACCGCCTGCTGCGCCATCTGACCGAAGCCGACCGTGCCAATATGCCATCAAGCTCGCCTCGTCCGTTTCGTTTTTTTTCCCGTGTGTACCACCAGGCCTGAAGAATATTAGTTGAAACAAACGTAACTGAAGTATCAATAACCTGATACGACCAGGATGCTCCCCGGTAATTCCCTATACTTTATGTGAAACCAAATTGCTGCTCCGTCACTTTAAGGGAAGATGAGCATGAGCGATTTTCAATATAATTATGTCTCTAAACGGCGTAACCGAAACGTTACGTATAGCCAAACGATTACAGCCATAGTACTTTAATGTCAACGTAGTTCCTACAATGTGAAACAAAGGCTTTCTTGAAACCAATACTTTATAACTGCGCTTATAAAGTATTTTATGGGCACGGATGTCATTAAGAGTCATTGTGTTACGCGACTACAGTACATGCTTCCTTCGCATATTGGTTATTTATGTTGTTTAACATATTAATTGCATTGTTATTGCAATTGTTTTGGCTCAATTTATTCGTCCCAATGATACAGTTCCAACTTGTTTCCGAGTGTGCAAAGCTCTAATTAAATCACAATAAATCATTTAAGTAACCATAGGCTATCGCCGACTAGGTTAACTACTTAAAATCTCAACACACGAGACCTGCAGCCTTTAAAGTGATAGCCTATGCGAACGCAGTTGTAAATCTGGATAAAAAGCTTGCGCCACATCACAGGAAGCAAAAAGTATAGCAAATATAAGCAATTTTCATGTAGCCTACATGCAAATGTCGCTGCCTGTCATTTATTCTGCAAAGCTTAGTAGGATAACATTAGCCGCTTCTTGCCCACCTTTTCTCTGCCTGCGAATATTGATAAGTCCAGAGCGTATCACAGGTGATACTGCTATATTTGATATGTTGGATTCAATCAGTGTTGGGTGTTATCCATACATTCTACGGTATTATCCGTTATAGCTCCTTTCCTTAGTGAGCGAGTGAGAGTGTGTTGGCCCGAGTCATTCCAATAAACCCACTGATTCCGTCTCCTTTGTTAGCGATGTTAAGTTATTCAACGTTGCTTTACGTCTAAATTAACAGATTACAGAAAATCGTGTGGCTCCATGCTTACTTAGTCAAAACTAAACTCTGTAGTGCTCTGTGCTTACATGCCGTTGCGTCTTTTCTTAAAGTAACAACACATTTCTGTCGGCTCAACAAATGGAACAATAACTCTCATATAAACACTAAGATGACAATGATTTTCAAAAGAAAAATCCATTTTTATATTTCACTATTAAAACTAATTGTGCTCAGTATCGGCTCGGCTGATCACACATTAAAAAGATTGCTGATCGGGATCGGCCTAAAAAAAACAGACTGGTGCAACCCTAGATAACGCCCAAGCCTTGGTGGTATTATCCGCAGAGTAGGTTGATCTATCCATCATATCAAAAAGAAAGTGGGCCAAAAATAAAATAGAGGCACTTTAACTAAAATAAACATGAGTCACAATCACATAAACGTGTGCATTTTAAGCAAATTAACATCGGTCGTATTGCTAGCAGGCAAATAGTACATTTACCTGAGAACATTATGTTGGCAAAACACATTGTGGGTTCATCCTGTTGTATAAATAACACGACTACAGGAAACCACAGGGTGATACAAAGGTTGTGACACAACGGATGAATCCTACATGACTGATGCATTGACATTTTACCAGAACCACTGACGGACTGACCTGAGCGATGGCCGCCTCGTTGTCGGCCAGCCCCAGGAGGAAGATGCGGGCTTTGTCAATCTTGACGGGCAGCGCGCGCCCTCGCCACTCTACCTCGCTCATGGTGGCCGCCTGCTTGGCCCGGGTCTGGGTGATCAGTGCCTAGAAACCAGTTAGATAATGTACAGTCATGTGAAAAAGTTAGGACATCCCATGAAATGTGTTGTTATTTTTTAACAAATATGGACAAACATTTTTCATCTTCTTTCAAACAATATATGTAGATCAAGGTGATGTAATGGAACAAAAAATAATGTTACTTTGTTATTATTTATGTAACAAAAAATGAACAAAAATAAAATTTCTGCTGAGGAAAAGGTTAGGACACCCTATGCCCTAATAGCTGGTATTGCTCCCTTTGGCTCAAATGACCTCAATTAGGCGTTCCTGTAACTGCCTACCAGTCTCCGACATCGGTTGGGAGACATTTTATCCCACTCCTCCATGCAGAATTCTTTCAGCGGTGTGATGTTTGAGGTGTGTATTGAATGTACAGCCCGTTTCAAATCACCCCACAGCATCTCAATAGGATTAAGATCCGGGCTTTGACTTGGCCATTCCAGAACTCTGAACTTCTTTCTTTTGAGCCATTCCATGGTGGATTTACTGGAAAGTTTTGGGTCATAGTCATGTTGCATGGTCCACATCTGCTTCAGCTTCAATTTTCTGACAGATGGTCTTACATTTTCCTCAAGCACCCTCTGGTACAATAAATAATTCATGATGATGGTGATGATGGTGTGCTGGCCAGGCCCTGCTGCAGCAAAACCGTGACATTTCCACCCCCATGCTTCACAGTTGGTATGAGGTTCTTATGCTCAAATGCCGTCTTTGGTTTACACCAAACATGCCTTCTGTTACTATGCCCAATTCATCTGTCCAATGCACATTGTTCCAGAAGTCCTAGTCTTTCTCTAGGTGTTGTCTGGCAAACTTTACTCTTGCCTTGATGTTTTTTTTTGACAGCAAGGGTTTCTTCCTTGCACACCTCCCATGCAAATCAAACTTGTGCAGTCTCTTTCTAATAGTAGATGCATGTGCTTTGACAAGAGCTCCCGTGATTACATTTTAGGATGTTCTGCTCTTGCTAGGACGGCCTGACCTGGGCATGTTGTCAGTTGTCTTAAATGTCTTCCACTTGTAAATTAGTTTCCAGACAGTGGAATGGCTGATTTCTAATTGCTTGGAAATGTTTTTAAATCCCTTCCCAGACTCATATGCATCTACTACCTTCTTTCTGAAAGCCTCAGATAGCTCTTTTGATCTCGCCATAGTGATACCACTCACTAGAACAATCAAGAGCAAACCTAACTAAATGTCTGAGGTTTAAATAAGACCGGCTACTCCAAAATCCTCTCTAATGATGTTCTAATAATTTGCACCTGATGTGGTGCAATTGATTCTAATTTAAGGCATTTTAAGTAGCAATACATGTGTGGGTGTCCTAACTTTTTCCTCACAAGAAAATTGTATTTATATTAATTACATCTTCCAAATAATTGATTATTATTATTTTATTTATTTATTTAGTACTCTAAATAATGTTAAAATTAAGATCAATGAAATTACTGGAAAGTTGGATAAAAATGGTTTGCGATTGGTACGATTCGAACCAATGGCGTCAATGGTACAAATTTGTGCATGTCATTTCCTGGCTCCTCTGGCCACAAATGTGCCACGTTTGAATTGAAACAAGAACAGGACTGACCTCTAGCTTCTCTGCCATCATGCCCCCTCCACCGCCTATCAGCCTCATCTGCATCAGGTCGTTAATTGCGTTCTGGTCACCTGCGAATTAAAAGCCATTACATTCTCATAACCCACAACAAGTTGTGGGCTTACGTGCTTGATGGAAGCAAGTGCATGCACACATCTGAGGGAATAGCACCTCTGAACGAGCCAATGAGAGATGAGATCACGGTAGGACTTGATCATATGTATTGATATTATAATTTTGTTGTGAAGTCTTAAAATACACATTACAAACAAACAAAACAACTTTATTTTATTTGTTAAATATATTGATAGGAAAAATAACTTTTTTTTGCATTCAAAACTTGGGCTGAATCCATAATATAGTAAATAAAGAGTAATGGGTGATTACCACAAAGATAATGAAATATATGAACCAAAGTCTGAGACATAATTACATATGCTTGTGGTACTGCTTTGTAAAATGTAAACCAGCATACATCTCCTACAGCATTCATTGGTAACCTCTGGTAATCACAGCTATTGAGGACTCTATGGCGCCCTCCTGTGTTTGAGTTGACATATTCAACTAAATTATGTTACATTTAGTCAATAACTTGCTGTTCATTTTAAATTCCCTATGAAACTAAAGATAATTATTATAAATGACAATGTACATTTGAAAATAAAAACACTGTAGTTTAATGGAATTATAGTACTTGTATGTTTATTGATATCTCACTAATGTGTGGGTTAGCATGCATGTTGATATGCATGCATGTGGACTCATCCATGTGTGGGTGTGTGCATGTATGTTGACATGTATGTGTGTGTACTAGACTACAGCTGTCAATCTTCCTCTATAATTCAATTCAAAATTGTTATGCTCAAATCTAGCCTATTATTAATACTTACCACGTCCCTATACACTGTATACATAGGCTTCTGCATTGCCCATGCCACTACTAAACGTTCTGTTCACTAGAGGGCATTCTATCAATGTCCTCTAGTGGATTGATAGAATATAACAATTAATATAATAACAAAAGGATATTATATTAATGCCGCCTCTCAATGGCGTCAATATAATAAGTTGCATTGTCCATGGTGATAGAGAGCACTGACTCACGACTCGCGTTGTAAGGTCCTTTTACATTGAAGGCGATTGTTAGTTGCAATTTTTTCACACGACAATAAAATAAATCATTGAGTTGAATGGGACTGTACACATACAGGACAATTTCTGTTTTGCGAAAAGGCGACATTTATTTTATTCGCACCAAGGTAGATTTCTTTACAGCTCTCGCCAGCGAATACATCCGTTTAACCAATCACATTCAGGTATCTTTGTCATAGTCACCATGGACACTGTACAAGTTGTAAGACATGGCGGAGGCAACAGCCTATTTACGTTTCTCAACACAGTGTTCTTACTGCATCTATAGTGGTAAACTACAATCATAGACCTATAATTATCGCTATCTGTTATATGTATTGATCATTCATCTCGATAGCAGTCGGCGATACACGCGAAGGATTTTATTGCACGTCGGTACGTGTATATAGGTTGCTTTTGATAACATGAAGGTGTGCAGTTGTATCCCAACAGTTTTGTTTTCGATACCAACTTTCTATGAAAAGGGTGATAGCCTATTTTAGTTATTGAACAGGGAAACAACCTCCAAAACGATCGTCTCCAAAACACACCCACTTATCATAGTCCCCCTCATCCGCAAACAGCCATTCGCTACACTATTTAACACTTGGATTAAAAAGTAAAACTCCAGTTTAAACGAATCCTCTAAATACATAGGATATTTTTGGTGAAAGGACGGAGCATAAGCTCGTCTTCACTGGGCTGTATAGGTTGAGTATTACATCCGTCTTTTCACCGGCACGATTATTGTAGGAATATGCTGCATATTCACATCGTGGATGACGTAAATAATAATAATAATAATAAAAAAAAATAATAATAATAAAAAAAGACACATTCGGATAGTAATTTCAGCATTCGATTTGTGTAAAAAGAAAAAAATACTATTCAAATTATATTAGACTCCTGAAATTCATTCCAACAGCCCTAGTGTGTACTTACCAATGTTGTAAGCACAGTAGCGGATGTTGGGTGAGATTTCCTCCACACGCTGGTGATACAGCACTGCCAACTCTTCAGTGAAGGCACTTGCTAGCTTCTCATAGATGGTCCTGACACACACACACACACACAAATTGTAATGCATAAAATGCTATTTGTTCTCTACTCATGCATTATTACTTGCATATTTACATTCAACCATATTTATAGTTTTAATTCTTTAAAATTCTTACTTGCACTTGTTGAAAGCCTCCATGGCTGGCTTCCACTCCTGCAGTTCAAACTCTACCATGCCAGTCAGGTACGCTGTGTAGGCCTACAAAAAACAATCTCAATTGATTGAGTGAAGGTCGCAAATTGCATACACTGTGCAAACAACCAACATAGAATCATGTTATTTTAAGCGCCCATACAAATTTTCACGAACCAACATAACAAATCACTGGAAATCTTTTGATGCGTTATGCATCACCATTTAATATAAAATCCACTGTACACTGCCTCCACTACATATAACTAATTTAGCAGTGCAGGTTTTATTTTTAGGTGTGGTATCAATGGTGATAAAAGCCAACCCAAGTCAGTTCTAGAGCCATGGACTCTGGTGCCCAGGGACCCATGCGTGTACCTGGGCCTCCAGCTTGGTCTTTGCGTCTATGCTGGGGCTCTCGCACAGCTTCTCCAGCTTCTGGCCATGTTTGGCTGCCTTGCGCAGTCGCGACATCAGGTGGAAGCGCTTGCGGGGCTCCGTGTTAGCCTCCTGCTTTAGTTGCATCGCGTAGCTCCAGGCCCGCTCCGCCTCCATCAGAACCAGCAGCAGATACCTGGAAGAGCCTTACTTTTATCGCTGTGGGTCTACCACTCATTTCGGGCAAAATGTCACATTGTTATGGACAGAATCCCACCTGCTGTCAGAGAGCATCTCCTCGGTTATCTTCTTGCCAGTGAACTTGTGGCGGTTTCCCATCTTAAAGCCCAGGGTTTTGCGCAACCGTCGCAGCCGCCGCGAACAGTAGCCCCTGGACACATAGAATATGTAAATATAACAATCCTACCAAGATTATAATTTTAACCATCCACTACAGTCATTAGTATTTGTATGATACATTCAAATAAACAATGCTTTATGTATGACAGTATTTTAAGAGTGAGCATTATTAACTACACTTAAACATAACAGTATGTTGTAGCCACATAGTAAATATAACCAACTGTGATATTGTAACGTATTACACACAGGTCACATTTAGACATAACGGACCTGTATCTCTGGTAGTCTCCATGTCTGAGGCCGTGCTGCTGTTGAGAATCCTTGATGATTTGCAAAACTGCAATTTGTAGTTATCGGAAACTTGTCGTGTTCATATAAATGAAACAAGCGGAAGATTTGGTATTCAAAAATCCCCAACTAACAAAATCTAGTTGGTAGTCCTCAACGCGAATGCAGCTCTAGCTCTAAAACAGCCGATACAAAGGGCTTTGTGTAAATTACATATAAAGACACTTTATTCTTATAAACGATATTCTGATTTGACCTTTAAAATACAGAATATGACGGGCTAAGTTAGTACATTTACACGATTACCATTCTCTTGAGCAAGGCGGTTCAGAATGACACGTAGCCCAAGTTAGCATATGACTACCCTAGCTAGCCTACTTTAGCCCCTAGTCGACAATGATTATGATCATAACAAAGACAGTTACAACCCACAGATGACGGGGAATTTAGTGTAGAAAGGATACTCTCCAATCCAACTCCTGTGTCGGATACATTTTCTTTATTTTCATCCATTGAGGCAATTCTTGCCTCTTTCTGGTTGTCTGCGGCCATCCTCAATTGCTAGTAGCTAAGCAGGACCCACATGCACTAGCAATGACCGGCCAATCGTGGTATACGGTGTGACGTCTCACACAACTCAAAGCTCACGAGATTTGGCAATCTGCATAAATTAGTAATCCATGTACGTTGTGAAAATTCGGTATTAACACAAAATAAATATTTTAAATTAAATGCGTTAATACTATTGAATAATTCTGTTTTTCATTATATGTGTGATTTAATTAATAATATAAATAAAAATACATTCTTGTGGTGCGGATTGGTAAACAGACAATAAATCTTTTAAATTTTAGATATTTTAATGGCAAATACAGTTTGAGGTAAACTTCGGCAAAACTTCTAGCTGTGCACAAAACATCCTCAGTGACAGAAATCAACAAAATGTTACTGCTAGGCCACCAAACCATACTGGCACTCCAACTTGTTGTGTAGTCTCAACTATTCTGGCCAGGAGGACCTGGTCATTCACATGTTGTGGGCGGCACGTATGTATTGGAGCAGGAAGCCCGTCACCTCTGAGATGTGTTTGAACTCCCTGAGGGTGGTATCTCTGCTTCGCACCTGCAGCAGCCCACTTTCCAGTGTGTTCTCATCTATCACCATAGTGAAGAGAACGCCCATCTCATCATACCTGGAAAAAAAAAATCACACACACACACGGACGGTAGAGACCAAGTGTTTTAAAAATGTTGAATTGTTGCATGACTTCGTGATGGCAAGGTTTATCAGCTCAGCATTCACAAGTAAGCGCATTGAAGAAGAGCAACTGTGATCTTTAAGAACTATAGAGGAACATTTTAATTTTCTAGACAATAGGAAAGACACAAAAAGGTGATGTATTACACAAATTTAAAACATTTTCTACACAAATACTTCAATGGATATACAATCAAGTTAACCTGTGCTGATTGGGGTAAGGCCGTTTTGTTGCTATTGCTTAGCGTGGCTAGTGTGTAATGACGCTAAACAAATCATAGACCGTTTGACGGGGTCTTACTTGGTGTTTAGCTTCTCCACAGATGATGATGTAGTATCTATAGATCCTGGCCATGCAGAGATTCCAGCATCCAGGAACTCCTGCAACAAGCCTTCACACACCTAGAAACCAAACAATTAAGACACAGAAAGACAATTGGCACCAACAGATTTTGTTTGTAAAAATGCCCTAGGTTTCATTTAGATATAGCCTTGCTGCCAGATATACCAGTAGGCAAATAGGACATGGTCATTAGGAAGGCAAGCTTGCATAGGCACTGAGATATTAAAGCATTGCTAGCTAGCAGTAAGCTTTGCTGACATTGGGAAAGTGATGACAATCCAGCCACGGAGCAGGAGGATCCTGAGAAGACCACAGGCAACAATTTACAGTGATTGGATTACAATACAAGTTATATTCCATTAAAGCACATAGTTGTAACCTGTCTTAGCTCCAGCGTAGCTCCCCTGCCCAGGTCCAAGGCCACTTTCACCGGAGCCAACACCGGATGCAGCTTCAACACCTAGCATCAACACAAATCAACACTCATGCATAACGTAAAATAATGAAGAACCAAGAGACGTATACCTGAACTACCCCTATTACGCATTCCGATATTCACCTTCCTCTGATACAGTTTCTGCTTGCCATCGTGTTTCTTCAGTAGCTGCAGGGAGTTGTGCATGTAGGCCATCATACTGCGGTCCATGTTGCTCGCTACAGAGATGACGTGAGGTACTACCAACTTCCGGCCATCGCGACACTAATTGAGAACAGCATAACATCCTGCCATGTTGTAAATGTATACGTATAATAATTGCTGTAGAAAGTTACTGTAGAAATATCAGTTTTATTATCTCAATTTGCAATCATTTTCTAGTGTAATATGTGACCCAAATGGGTCACAATAATTATTATTCCGCGCACGAGCACATGCGTGCGCTCTATGGGAGGCGCATGTGTGTGTGTTACCTCTATGAAGGTATGTGTGGTACCTCTATGGAGGTACTGTATTTGTGGTACCTCAAAAGGTGGAACAAGGAGGTACCTAGCTCTATAAAATCTGCACTTAATTGTTTTAGAACTTTAACTATAACATGTAATACTTTGTTGTGATGCACCAGCTCCTATAATTCATTTGCATTACCACTAAAAATTACAAATAAATACTAACCTTCTTTTCTGATTCATATAGCTATTATGCACACATTTATTCTTTTAAGAAACCTGCTTTTGGATGGCAGACTGACCTGTATTTTGGCGCGGACACCACCGTGTGTCTGCAATAGTTCATAATCCCCTCGGCTCCAGAGGTTCTCCAGGGTCTCCTGTCCCCACGGAAACGAGTAAACGATCTTCACGCCCCGGGATGCACCTTCTTGGAGCTCGTCCTCAGGGACATCCCTGCTACTGAATTCTGATGGTGCCAGGGCAAACTGAACAGAGGGGAATAATGAATCCATTACATGAGCAAGATCAGAAATATAATCTTAAGCAGAACTCTTATTGTGACCCATTTGGGTCACATATTACACTAGAAAATCATTGCAAATTTAGATAATAAAACTATTATAAATAAAACGATATTTCTACAGCAACTTTCAACAGCAGTTATTATGGTTACACAATTACAGCATGACAGGATCAGATACATGTTACTAACCAAGTACTGCCCACTGGATTTCCTCTAAACGTATCAAAGTACATTTGGGAAAGTAAGCAAACAACATACTGGCATATTACATTTAATGTTTTTCTTACTTTCTGGAGCAATTTTGAGTCCTTATTGATTTCTGTCTCTGATGCACAGCGTTTGGTATTAGTAGTAGTAGCAGCAATTACGAATGATTATAAAACAGACATTTTCCCAGCATCGACATAGACCTACCTTTCTCCACCACTGAAGCCTGAGGCGTGTCCAGTGATCCAGCCACTGAGAGGAGCTTCGCGGAGAGCAGAACCACACCAGGGACGCGTAGGTAGCTTCTACTCGGCTGGCAGAACACTTTCCATGTCATTTAAAAACACAGCCTTGCAAAGGCGAATGCATATTGTTTGTTTCAATATAGGCCTATAGGTGCTGCACCCAAGTCACAAGGCAACATTGAAAAACATTTAACTAAAACAAAACTTACTCACTTAGAAAATACTATTGGGATATTGTGAGTTTTAACATACAGGCAAAACTTAATTGACACCACTGACAATGAAAAAATTTATGATTTGAATAAATCACATTATGTTTAGGAGCATATAGAAAGAGGTATGGAAATAGAATAGGCCTCACCTACCGGATCCATCCAACGATTGGAAACTCAGGCCAGTCTCAGCTAAGCCAAACGGCAACCTCCTATTCACCAGCTCCAACCAGGAGCTGTACTGTTCCAATGCACCTGGAATCATGGATGTATACTTAGAACCGACAACTACAAAAGGATGTTTTGGAACAAACTGATTGAGAAGGTGTACTGATGATCCACTTTTAGATTCCCTCCTAATTCGGAAAATCCTGAATCAATATCAGATTACATTACCTTCATGGTCAATGTAGGAATCCATTCAGCTATGTACATAAGACTACTCTCTGCTAATTGTTTAATTAATTGCTTTACATGATGGTGGCTGAGCTCTACCTTGAAGAAGGTTCGTTCTTAAAGATGTTGACGGCCGAAGAAGCATCTGTATCCTCTGAATCAGTTGGGTTTTGTTCAACTCTTCTGCATCAAGTAGTTGGTTTAGGCGTTCAACGTCCAAAATCGCGTTGCCCTCTCCAGACTTATCGTCACTGGTGGTCAAAGTGCTAATGCCAAACACTTGCGTTCTTGACCTTTTAACAGAACACCACCACTGCTCGAGTAGGTTTTTCTTTAGTTCCATCCCCAGTGGTCCATAGTTACAGCACATTCCCCGCTCAAATAAGTCTATGTGCACCTGACCAGGAGCAACATAGTATCCGTCTACGCAGAGCTGCAATAACATTCGGGTTGGATCGGAGTCTTCATTTGGACAAACCGTTGTTTTGTAACGATTGGCGGTGTATTGCCTAACGAGGTCTCTGCATTGCACTTGTATTGATCTGGTTTCACAGCATATCCGAATTCGCTTCATACAATGTGATATCATATCTAAATGTCCTAAGTTAAGTAACTTAGTATAGTTACTTCAGCGGTTAAAATGTTTTGTTCCAAGTGTTTACAAACTGAGAACGTTAACGAGGAATTGCTGATCGTGTCATTAACATTTAAATGCGTTCTTACCGACTGGGCTTTATCGGTAGGTAACACTTTGCCGAAAACTGTGCGATTTCACACTATAACGACTATCCATTGGCATTTGGCAAACACTTCATGTGTGCTTTGAGTCAGACCCCACTACACGGTGTTACACGGCTAATGGTCCCCAAGCTATCTCCCGATCGCGTGCACGAGCATATTTACCCAGATGAAGCGGATCTCACGTCAGCACATTCGTCAGAATTTCACAAACCTACCTTTAGTTTGTATGCGTCGTATCTCGTTATTGTTGTAAATAGATATGTCTTACAGAATACTGCATTAAAGGTGATTCTATTCTATTAATTATTTGTCTTCTTAAAACCGGCCAAGAGCTGGATTCGATCACGCTCTCCGATACAAAATTATACCTGCAGGTGGTCCGCCGGTATGCCACTTTCAGTCTTCAGCCCTACCAGTACCATACCAGGCTGCCCACTCGCTCCATCCCTGGGACACTGTGCTCACCCACAGCCTGGTAAATATAAGAATAACAAATAAAATCCCAAGCATAAAAAAAATCACAACTGTCACAGACTTACCAGCTGTTGCTCAGGTGCTGCCGGAATCGTGTCAGGGAGCCCAGAGAGACCAGCAGTTGTAGCTGTGGCTGGGAGGATGGTGGGGTGAGGAAGGGCATAGTCTGAACTGGTGGTGACAGTTGATGGGCCAGAGGGTATGATGGTTTGCTTATACATAATCTGTTAAAAGTAATAAATGAAATCACCCAAATACTATTACAAGCTAAACAATAACACCACTGACATTTTTTTATTTAACATGTCACTAAAAGACTTGCCAGTTGTTGCTGTGGTGCTGCTGGGGTGATGGCTCGTGATCTAGAGGGAGCAGTAGCAGCAGCAGCAGAGACAGAAGTTGTGAGGGTGGTGGGGGGAGGAAGTACGGAGGCTGAACTGGTAGTGTCAGCTGATGGGCCAGAGGACAGCCTGGTGTTACACCGTATTCTGTGACCCCAGGAGTCGCTGTTGCACATTTTCTGCAACATGCACGAGTTTGAAGGCATAAAGTCGTTCATGTGCAGCTCGGGATGGGTTAGTTCGTTTGAATACCCCATTGAGTGGATGACGCAAAGCGGTTGATTTGGCTCTGTGGTGGCATGATTATGACGGGTCTTTCTTTCTTGATGCAAGCGTGAATATAGAAACGGTGTTGGTCAATTCTAAACAGCATTTTACACAGTAGCCTATAGTAGGAAATACTCAAAGATAAATCAACGTAATTAAACGCTGATTGTTGCTTCTGATGGGGAAAGAAGCAACGTTGGTGGATCGTAGTAAACGCCCCATCCATATTATGTGTCTATAAAATGCTAATCAAATCAAATGTATTTATAAAGCACATTTAATTACAAGGGGATGGGGGAGAGATCTTTCTTCATTACGAGCCCCTCTCTGATTGCTCAAACTGTGGTTGTTTTTGTTATAATGCCCACCGTTTTTTGATTACTGCAGTATATTAAATAAACTATGAACTAATGCCTGTATGGGCGTGAAGTGTGCGTGATTACAGAGACTTGTGTGGATTTGCAGCGTAAGGGTGATTTTAGTGACCTAAGAGCACAATTTTCAAAAAGCCGACAGTATTGCTCCGAGTATGGTGGCCACTGAAGAGGCAGTAGCCTATAGTTCCAGTGGAAGCACGGCGGGATGAAGCACCCGACAGCAACCTGTTTTTCATTTGTCATCCTATATAATTATTCATGTCTGCGATTATCACAGAGTCCACACGCAACAGGAAACCATCCACGATAGGTCACAATCCATATTAGCTGGCCGTCGTATTCTGTGACCCCACTGTAAATACGAAAAAAATTTAGTCAAACCCTAACCAAATGTTTTCAGGTCATTTTATGCATCCATTGTGTAGAGCATTCGCAATGTGCTCCCATGGCAGCCACCGTACTGGCTACTGTGCATGCGCGGTGGTTGGCACGCCCCTCTAGGTATTCTGGTAGTAACGTAATGTTGGTCTAGGATTACCATTGGACTGGTTTTTGGCTAGGTCGAGGAAGAGACTCTGAAAACTTGAAGCGATTCATAAATACAAGGGGTTCTAAAACAGGGAATTATTCCGTTTGGGTAGCGGGCATGGGAGGGTGGAAACTCTGCCAAGATGGCAGGGACGGAGATTGACGGTGGCGAAAGTAGTATGTTGTTGAGTGAGGAGGAAGAGAGAAGGGAGGGTGATTGGAACGAGGTAGTGAATAGAAGAAGGAAGGAGAGTGGTAGGAAAAGGAAAAAATAGCATTCTGGCGCTAGTGGGTCGGATAATGATGAGAGAGACGTTGGGAGGAGAGGTCAGAACACCGGAGTGACTAATATGGTGGTAAGATTTGAGGAAGAAGGGGGAGTGAAGAAACTTGATCCTATAAAGTTGACACAAATCATTCAAAGGCAAGTTGGTGAGGTGAGGTATGCGAGGGTTTTGTGGGATGGTAATTTGCTAATAGACTGTAATACAGAAGAGGAGGTGGAAAAGGTGAAAAAAATTACTAGCGTTGGGAAAGTTAAGATATCCCGGGTTGTACAGGTTGGGGAAAAGAGGTTCAGTGGTTGTAAGGGGGTGGTGTTTGGGATTTCCCTAAATGTCAGTATGAAGGTATTGATGGAGAACTTGAAGGTGAGGACTAATTCCATAAGGAATGTGAGGAGACTGACCGCTGGAGTGGAAAAAAGGGAAACTGAAGGTATCGTGAAAGAGTTTGAGGGATGGATGCTACCTAAGGAGGTGTATCTTGGATTTCTGAAGTATAATATAAGAGAGTTTGTGCCGAAGCCTATGAGGTGTTTCAACTGTCAGGAGTTTGGGCATGTGGCCAGAATGTGTAAAAGAAAGAGGAGATGTGCTAGATGTGGTGGGGATCATGAGTATGGAAAGTGTGGAGAGGGTGTAAAACCAAGGTGCTGTAATTGTGGAGGCAGTCACAGCGTTGCTTATTGGGGTTGTGAGGTGTTGAAAAGGGAGGTGGAGGTGCAACAGATAAGAGTATGGGGAAACGTTTTATATGCTGAGGCAGTCAAGATGGCAGGCCAGAAAAGACAGGTGGAAGGAGAAGATGGCAGAGAGATAGAAGCGGTAAAAGCACAGCAGGAGAAACAGAAAGTTTGGAGAGAGAAGAAGAACTTGGTAACGTTTATAGCGGGAGATTAAATCTAAAACTGAACGGATTCAGATTATTGTGAAAGCAGCAGAGCATCATTTGGGTATGAGAGGGCTAAAATGGGAAGAGGTGAATGATGAGCTTAGAGTACAAGCTAGCCAAGAGGTAACGTGTTTGAGTTGATGTTGTTAATTCTACAATGGAATACAAGGAGTTTATTATCGAATGGACAAGATTTCAAGCAGTTTATTGTAAGTAGGAGAGATAAACCAGACATTGTTTGTGTTCAAGAGTCCTGGTTACTTCCTAGTCTACACTTTATTTTATATGGGTATTTGGCGGTGAGAAGAGATAGAAGAGACGGGAGAGGTGGAGGATGTGTCACTTTTATAAAACAAGGCCTTCCTTATAGAGTACTGGGTATAGGGAATGAACAGGAATATGTGGTAGTGAAGGTATGGGCTGTGGAATTGGAGTTGGTAATTGTAAATTATTATAATCCCCGCAAGAGACTAGAGTTACACTTACTTGAGGAGGTAGAAGGGCAGGATAGTAGGAACATTATATGGTGCGGTGATTTTAATGGGCACAATGTGTTGTGGGGGAGTAATGGCACAGATAAAAATGGACTGGTGCTTGAGGAGCTGTTAGATGAGAGGAACCTGGTTTGTTTAAATGATGGTAGTAAAACGAGAATAGATATTACGGTGGGTAAAGAATCTGTGCTTGATCTCACATTTGTATCTAATATTATAGCACCAATATGTGATTGGTTTGTGTATCAGGAGGGGACTATAGGGAGCGATCATTATCCAATCTGGTGTAAGATAAATGTCAATACCTCGTTGGTTAGCGAAGGATCGGGTGGGAAATGGATCCTTGAAAAGGCAAATTGGGGGAAATTTTTGCAGGTCAGTGACAAATGTCTATATCAGGTCAATGCAGAAATGTCTATAGTGACACTTGACAGCTACATAAAGCAGGGCATAATATTGGCAGCATTGGAATCCATTCCTAAAAGTAAAGGTAGTAAGAAGAGGAAAGTAGTGCCCTGGTGGGATGATGAGTGTAAGGAAGCTGTGAGGAATAGAAACAGGGCTTTCAGAATAGTGAAACGAACTTTCAGCATATGATACAATACAAGCAAGCTCAGGCTGTAGTGCAGAGGACAGTGAGGCATGCAAAAAGGTCACATTGGAGGAATTATTGTGATACGATTGGTAGCACAACGCAAGTGGGTGAGGTGTGGAGTATGATAAAAAAGATGGGAGGTGATAGAAGGGAGTGGAGTTATCCAGTTCTGACTGAAGGGGATGTGACAGCAGTAACTAATACGGAAAAGGCAGAGTTGATGGCAATTACATTTGTTAAAGTGCATAGCTCGGATAATTTGTCTGTAGATGAGAAAAGAGGCAGGGGTAAAATGAAAGCGGACAACGTGGAGGCTCTATGCAGGAAAGTTAAGTGTGATGGTGATGGCCCCCCTTTCAGTATGGGGGAATTGAGGAAAGCACTGGATAAGTCGGGTATGACCGCGCCTGGTAAAGATGAGGTTTGTTATAGCATGATAAAGCATTTAAATTCTGATGGCCTGGAGAAATTATTGTTGTTATATAACAAAGTTTGGGAGGAGGATTACATGCCAGAGAGTTGGAAAGAGGCGCTGATTGTACCAATAAGGAAACCAGGTAAAGATCCAAGTAGGCCTGGGAATTATAGGCCAATTGCATTGACTTCTCACATTTGTAAATTAATGGAGAGTATGATAAATGAGAGGTTAGTACATTTCATTGAAAGTAGAGGCATGATGGCAGCTTATCAAAGTGGTTTTCGGAAAGGTAGGAACACTATGGATCCAGTGGTGTGTTTAGAGGATGAAATAAGGAAAGCCCAAGTAAATAAAGAGACAGTGGTTGCAGTGTTTTTTGATGTTGAGAAAGCATATGATATGCTATGGACTGAGGGACTGCTAATAAAGTTACATAAGATCGGAGTTGGGGGGAATATGTTCAATTGGATAATGGATTTTTTGGATAAAAGGACCATTCGAGTGAAGATAGGTTCTGAGGTATCCAGCATGTTTGTTGTTAAAAATGGGACACCTCAGGGGAGTGTAGTGAGTCAGACGCTTTTCTCTATTATGATAAATGATGTATTTGTGAATATTCCGATGGACATAGGTAGATCACTGTTTGCTGATGACGGAGCTATGTGGAAAAGAGGGAGAAATATTGATTATTTGATTAAGAAAATGCAGGATGCAGTTACGCGAGTTGCAGACTGGGGAGCTCAGTGGGGTTTTAAATTTTCAGTGGAAAAAACTAAAACTATGTTCTTTACAAGGAAGAAACTCCATGGTTGTAATCTGACATTATATGGAAATGACTTGGAGAGAGTTGATACTTTTCGTTTTTTAGGTGTGTATTTTGATATGAGACTGACGTGGAAAGAGCATGTTAGACAGGTGGTTAGTAAATGTAGAAAGGTGATCAATGTTATGAGATGTCTTGCAGGATTGGAGTGGGGGGCTGATTTTACGTCAATGAAGTATATTTATAAAGTCTTAATACGATCGAGGTTGGATTATGGTAGTATTGTATATGGATCTGGAGCTAAATCTGTTCTGTCCGATCTGGATGTTATTCAGGCCCGTGCTCTGAGGATTTGTTTGGGGTCGATGAAAACTGCCCCAGTTTGTGCTCTGCAAGTTGAGACAGGTGAAATGCCGTTGTGGCTCCGTCGGAAACAGCTTATGGCCAATTATTGGATACATTTAAAAGGTCATGATGAATGGCATCCTACAAAGAGGGTATTGGAGAATAGCTGGGAGAGGGGTAAAGAGCGAAAGGGAAGTTTTGGATGGATAGGCGAGGAAATAGCAGAGCAGATGAAAGTCCAAGGAATTGAGTTTTGCCCAACTGTCCTGTGGCCTGTTATGCCAGCCTGGATGCTGAATATTGCATGTGTAGATCTGGAGTTGCTGAATATCAAGTGCAGGAATAAGACCGTAGACATAGTTCAAGAATATTATGACTATAGAGATAGAAACTATGGTGGTTATGTACAGCTTTTTACTGATGGCTCGAAAGATTTACTGACAGGAGCAACGGGGGCTGCAGTGGTGATTCCCAGTTATCAGACTGGAGTCAGTAGGAGAACTTCAGACTATTTAAGTGTGTATGCAGTTGAAATGCTTGGACTTTTGTTAGCTGTACGATGGGTGGAAGAGGTGATGGTGCGCAATGTACTCATTTGTAGACTCTCAAATCAGGATCAGCCAGTAGTCACCAAGAACTTGTGTATGAAATTTTGTTTATAAATTCAAGGCTTGTTGATCAGGGTGTGAATGTGGTGTTCATGTGGGTCCCTGCTCATGCAGGAATACCAGGTAATGAACGAGTGGATAAATTGGCAAAGGAGGCGGTTAAGAAGGGTAATGTAGAACTGAATACTAAGCTCTCAAAATCAGAAGGGAAAAGCATTGTGTGGGAAGAAATTTCCAAACAGTGGCAACCGTATTGGGATGGTGGAAATAAAGGGAGGAAATTGCATAGGATTCAGGCTAAAGTAGGCCATGGAGGGGTGAGCTACAGTGGATTTAAACGACAAGATCAAGTAATTATCAGCAAACTGAGAATTGGACACAGTAGGTTAAATAGTACACTTTTTATATTGGGAAAACATCCGACTGGCTATTGTAGTTTGTGTGGGGAAATGGAGACAGTGGAGCATGTCTTGATGTCATATTCGTGAAAGAGGGGTTATGTTTGCTGGACTACAGAAATAAGGTTTAGTTGGACGCAGGATTACAGAAGTCCTTGAGAGTGGAGTTACCGTTAACGGAAGGAAATATTTATTTGCGTTTTTTAAAGACACTGGTCTCTGTTTAGGAAATTGTAGTTTAACGGAGTGATATGAATAAATAGATAATGGGCAATTGTCTGTAGGAGGCAGTAATGCAACGACTTGGATGCCAACTGCCGTTAAAACTCAAAGAAGAAGAAGAAGAAGAAGAAGAAGAAGAAGAAGAAGAAGTGCTCTCCCCAGTGAGGTCGGGTCCAAACAGGCGGACGACTGAACACAACAGCCGAGAAGGCTCAGCCAGCACGCGTCCAAACCTAAGGATAAGCGTTGACTTTTTGTTTGTTTAAGGAGAAGCAATAAAATTTACGTTTTGCTTCTGGACTTGTGTGATATTGTTTCCTTACCCTGGTCGGTAGCCGAGAGAGCGCTACAGTGGTGCCTGAACAGAGCAGATGCCTGAGAGACTGTAGCGGTAATTAAAGCGGACAATCTGAAGCGGCATTTTAACTCTATTCATGCTGCCAGTTTTAATGCAAACTACCTAGAGAACTCTGACCAGCGCAAACAAAAAATTGCAAGCATGTTCACGTCATACAAGCACTCGGTTTTAACTGTGTAAAACAACATCGGCACAAGAGAGCGTAACAGCTGCCTCATTACACGTTTCTTGGAAGCTTGCAAGAGCTAAGAAGTCATTCGCCGATGCAGAGTTAATTAAATAATGTGCAATCGACATGGCTGCCGACGTTTCAAACCAAGAGGAACCAATAAAATAAAAAAAGTTGTTGAGCTGTTGAAGCAAGTGTCGGCTAACACGGCAACCAGAAGAGTCGAAGTTTTAGCGGAGGAGTGTTTTTGCAGCCTACTCACAGATTTGAGGAAAACTGAAGCATTCTCACTGGCAATAGACTCGTCTTGTGACCGAACCGACATGGAACAGCTGTCTGTGTTCGCAAGATTTTTTGATGGGGAGACATTCCGGGAGGAGCTGCTTGTTTGATTTCTCTACCTGGGCGTACAACCGGGGAAATAATATTCAACGTGCTGACACAGTTCTTCGAAAAGAATGGCTTAAGTGTGAGTAAAATTGTCTCTGTTGTTACCGACGGGGCTCCGTCAATAGTGGGGCACCACCAGGGCTTGGTAAGCAGGCTTTCTGCCGTTAACCCAGCACTCCTGGCATTTCACTGCATTATTCACAAGTCAGTTTTGTGCGCAAAACTGTGTGGAAAAATGAAAGAGACCATGGATACTGTGACTCGACTAGTTAACTTTGTCCGTGAGAGCTCTAGTCTGCTGCATCGCCTTTTTAGAGCATTACTCGAGGAAATGTCAGCTGAACACAAGGATATTTTGCTCCACAATGACGTTCGCTGGCTGAGCAAAGGCCGTGTGTTGGAGAGGGTGTGTGACCTGCGTGATGAACTTGTGTCATTTTTATCCAGCCTGCAGAACCAAAAAGCCAGCGACTTTTTGAGCCTTTTCACTGACAACAAGGTGATATCAGATGTTACTTTTTTTGTGTGACAAAATGTCTCATCTAAATAACCTTAACCTGCGACTTCAAGGCAAGAACCACACTGTTGCTGACATGTTTGAGGCGATTGAAGCTTTCCGGTCAAAGCTGAACCTCCTGGAGAGAGACATTCATGGGAGAAAGTTGCACTTTCCACGTCTGCGTGAGCATTGTGAGAAGAATAAAATGCAGGAAGATCCAGCAATGAAGGATTTTGTGTCCAGGCTAGCACAAAACTTCAAGGAAAGATTTAAAAGCTCTCCTAAACTCTCAGCTGACATCCTTCTCTTCGTAAGACAGCCGTTTTCTGTGTCAGCTGACGGCCAGTGGACTGCAGAGGCCAAAAAGCTGGTGCCTTCCATAGATGAGGCTGCTCTTCAGATGGAAATCTTGGAGATGGGAACATCTGATTTGCTCAAAGCTCAACACAAGGATGCACTGGTCAGTGACTTTTGGATCAACATGGTTCCCCAAGCTCGTTTTAAAAACACCAGAGATATTGCAATGCTCCTACTCGCGATGTTCCCCTCAACATACATCTGTGAATCAGCATTTTCTTCAGTGAATGCTATCAAGAGCCAGGACAGAAACAGACTCTCAGATTCACATCTTGGACAGTGCCTCAGGATTGCCACAACAGAATACAAGCCTGACATCAGAAAGGTTGCCTCATCCCGTCGCTCTCACTGATAGGTGAGTGAACCAGATGCAATTATATTTTGCTATTTTTCAATCTTCTTTGGTATAATAATTATTACAATGAAATAACCCTTTAATATTGAATAGCATGTTTCCTACTAAATATGCTACACAGCTTAAATAAAAGTAAATGGTATCCAACTAATTAAAACGTAATACACAGCAATAAAAAAAGAATACACAAATAAAAGCTAATTAATTATATTGTCACATTAAAATCTAACACTTTTGGTCTAACAGCTTGATATTATTTGGTTCACATATTTTAAACGTTTAAAAACGAATGTGGCATATTCTGATAACACATTTGAAAAGTACCTAATTATAATATCTGTCTGTCTGTGTTTGTCCTTCTATCTCTTCTCTTAGAAAGACCGCCTGAACGCAGATATCCAAAGCCTGGGAGTTCCAGAGAAGTGGGCACTGTGTGTGTGTCTGTGTGTGTGTGTGTTGTTAAGAAAAAATGTAACACCCCATGGTATGGTCAGTAGAAAGGTATGGTCAGGGCAATAGATAAAGTGATAGTTGGAATAAAAGACTAGTCAACTACGGTCACAAGACTAGTCAGCTACTGTCACCAGATATAATCAACTACTGTCAAAAGATGTAATCAACTACTGGCACAAGACTATTCAGCTGCGGTCACAAGATGAGCCTGGAGGACCCAAGAGCACGAGTTACATGGGCAAAGTCGGTCCAACAACCCAGGAACCAATCAGGAGGGGAATACGCTCTCCAAGGCCTCCTCTTTCCTGCACGCCCCCGAAGAGAGAATAAAAGGCACCGACCCACGGAGATCGGGGCTTCTTCTTTCATCGCGACCTCCCTTTCGGCGGAGCACGCTTCAGAGAACCAAGACCAGCGCTGATAGTTTAGAATACTGCCGTGTTATGCCTATTGTCTAGTCTATTCGATATAACCCAAAGTATAATTAAAGTAGTCCACGCCTATTTCAATTCTACCCTCCGGTTCCTGGTCTCTTACACTGCTCAAAAAAATAAAGGGAACACTAAACAACACAATGTAACTCCAAGTCATTCACACTTCTGTGAAATCAAACTGTCCACTTAGGAAGCAACACTGATTGACAATAAATTTCACACGCTGTTGTGCAAATGGAATAGACAACAGGTGGAAATTATAGGCAATTAGCAAGACACCCCCAATAAAGGAGTGGTTCTGCAGGTGGTGACCACAGACCACTTCTCAGTTCCTATGTTTCCTGGCTGATGTTTTGGTCACTTTTGAATGCTGGCGGTGCTTTCACTCTAGTGGTAGCATGAGACGGAGTCTACAACCCACACAAGTGGCTCAGGTAGTGCAGCTCATCCAGGATGGCACATCAATGCAAGCTGTGGCAAGAAGGTATGCTGTGTCTGTCAGCGTAGTGTCCGGAGCATGGAGGTGCTACCAGGAGACAGGCCAGTACATCAGGAGACGTGGAGGAGGCCGCAGGAGGGCAACAACCCAGCAGCAGGACCGCTACCTCCGCCTTTGTGCAAGGAGGAGCAGAAGGAGCACTGTCAGAGCCCTGCAAAATTACCTCCAGCAGGCCACAAATGTGCATGTGTCTGCTCAAACGGTCAGAAACAGACTCCATGAGGGTGGTATGAGGGCCCGACGTCCACAGGTGGGGGTTGTGCTTACAGCCCAACACTGTGCAGGACGTTTGGCATTTGCCAGAGAACACCAAGATTGGCAAATTCGCCACTGGTGCCCTGTGGTCTTCACAGATGAAAGCAGGTTCACACTGAGCACATGTGACAGACGCCGTGGAGAACGTTCTGCTGCCTGCAACATCCTCCAGCATGACCGGTTTGGCGGTGGGTCAGTCATGGTGTGGGGTGGCATTTCTTTGGGGGGCCGCACAGCCCTCCATGTGCTCGCCAGAGGTAGCCTGACTGCCATTAGGTACCGAGATGAGATCCTCAGACCCCTTGTGAGACCATATGCTGGTGCGGTTGGCCCTGGGTTCCTCCTAATGCAAGACAATGCTAGACCTCATGTGGCTGGAGTGTGTCAGCATTTCCTGCAAGAGGAAGGCATTGATGCTATGGACCGGCCCGCCCGTTCCCCAGACCTGAATCCAATTGAGCACATCTGGGACATCATGTCTCGCTCTATCCACCAACGACACATTGCACCACAGACTGTCCAGGAGTTGGCGGATGCTTTAGTCCAGGTCTGGGAGGAGATCCCTCAGGAGACCATCCGCCACCTCATCAGGAGCATGCCCAGGCGTGGAGGCCACACACACTACTGAGCCTCATGTTGACTTGTTTTAAGGACATTACATCAAAGTTGGATCAGCCTGTAGTGTGGTTTTCCACTTTAATTTTGAGTGTGACTCCAAATCCAGACCTCCATGGGTTAATAAATTTGATTTCCATTGATAATGTTTGTGTGATTTTGTTGTCAGCACATTCAACTTTTGAATAAGATTATTTCATTCATTCAGATCTAGGATGTGTTATTTTAGTGTTCCCTTTATTTTTTTGAGCAGTTTACTTCAAGGTGGCTCCTCTATTTAAATTTATTAACAGTGTGTGAGAGAATGTGTTTGCTGGACTTCTTGTTTGCTGACTGTTTGCACAGAATATGCTCCAGGGGCATTTCATAATAAAATAGTTGGTTTTGGATTAATTTAGTATTTTTCATTTTTCTCTTATGTGACTCCTAACACCACTGCTAATAATTATAAAATAACAATTTAAGTGAAAACTGATAAAACATGGTGTGTTGCGTTAAAAACGATGGTGCTTCACTTCTTCATGATGGTATATGGTCTAAACAACCATTCACAAGCTTATTTACACCAATCCATTTAAAGTGGGAAAAAGCAACCTTTCTTTTTCATCAGCGGTAAATGCTTTTAAGAGCGAGAAAATCACTTCTTGACCACAATGTGTTTCTGAGCATAAACATGGTGTGCTGTGTTAAAAACGATGGTGCTTCATCACTTGATTATGGTTTAAGGTCTATACAACCATTCAAAAGCTTAGTTACACTTTTCCATTTAAAGTGGGAAAACATCAACATACCACTTTTTTATGTAAGGGTAATGCTTTTCAGAGCAAGAAAATCACTTTTTGACCACAATGTTATTCTAAGAATAAACATAGTTTTGTCTGTTAAAAACGATGGTGCCTCACTTCTTCATGATGGTTTAAGGTTTATACAACAATTCACAAGCTTAGTTACACTTTTCCATTTAAAGTGGGAAAAGAGCAACATTGCATCTTTTTACATGTGGAAAATGCTTTTCAGAGTTGGAGAATCACTTCTTGACCACAATGTGTTTCTGAGCATAAACATGGTGTGCTGTGTTAAACACGATGGTGCTTCAACACTTGATTATGGTTTAAGGTCTACACAGTCATTAACAAGTTTAGTGACACTTTTCAATTAAAGTGGGAAAAAAGCAACATACCACTTTTGAGAGCGAGAGAATCACTTTTTAAACACAGTGTATTTCTAGGCATAAACATGTTTCTTGTGTTAAAAACAGTGGTGCTTCACCACTTCTTGTTGGTATAAGGTACAAACATCCATTAACAAGCTTAGTTACACTTTTCCATTTAAAGTGGGGTAAAAAGAAACACTCTACTTTTTTATGTGTGGAAAATGCTTTTCAGAGAAAGATTATCACTTTTTGACCATAATGTGTTTCTGAGCATAAACATGGTGTGCTGTGTTAAAAACGATGGTGCTTCACCATTTGATGTTGGTATAAGGTCTAAACAAGCATTAACAAGCTTAGTTACAATTTTCCATTTAAAGTGTGAGAAAAGCAACATTACCACTTTTTTCATGTGCGGAATTTTTTTTTCAGAGCAAGACAATCACTTTTGGACCATAATGTGTTTCTGAGCATGAACGTAGTGTGTTGTAATTAAAACGATGGTGATTCATCTTCGTGGTTGTTTAAGGTTTATACAACAATTCACAAGCTTAGTTACACTTTTCCATTTAAAGTGGGAAAAAATCAACATTGCATCTTTTTACATGTGGAAAATGCTTTTCAGAGTGGGAGAATCACTTCTTGACCACAATGTGTCTCTAAGCATAAACATGGTTTCTTTTGTGTTAAAAAACGATGGTGCTTCACCAGTTGATGTAGGTATAAGGTCTAAACAAGCATTTGCAAGCGTAGTTACACTTTTCCATTTAAAGTGGGAAAAATGCAACATGTTAGTTTTTTATGTTTGGAAAATGCTTTTCAGAGCGAGAGAATCACTTTTTGACCGAAATGTGTTTCTGAGCATGAACGTAGTGTGTTGTAATAAAAACGATGGTTCTTCACTTCTTCATGATGGTATAAGGTTTATAAAACAATTTACAAGCTTAATTACACTTTTCAATTTAAAGTGGGTAAACATCAACATACCACTTTTTATGTTCGGATAATGCTTTTCAGAGCAAGAAAATCACTTTTTGACCACAATGTTATTCTGAGAATAAACATAGTTTTGTCTGTTAAAAACGATGGTGCTTCATCATTTGATGTTGGTATAAGGTCTAAACAACCGTTAACAAGCTTAGTTACACTTTTCCATTTAAAGTGGGGTACAAAGAAACACTCTACTTTTTTATGTGCGGAAAATGCTTTTCAGAGCAAGATAATCACTTTTGGACCATAATGTGTTTCTGAGCATGAACGTAGTGTGTTGTAATTAAAACGATGGTGATTCACTTCTTCATGGTTGTTTAAGGTTCATACAAATATTCACAAGCTTTGTTACACTTTTCCATTTAAAGTGGGAAAAAAGCAACATTGCATCTTTTTACATGTGGAAAATGCTTTTCAGAGCGAGAGAATAACCTTTTGAACACAATTTCTTTCTAAGCATAAACACGTTTTTTTGTGTTAAAAACGATTATGCTTCACCAGTTGATGTTGGTAAAAGGTCTAAACAAACCATTAACAAGTTTAGTGACACTTTTCAATTAAAGTGGGAAAAAAGCAACATACCACTTTGTTATGTTTGGAAAATGCTTTTCAGAACGAGAGAATCATTTTTTGACCAAACTGTGTTTCTGAGCATGAACGTGGTGTGTTGTAATAAAAACGATGGTGCTTCACTTCTTCATGATGGTTTAAGGTTTATACAACAATTCACAAGCTTAGTTACACTTTTCCATTTAAAGTGGGAAAAAAGCAACATTGCATCTTCTTACATGTGGAAAATGCTTTTCAGAGTGGGAGAATCACTTTTTGACCACAATGTGTTTTTGAGCATAAACATGGTGTGCTGTATTAAAAACGATGGTGCTTCACCATTTGATGTTGATATGAGGTCTAAACAAGCATTAACAAGTTTAGTTACACTTTTCCATTTAAAGTGGGAACAAAGCAACATTACCACTTTTTTTATGTGCGGATTTTTTTTTTTCAGAGCAAGATAATCACTTTTGGACCATAATGTGTTTCTGAGCATGAACGTAATGTGTTGTAATAAAAACGATGGTTCTTCACTTCTTCATGATGGTACAAGGTTTATAAAACAATTCACAAGCTTAATTACACTTTTCAATTTATAGTGGGAAAACATCAACATACCTCTTTTTTTACGTGCGGATAATGCTTTTCAGAGCAAGAAAATCACTTTTTGACCACAATGTTATTCTGAGAATAAACATAGTTTTGTCTGTTAAAAACGATGGTGCTTCATCATTTGATGTTGGTATAAGGTCTAAACAACCGTTAAGCTTAGTTACACTTTTCCATTTAAAGTGGGGTAAAAAAAAACACTCTACTTTTTTATGTGCGGAAAATGCTTTTCAGAGCAAGATAATCACTTTTGGACCATAATGTGTTTCTGAGCATGAACGTAGTGTGTTGTAATTAAAACGATGGTGATTCACTTCTTCATGGTTGTTTAAGGTTCATACAAATATTCACAAGCTTTGTTACACTTTTCCATTTAAAGTGGGAAAAAAGCAACATTGCATCTTTTTACATGTGGAAAATGCTTTTCAGAGCGAGAGAATAACTTTTTGAACACAATTTCTTTCTAAGCATAAACAAGTTTTTATGTGTTAAAAACGATTGTGCTTCACCAGTTGATGTTGGTAAAAGGTCTAAACAAACCATTAACAAGTTTAGTGACACTTTTCAATTAAAGTGGGAAAAAAGCAACATACCACTTTGTTATGTTTGGAAAATGCTTTTCAGAACGAGAGAATCATTTTTTGACCAAAATGTGTTTCTGAGCATGAACGTGGTGTGTTGTAATAAAAACGATGGTGCTTCACTTCTTCATGATGGTTTAAGGTTCATACAACAATTCACAAGCTTTGTTACACTTTTCCATTTAAAGTGGGAAAAAAGCAACATTGCATCTTCTTACATGTGGAAAATGCTTTTCAGAGTGGGAGAATCACTTTTTGACCACAATGTGTTTCTGAGCATAAACATGGTGTGCTGTATTAAAAACGATGGTGCTTCACCATTTGATGTTGATATGAGGTCTAAACAAGCATTAACAAGTTTAGTTACACTTTTCCATTTAAAGTTGGAACAAAGCAACATTACCACTTTTTTTATGTGCAGATTTTTTTTTTCAGAGCAAGATAATCACTTTTGGACCATAATGTGTTTCTGAGCATGAACGTAATGTGTTGTAATAAAAACGATGGTTCTTCACTTCTTCATGATGGTACAAGGTTTATAAAACAATTCACAAGCTTAATTACACTTTTCAATTTATAGTGGGAAAACATCAACATACCTCTTTTTTTACGTGCGGATAATGCTTTTCAGAGCAAGAAAATCACTTTTTGACCACAATGTTATTCTGAGAATAACATAGTTTTGTCTGTTAAAAACGATGGTGCTACATCATTTGATGTTGGTATAAGGTCTAAACGACCATTAACAAGCTTAGTTACACTTTTCAATTAAAGTGGGAAAAAAGCAACATACCACTTTGTTATGTTTGGAAAATGCTTTTCAGAACGAGAGAATCATTTTTTGACCAAAATGTGTTTCTGAGCATGAACGTGGTGTGTTGTAATAAAAACGATGGTGCTTCACTTCTTCATGATGGTTTAAGGTTCATACAACAATTCACAAGCTTAGTTACACTTTTCCATTTAAAGTGGGAAAAAAGCAACATTGCATCTTCTTACATGTGGAAAATGCTTTTCAGAGTGGGAGAATCACTTTTCGACCACAATGTGTTTCTGAGCATAAACATGGTGTGCTGTATTAAAAACGATGGTGCTTCACCATTTGATGTTGATATGAGGTCTAAACAAGCATTAACAAGTTTAGTTACACTTTTCCATTTAAAGTGGGAACAAAGCAACATTACCACTTTTATTATGTGCGGATTTTTTTTTTCAGAGCAAGATAATCACTTTTGGACCATAATGTGTTTCTGAGCATGAACGTAATGTGTTGTAATAAAAACGATGGTTCTTCACTTCTTCATGATGGTACAAGGTTTATAAAACAATTCACAAGCTTAATTACACTTTTAAATTTATAGTGGGAAAACATCAACATACCTCTTTTTTTACGTGCGGATAATGCTTTTCAGAGCAAGAAAATCACTTCTTGACCACAATGTTATTCTGAGAATAAACATAGTTTTGTCTGTTAAAAATGATGGTGCTACATCATTTGATGTTGGTATAAGGTCTAAACGACCATTAACAAGCTTAGTTACACTTGTCCATTTAAAGTGGGAAAAAAGCAACATACTATTTTTTTATGTTTGGCAAATGCTTTTCAGTACGAGAGAATCATTTTTTGACCAAAATGTGTTTCTGAGCATGAACGTGGTGTGTTGTATTAAAAACGATAGTGCTTCACTTCTCCATGATGGTTTAAGGTTTATACTACAATTCACAAGCTTAGTTACACTTTTCCATTTAAAGTGGGAAAAAAGCAACATTGCATCTTTTTACATGTGGAAAATGCTTTTGAGAGCTGAAGAATCACTTCTTGACCATAACGTGTCTCTATGCATAAATATGGTTGTTTTTGTGTTAAAAACGATGGTGCTTCACTTCTTCATGATGGTTTAAGGTTTATACAAGCATTAACAAGCTTAGTTACACTTTTCCATTTAAAGTGGGAAAAAAGCAACATTGCATCTTTTTACATGTGGAAGATGCTTTTGAGAGCGAGAGAATCACTTTTTGACCACAATGTGTTTCTGAGCATAAACATGGTGTGCTGTGTTAAAAACGATGGTGCTTCATCACTTGATTATGGTATAAGGTACAAACATCCATTAACAAGCTTAGTTACACTTTTCCATTTAAAGTGGGGTAAAAGAAACACTCTATGTTTGGAAAATGCTTTTCAGAGCCAGAGAATCATTTTTCGACCAAAATGTGTTTCTGAGCATGAACGTGATGGTTTGTAATAAAAACGATGGTGCTTCACTTCTTCATGATGGTTTAAGGTTTATACAACAATTCACAAGCTTAGTTACACTTAAGTGGGACAAAAGCAACATTGCATCTTTTTACATGTGGAAAATGCTTTTCAGAGCGGGAGAATCACTTTTTAAACACAGTGTATTTCTAAGCATAAACATGGTTGTTTTTGTGTTAAAAACGATGGTGCTACATCATTTGATGTTGGTATAAGGTCTAAACGACCATTAACAAGCTTAGTTACACTTGTCCATATAAAGTGGGAAAAAAGCAACATACTATTTTTTTATGTTTGGCAAATGCTTTTCAGTACGAGAGAATCATTTTTTGACCAAAATGTGTTTCTGAGCATGAACGTGGTGTGTTGTATTAAAAACGATGGTGCTTCACTTCTCCATGATGGTTTAAGGTTTATACTACAATTCACAAGCTTAGTTACACTTTTCCATTTAAAGTGGGAAAAAAGCAACATTGCATCTTTTTACATGTGGAAAATGCTTTTGAGAGCTGAAGAATCACTTCTTGACCATAACGTGTCTCTATGCATAAATATGGTTGTTTTTGTGTTAAAAACGATGGTGCTTCACTTCTTCATGATGGTTTAAGGTTTATACAAGCATTAACAAGCTTAGTTACACTTTTCCATTTAAAGTGGGAAAAAAGCAACATTGCATCTTTTTACATGTGGAAGATGCTTTTGAGAGCGAGAGAATCACTTTTTGACCACAATGTGTTTCTGAGCATAAACATGGTGTGCTGTGTTAAAAACGATGGTGCTTCATCACTTGATTATGGTATAAGGTACAAACATCCATTAACAAGCTTAGTTACACTTTTCCATTTAAAGTGGGGTAAAAGAAACACTCTATGTTTGGAAAATGCTTTTCAGAGCCAGAGAATCATTTTTCGACCAAAATGTGTTTCTGAGCATGAACGTGATGGTTTGTAATAAAAACGATGGTGCTTCACTTCTTCATGATGGTTTAAGGTTTATACAACAATTCACAAGCTTAGTTACACTTAAGTGGGACAAAAGCAACATTGCATCTTTTTACATGTGGAAAATGCTTTTCAGAGCGGGAGAATCACTTTTTAAACACAGTGTATTTCTAAGCATAAACATGGTTGTTTTTGTGTTAAAAACGATGGTGCTTCACCAGTTGATGTTATACTAAGGTCTAAACAAGCATTAACAAGCTTAGTTACACTTTTCCATTTAAAGTGGGAAAAAAGCAACATTGCATCTTTTTACATGTGGAAAATGCTTTTGAGAGCGAGAGAATCACTTTTTGACCACAATGTGTTTCTGAGCATAAACATGGTGTGCTGTGTTAAAAACGATGGTGCTTCATCACTTGATTATGGTATAAGGTACAAACATCCATTAACAAGCTTAGTTACACTTTTCCATTTAAAGTGGGGTAAAAGAAACACTATGTTTGGAAAATGCTTTTCAGAGCCAGAGAATCATTTTTTGACCAAAATGTGTTTCTGAGCATGAACGTGGTGATTTGTAATAAAAACGATGGTGCTTCACTTCTTCATGATGGTTTAAGGTTTATACAACAATTCACAAGCTTAGTTACACTTTTCCATTTAAAGTGGGAAAAAAGCAACATTGCATCTTTTTACATGTGGAAAATGCTTTTGAGAGCGAGAAAATCACTTTTTGACCACAATGTGTTTCTGAGCATAAACATGGTGTGCTGTGTTAAAAACGATGGTGCTGTCATGACACCCTCTTCCACTACCTAGGGGCGCCGGCTGCTATTCCACCTCGTGCACTCTGCTTTCCATACCAGCCTTCAATTAAACAATCACCGCATTCTACTTAATCACCAGTCTTCCTAGCAGCCGGTGCCAGATCGTTGTTTAACCACCTCGTGTTAGTTACTTCGTTCCAGTAAACAGATATCGTTATTCTCTCCCTGTCTACCCCTAACCTGTTCTTTTGGAAAATAAATCTTTTTGGAATCTATCACATCTCCGCCTCGTAGTGTCCGCATTTGGGTTCTCGTCCTGTCAGCGTAACAGACAACATAACAGTACGATCTGGCCAATATGGACCCAGCGGACCTTGATTCGTTACGGCAAGTAATCTCCAACCAAGGGGCTCAGCTTGGTCAACATGAGCAGGCGTTCCAGGAGTTCGCTACAACTCTCCAAGGGGTGACCCAGGCGCTCAGCGAGCTCCGCGCTTCGTTACCGTCCACCGGGACTCCGGCGTCTCAACCCGCCGTTTCGATTTCCCCGACGTCTTCCCGAGAACCTTCCATCCCCGCTCCTGAACGCTACAAGGGTGACCTGGGATCTTGCGGTGCGTTTTTGGTACAGTGCTCCCTTGTGTTTGAGCTCCAGCCGCTCACCTATCCGTCCGAGAAGTCACGCATCGCTTATATAATCGAGGCGCTGAAAGGCGATGCCCTTGCCTGGGCTACAGCGTTGTGGGAGCGAGGGTCGGAGATTTGTTCCTCTTACTCGAGATTCACCGAGGAGATGCGCAAGGTCTTCGATCATCCGATCAGAGGCAGAGAGGCTTCTCAACGTTTACTATCGATACGCCAAGGAACGCGAAGCGTCGCTGAGTTCTCGGTGGAGTTCCGCACCCTGGCTGCAGAGAGTGGTCGGAACGAAGAGGCTCTGCTGGGAGTTTTTTCGAGCGCGCTCTCTGACACCATCCGGGACGAGTTGGCGTCTCGAGATGATTCCCCGAGTTTGGACCACCTAATCTCCCTTGCCATTCGTTTGGTTAACCGGCTGCGTGAACGACAACGCGAACGTACACTCCGGTATTCTCCTGTCTTTCGGCCACCTCCCCCTGGATTTACCTCAACCGGAAATGAACCCGCACGTTTTCCTGAACCTGAACCTATGCAGTTGGGCCGCACCCACCTCACGTCTGACGAGAGGGAGCGTCGTATGCGGTCTGGGGCCTGTTTGTATTGTGGTCAGTCGGGCCATTATCTGTCCTCCTGTCCCATTCGCCCGGGAAACGGTCCGGCTCGCCAATAATTCGAGGGGTTTTGGTGAGTCAAACGCTCAACCCCTCGGCTCCCCGACCTTTACTAGACGCCATCTTATCCTGGCAGGACCAATCCCAACGCTCTCGATTCTCCTGGACTCGGGGGCAGACGAGTCTTTCATCGACCGTGAGCTGGTCAAACAACTGGGGATTGAGACTTCGCCTCTCGAGTCTCCACTAGAGGCCCAGGCACTCAATGGGAAACCTCTCGCCCGAGTGGAGCGTCGGACGTCTCCCGTCTCCCTGTTGATTTCCGGTAATCATAGTGAGTATATCTCCCTTCATGTGATAGACTGTCCTTTCACCCCTGTAGTTCTGGGTTTGCCTTGGTTACAGATTCACAATCCCCATGTCGACTGGGCGGGCCGCATAACGTCCTGGAGTCCATTCTGTCTTTCGCAGTGTCTCCGTTCTGCACAGTCCCCCTGTTCCTCTGAATCCCGAGCCCCGCCACCACCCCCTTCCGACCTGTCCTCGGTTCCAGAGACGTACCACGACCTCGCAGAGGTCTTCAGCGAGGCCCACGCCATGTCTCTGCCACCTCATCGCCCATATGATTGCGCCATTGATCTGCTTCCTGGAGCCCCCCTGCCTAGCAGTCGCTTATTCAACCTCTCTCGCCCGGAACGTGTATCCATGGAATAATATATCCAGGAGTCTCTAGCAGCCGGGATTATCCGTCCCTCGTCTTCCCCGGTTGGAGCAGGCTTCTTCTTCATCGCCAAGAAGGACCACTCTTTCCGCCCCTGTATTGATTACCGAGGCCTGAACAACATCACCGTTAAGAACAAGTACCCCCTACCCTTGATCAGCTCTGCCTTTATTCCCCTCCACGGTGCCACAATATTTTCAAAGCTCGACCTTCGCAACGCATATCATCTGGTCCGCATCAGGGAGGGGGATGAGTGGAAGACCGCATTCAACACACCCCTGGGACATTTTGAGTATCTGGTAATGCCATTCGGTCTCACCAACGCCCCCGGGGTCTTCCAAGCTCTTGTCAACGACGTCCTTCGTGACATGTTGAATCGTTCCGTCTTCATCTACTTAGATGACATCCTCGTTTTCTCCGGGTCGCTGGAGGAGCATAAGGTTCACGTCCGGCAGGTTCTCCAGCGGCTACTAGAGAACCGGCTATTCGTGAAGGCTGAGAAGTGCAAGTTCCACGTCACTTCCACTTCATTCCTGGGGTACATCATCGGCCAGGGACAAGTGAGGATGGATCCTGCAAAGGTTTCAGCGGTGACCGAGTGGCCCACTCCCACTTCTCGCAAGAAGCTCCAGCAGTTCCTGGGCTTCGCCAACTTCTACCGGCGTTTCATCCGTGGCTACAGCCAGGTCGCAGCACCCCTCACGGCCTTGACCTCAATTAGGAGCCGCTTCCTGTGGACTCCGGAGGCCGAAACAGCGTTCGCAGCCCTCAAGAAGCGCTTCGTCTCTTCTCCGATCCTCATTCAACCCAACCCCGCCAACCAGTTCGTTGTGGAGGTCGACGCTTCTGACACCGGCGTGGGCGCGGTTCTCTCCCAGCGCTCCTCCTCAGATCAGAAAATGCACCCGTGCGCCTTTTTCTCTCGCCGCTTGACGCCTCCCGAGAGGAATTATGACGTAGGCAACCGAGAGCTACTGGCCGTAAAATTAGCGCTGGAGGAATGGCGACACTGGCTGGAGGGCGCTGAACTGCCTTCGTTGTCTGGACCGACCACCGGAATCTTGAATACATACAGTCAGCTAAGAGACTAAACTCCCGGCAAGCCAGATGGGCCCTAGTCTTTGGCCGTTTCAGGTTTACCTTAACCTACCGCCCAGGATCTCGAAATATCAAACCCGACGCTCTCTCCCGCCTCCACTGTCCCGAAGACTCCAGACCGGACCCCGAGCCCATTCTTCCGCCCACTTGCCTAGTCGCGGCTCTCACATTAGAGGTCGAATCAGCTGTAATTCAGGCCCAGAGAGATCAGCCTGACCCTGGTAATGGTCCTCTCAATCGCTTATTCGTCCCGGATTCAGAACGCACAAGAGTCCTTTCTTGGGCCCACGCCTCCAAACTATCCTGCCATCCAGGTGTGACCCGTACCCTGGACTTCGTTCGCCGTCGGTTCTGGTGGCCAATCATGAACGTGGATGTCCGTTCATTCATCGCGGCTTGTTCCACCTGCGCTCGCAACAAGACCTCCACCCAACCCCGCTCCGGCTTACTTCGTCCCCTCCCCATTCCCAGTCGTCCTTGGTCCCACATTGCTCTGGACTTCGTCACCGGTCTCCCCCCTTCGGAAGGGAACACCACTATTCTCACGGTGATTGACCGCTTTTCCAAGTCCGCCCATTTTCTAGCCCTCCCAAAACTTCCGTCTGCCAGGGAGACCGCGGATCTCCTTGTTTCCCACGTCTTCCGTCAGCATGGTATCCCGGTGGACGTCGTTTCGGACCGAGGTCCTCAGTTCACCTCCCAAGTCTGGCGCGCCTTCTGTACAGCCTTGGGGATCTCGGTCAGTCTTTCCTCGGGATACCATCCCCAGTCCAACGGCCAGTCGGAGAGGGTTAACCAGGAGATGGAGGCTACCCTTCGCTGCATCACAGAGACCAACTCCGCGACTTGGAGCTCTCAACTCGCTTGGGTGGAGTACGCACACAACACCCTTGTGAACGCCTCCACAGGTCTCTCCCCCTTTATGTGCTCTCTGGGGTACCACCTATTTCCCTCCCTGGAGGCAGAGATCTCTGTTCCCTCGGTCCAGGCCCACCTGCAACGATGTCAGCGCACATGGAAACTCGCTCGTGCTGCGCTTCTCCAGGCATCGTCTCGCTCCCAGCGGCAAGCTAACAAGCATCGCCTTCCAGCCCCCCAGTACATCCCGGGACAGAAAGTTTGGCTTCGATCCAAGGACCTCCCCCTGAAGGGGTTCAACCAGAAGCTCTCCCCCCGCTTCATCGGCCCGTTTCCTGTCGAGTCCATTGTTAATCCCTGTGCCGTCCGTCTCAAACTCCCCTCGTCTCTCCGTGTTCACCCCACCTTCCACGTCTCCCAGCTTAAGCCCGTCTCCTCCAGCCCACTGTCGCCCCCCACCCCAGCGCCGCCACTCCCCCGGATGATCGACGACCACCCATCCTGGACAGTTCGTCGTCTCTTAGACGTGCGTCGTCGCGGCCGGGGCCACCAGTACCTTGTGGACTGGGAGGGGTACGGACCAGAGGAACGCTCCTGGGTTCCGCGGAGTCACATCCTTGACCCTACTCTCATTAAGGACTTCCACCGTCTGCACCCTGACCATCCTGTGCGTCCACCTGGAGGCGTCCGTAGAGGGGGGGGGTACTGTCATGACACCCTCTTCCACTACCTAGGGGCGCCGGCTGCTATTCCACCTCGTGCACTCTGCTTTCCACACCAGCCTTCAATTAAACAATCACCGCACTCTACTTAATCACCAGTCTTCCTAGCAGCCGGTGCCAGATCGTTGTTTAACCACCTCGTGTTAGTTACTTCGTTCCAGTAAACAGATATCGTTATTCTCTCCCTGTCTACCCGTAACCTGTTCTTTTGGAAAATAAATCTTTTTGGAATCTATCACATCTCCGCCTCATAGTGTCCGCATTTGGGTTTTCGTCCTGTCAGCGTAACAGACAACATAACAGGTGCTTCATCACTTGATTATGGTCCATTAACAAGCTTAGTTACAGTTTTCCATTTAAAGTGGGGTAAAGGAAACACTCTACTTTTTTATGTGCGGAAAATGCTTTTCAGAGCGAGAGAATAACTTTTTGACCACAATGTGTTTCTGAGCATAAACATGGTGTGCTATGTTAAACACGATGGTGCTTCAACACTTGGTTATGGTTTAAGGTCTACACATTCATTAACAAGTTTAGTGACACTTTTCCATTAAAGTGGGAAAGAAAAAACATACCACTTTTTATGTGCGGAAAATGCTTTTCAGAGCGTGAGAATCACCTTTTAAACACAGTGTATTTCTAAGCATAAACATGGTTGTTTTTGTGTTAAAAACGATGGTGCTTCACAAGTTGATGTTATAATTGTCACGTCACCCTCTGCCACCATCTAGTGGCGCCGGCTGCCACTTCACCATGTGCCTCTGTTTACTTTCCCTCGTCAATCACCCACGTGCACTCCGGTCTTCACTCCTGTCTTCCATCAGCTAATCAGCGCACCCTACTTAACCCTCGCTCCCCAAGCAGCCGGCGCCAGATCATTGTGTTCAAACCCAGAGTTAGTACCACGTTCCCGCACTAAGTTTAGAGTTACCTTATCTTTTCCCGTACCTTGCTTACCCTTAACTTGCCTTTGTCCTCTACCCAGTTTTCCCGATTACCTACCCGTCTCCTGTTACCTACCTCCGGACTGCCTTCCCGTTGTCGACTCCACGCCTGCAAAGACTCCCCGCCTGCTACAGTCTGTCTGTCTGCCTGACCTCTTGCCTGCCAACTGCCTGTCCGACTACGCCTTGCTCTGCATTTCCCTTGCCTGTACTTTGGACTAAATAAACCCCTTGAACCCTTCTCCCATCTCGTCTGCTGTGTTCCGCATTTGGGTTTACCAGTCGTTCCCCGTAACAGTACGATCTGGCCAATATGGACCCAGCGGAACTGGACGCTGTCCGCTCTGCCTCTTCTCAGCAAGGAGTTTTGTTGGGACAGCACCGTGAGACATTAAAGGAAATCATCGGCGCAATTCGTAGTCTGGAGGTTGGCCTTGCCACTGTCCAGACCCAGCTCAGTGCTCTATCTACACCACCTGTGACTACACCCCCGCCTGTTGTTCCAGGGACTGCGTCGGTCCGAGAGCCCAAGATCCCGACGCCGGACAAGTATGAGGGGGATTTGGGAGGATGTAGAGCTTTTCTCATGCAGTGTGAGTTGGTCTTCGACTTACAACCCCTCTCATATGTTTCTGATAAGGCGAAGGTTGCCTTCGTTTTGGAACTACTGCGGGGAAAGCCTTTGGAGTGGGCGTCTGCCCTGTGGGAACGAGGGGACCCGTGTCTATCTTCTTACCGTGAGTTCTCAGCCATGATGAGAAAATTGTTTGATCATCCCGTCTGAGGAAAAGACGCGTCGAAGCGGTTGTGCTCACTGCGTCAGGGGTCACGCAGCGTAGCAGAATTTGTGATCGAGTTTAGAACGTTGGCAGGAGAGAGTGGGTGGAACGAAGAGTCTCTTCAGGCCATTTTTCATCAGGGATTGTCTGAACAACTAAAGGATGAATTAATCTCGTATCCTGAACCTAGGGACTTAGCCGAGTTGGTGGCTTTATCCATCCGGGTCGATAACAGGTGCCGAGAGAGAAGGAGGGATAAACGTGAGAGGTTTACCAACCATTCTCCGGGTCGTCAGTCTTCCAGGTATGGAGTGGAGTTGGGGGGCCGAATTACGTCCCAGGAGTCTAAGGGGGAACAGCAGTTGTACGACTCCGAACCCATGCAAGTAGGCCGAGCTCATCTGTCCCCGTCCGAGCGCCAACACCGGCGAGCTACGAGAGCCTGTCTCTACTGCGGTCTTCCTGGCCATTTCATTAGTACCTGTCCCACACGCCCGGGAAAAGAGCCGTCTCGTCAGTAATTCGAGGGGTTCTGGCGAGTCGTACTCTTATTCCCTCTGTTTTCCGACCTCAGTTAGATGCCGTTCTCTCGTGGCGAGGCCAGGCGATTCCACTTTCTGTTCTTTTAGATTCAGGGGCCGACGAGTCATTTATTGATAGTGAGTTGGTTAAACAATGCAAAATTGATACGACCCCGCTTAGCTCCCCTATTGAGACTCAGGCTCTCAATGGGAAGTCCCTCGGCCGTATTAAGCACCAAACAGTACCGGTTTCTTTGTTAATCTCGGGCAATCACCGCGAGACACTTTCACTTCATATTATGGACTGTCCCGCTTCCCCAATAGTGTTGGGTTTCCCTTGGTTGCGAGAGCACAATCCTAACATCGATTGGCAATCGGCTCGTATTACGTCCTGGAGTCCTCACTGTCTCTCCCACTGCCTTCGCTCCGCCTCGCCTCCCCACGTCGTCGAATCCACGAAACCATCACTTCCTGACCTATCCGCGGTTCCAGATTGTTATCATGATCTCGCGGAGGTTTTTAGTAAGACTCACACTCTCACCTTGCCCCCCCACCACCCATACGACTGCTCCATAGACCTCCTTCCGGGTGCACCTCTGCCTAGCAGTCGGTTATTCAATCTCTCTCGCCCGGAACGGGAGGCTATGGAGCAGTACATTCAGGAGTCCCTGGCCGCAGGAATTATCCGTCCTTCCTCTTCTCCGGTCGGAGCGGGATTTGTTTTTGTTTCTAAGAAGGATCATTCCCTCCGTCCTTGTATTGATTATAGAGGCCTGAATGGTATAACCATCAAGAACAAATACCCTCTGCCCCTGATCAGCTCTGCCTTTGTTCCCCTCCACGGAGCCCAGATTTTTCTAAACTTGATCTACGGCGCCAGATCGTTGTGTTCAAACCCAGAGTTAGTACCACGTTCCCGCACTAAGTTTAGAGTTACCTTATCTTTTCCCGTACCTTGCTTACCCTTAACTTGCCTTTGTCCTCTACCCAGTTTTCCCGATTACCTACCCGTCTCCTGTTACCTACCTCCGGACTGCCTTCCCGTTGTCGACTCCATGCCTGCAAAGACTCCCCGCCTGCTCCCGTCTGTCTGTCTGCCTGACCTCTTGCCTGCCAACTGCCTGTCCGACTACGCCTTGCTCTGCATTTCCCTTACCCTTGCCTTGGACTAAATAAACCCCTTGAACCCTTCTCCCATCTCGTCTGCTGTGTTCCTCATTTGGGTTTACCAGTCGTTCCACGTAACAATAATAAGGTCTAAGCAAGCATTAACAAGCTTAGTTACACTTTTTCATTTAAATTGGGAAAAAAGCAACATTGCATCTTTTTACATGTGGAAAATGCTTTTGAGAGCGAGAGAATCACTTTTTGACCACAATGTGTTTCTGAGCATAAACATGGTGTGCTGTGTTAAAAACGATGGTGCTTCATCACTTGATTATGGTATAAGGTACAAACATCCATTAACAAGCTTAGTTACACTTTTCCATTTAAAGTGGGGTAAAAGAAACACTCTATGTTTGGAAAATGCTTTTCAGAGCCAGAGAATAATTTTTTGACCAAAATGTGTTTCTGAGCATGAACGTGGTGATTTGTAATAAAAACGATGGTGCTTCACTTCTTCATGATGGTTTAAGGTTTATACAACAATTCACAAGCTTAGTTACTTAAGTGGGACAAAAATAACATTGCATCTTTTTACATGTGGAAAATGCTTTTCAGAGCGGGAGAATCACTTTTTAAACACAGTGTATTTCTAAGCATAAACATGGTTGTTTTTGTGTTAAAAACGATGGTGCTTCACCAGTTGATGTTATAATAAGGTCTAAACAAGCATTAACAAGCTTAGTTAGACTTTTCCATTTAAAGTGGGAAAAAAGCAACATTGCATCTTTTTACATGTGGAAAATGCTTTTGAGAGCGAGAGAATCACTTTTTGACCACAATGTGTTTCTGAGCATAAACACAGTGTGCTGTGTTAAAAACGATGGTGCTTCATCACTTGATTATGGTATAAGGTACAAACATCCATTAACAAGCTTAGTTACACTTTTCCATTTAAAGTGGGGTAAAAGAAACACTCTATGTTTGGAAAATGCTTTTCAGAGCCAGAGAATCATTTTTTGACCAAAATGTGTTTCTGAGCATGAACGTGGTGATTTGTAATAAAAACGATGGTGCTTCACTTCTTCATGATTGTTTAAGGTTTATACAACAATTCACAAGCTTAGTTACTTAAGTGGGACAAAAGCAACATTGCATCTTTTTACATGTGGAAAATGCTTTTCAGAGCGGGAGAAACACTTTTTAAACACAGTGTATTTCTAAGCATAAACATGGTTGTTTTTGTGTTAAAAACGATGGTGCTTCACCAGTTGATGTTATAATAAGGTCTAAACAAGCATTAACAAGATTAGTTACACTTTTCCATTTAAGGTGGGAAAAAAGCAACATTGCATCTTTTTACATGTGGAAAATGCTTTTGAGAGCGAGAGAATCACTTTTTGACCACAATGTGTTTCTGAGCATAAACATGGTTAAAAACGATGGTGCTTCATCACTTGCTTATGGTATAAGGTACAAACATCCATTAACAAGCTGTTAAGGTACGTGACTAGAACCCAAACGCAAGACACCGAGACAGAGATGGAGCGGGGTCGAAAGGGATTTATTCAGCAAAGGTACAGACAAGGGCGAGGCAGGCGGTAGTTAGACGAGCAGGGGTCTGGAGACAGGCAGGTAGCTGTAGGTCGGGGGTCGAAGACGAGCGGGTGGTCAGGCAGGCGAGTGGTCGAAGGCAGGGAAGGCAAACAGACGAGCAGGATGGAAGTCGGGCAGGGATCAGGAGGACTAGGGAAAAAGGACAAGCGGGTTACACGAGCAGAAGCTAAATACTGAACAAGAGCGCTGGAACGAGGTACTAACTTGAGAAAGCGTAACAACGAACTGGCGCCGGCTGCTTGGTGAATGGGGAAGAAGTAGAGTGCGCTGATTGTAGATAGAAGGCCGGTGGGGAAGACAACGTGCACGTGGGAGATTGAAGACAGAATGTAAACAGAAGCACATGGAGTAGTAGCAGCCGGCGCAGCTAGGTGGAGGCAGAGGATGGAGTAACAGTACCCCCCCTCTACGGACGCCTCCAGGCGGACGCACAGTGTGGGAAGGGTGCTGGCGGTGAAAGTCCGTGATGAGGGAGGGGTCGAGAATGTGACTCCTGGGAACCCAGGAGCGCTCCTCTGGGCCGTATCCCTCCCAATCCACCAGATACTGATGACCCCGACCGCGACGACGTACATCCAAAAGGCAACGCACCGTCCAAGCCGGGTTGTCGTCAATCATCCGGGGAGGCGGTGGAACCGGGGCGGGAGGGCACAACGGGCTGGAGGAGACGGGCTTGATCTGGGAGACGTGGAAGGTCGGATGGATCCGAAGGGACGAAGGGAGCTTCAGGCGAACGGCACAGGGGTTAATGACGGAATCAATCTCGTAAGGGCCAACGAAACGGGGGGCGAGTTTCTGAGAAACCCCCTTCAAAGGAATATCCTTGGACCGCAACCAAACCTTTTGCCCAGGGGTGTACTGTGGAGCCGGGAGCCGGTGTTTATTAGCCTGGCGTTGGGAGCGGTTGGACGCACGGAGCAAAGCCTCACGTGTGCGCCTCCAGGTGCGCTGGCAGCGGCGCAGGTGTACCTGGACCGAGGGAACAGTGATCTCTGTCTCCAAGGCTGGGAACAGAGGCGGTTGATAGCCCAATGAAGACATGAATGGAGACAGGCCGGTGGACGCATTGACCAGAGTGTTATGAGCATACTCGACCCAGGGAAGTTGTGAACTCCAGGAGGAGGGGTTGGAGTCGGTCACACAGCGAAGAGCAGCCTCCATCTCCTGGTTTGCCCTCTCCGACTGTCCATTGGTCTGTGGGTGGTATCCAGAGGACAGACTGACCGTAGTACCCAGGGCTGCACAGAACGACCGCCAGACCTGAGAGGTGAACTGCGGACCTCGATCCGACACAATATCCGTCGGAATGCCGTGGAGCCGGAACACGTGGGACACCAGGAGATCCGCAGTCTCTCTAGCGGAGGGGAGCTTGGGGAGTGCTAGGAAGTGAGCGGCTTTGGAGAAACGGTTGATGATAGTAAGGATAGTGGTATTGCCTTCTGAAGGGGGGAGACCGGTGACAAAATCCAGGGCAATATGAGACCAGGGGCGACTGGGGATGGGCAGGGGTCGGAGCAGGCCAGAACGGGGTCGGGTCGAGGTCTTATTGCGAGCGCAGACCGTGCAAGCCGCCACGAAGGAACGGACGTCAGCGTCCAAGGAGGACCACCAGAATCGTCGGCGAACAAAGTCCAGAGTGCGGGTAGTGCCAGGATGACAGGTGAGTCTGGAGGAGTGAGCCCAGGTGAGTACCCTGGAGCGCGCCGCGTCGGGAACGAACAACCGGTTGGGCGGACCGGTACCGGGATCGGGCTGTTGTTGCTGCGCCTGGAGGACAGCGGCTTCGACCTCCAGGGTGAGCGTAGCGATGAGGCAGGTGGACGGCAGAATGGGTTCAGGTTCAGTGCAGGGGTCCTTAGGGGAGTACAAACGGGACAGAGCGTCTGGTTTAATGTTTCGGGAGCCGGGGCGGTAGGTAAGCGAAAAATTAAATCGTCCAAAGAAAAGAGCCCATCGGGCCTGTCGGGAATTGAGTCTCTTGGCTGACTGGATATATTCTAAATTCCGGTGGTCTGTCCACACGATAAATGGCTGGGCCGTTCCCTCCAGCCAGTGACGCCATTCCTCGAGTGCCAATTTAACAGCAAGAAGCTCGCGGTTCCCGACATCATAGTTCCGCTCCGGTGGGGTCAACCGGCGCGAGAAAAAGGCGCACGGATGAAGCTTGTGATCCTTGGTGGAACGCTGCGAAAGCACCGCCCCCACCCCGGAATCAGAAGCATCGACCTCCACGATGAACTGAAGAGAAGAGTCGGGTTGGATGAGGATGGGTGCAGTGGTGAATCGCTCCTTCAAGTTCCGGAACGAGGCCTCAGCCTCCGGCGACCACTCGAAGAGTTTCTTGGGTGAAGTTAGGGCAGTGAGGGGGGCAGCGATCTGGCTATAGCTTCTGATGAAGCGACGATAAAAATTGGCGAAGCCAAGAAATCGCTGTAGCTGCTTACGGGTGGTGGGTGTAGGCCACTCCGCCACTGCAGAAACCTTGCAAGGGTCCATCCGCAACTCCCCCTGGCCAATGATGTACCCCAGGAAAACAGTGGACGGGAGGTTGAACTCACATTTCTCCGCCTTGACAAACAGCCTGTTTTCCAATAAGCGCTGGAGGACCTGCCGAACGTGAATCACGTGTTCCTCCAGCGAACCCGAGAAGATGAGAATATCATCCAGATACACAAAAACCGAGTGGTTCAACATGTCACGAAGAACATCGTTGACCAGAGCCTGAAAAACTGCAGGGGCGTTGGTGAGTCCGAAAGGCATGACCAGATATTCAAAATGGCCCACAGGAGTGTTGAAGGCCGTCTTCCACTCGTCCCCCTCCCGGATACGGACCAGATGGTAAGCGTTGCGCAAGTCCAGTTTGGAAAAAACCGTGGCTCCATGGAGGGGAACAAACGCGGAGCTAATAAGGGGCAAGGGGTACTTATTCTTTACCGTGATGGAGTTCAGGCCCCGGTAGTCAATGCACGGCCGGAGGGAGCCATCCTTCTTGCCAACAAAAAAAACCCCCGCCCCAACAGGAGAGGAGGACGGCCGGATTATCCCCGCAGCGAGAGACTCCCGGATGTACTCCTCCAAGGATTCTTGTTCGGGACGGGAGAGGTTGAAGAGTCGACTGCTAGGCAGGGAAGCCCCGGGGAGGAGATCGATTGCGCAGTCATACGGACGGTGAGGAGGAAGAGATAGGGCATGGGACTTGCTAAAAACCTCCCTCAGGTCGTGATAAATCTCAGGAACAGAAGACAGATCAGAGGAAAAAGATGGTGGTGACTTGGACTCCAGAGTGCGGGGAGGTTGGGCGGAACGTAAACACTGTGCTAGACAAAAAGAGCTCCACGAGGTAATCCTACTTTCTTTCCAGTCCATTTGGGGGTTATGACGTTGCAGCCAAGGAAATCCCAAAACCACTGGAGTGAGGGGGCAGTCTATCACGTGGAGAGAGAGTAACTCACGGTGATTCCCGGACACAATTAGAGTTAACGGTACCGTCCTTCGATCGACCCGGGCGAGTTTCTTCCCGTTAAGGGACTGGGCAAAAATGGGAGAATTCAAAGAGGTTGTCTTGATTCCCAATTGCCTGACCAACTGCCTATCAATGAAAGACTCGTCAGCACCTGAGTCTACGAGGACGGACAAAGGGAGGGAATGTTCCTGCCAAAGCAAGACGGAATCCAACATGGGACGGGGAGCCGAGGGATCAAGCGTTCGACTCACCAGAATCCCTCGGGTTACTGGCGAGCCAACCCTTTTCCCGGACAGGTTGGACAGGAGGAAATAACGTGTCCCGAAAGACCGCAATAAAGACAAGCACCAGTTGCCAGCCGGTGTTGCCTTTCGGTCGGGGATAGGTGGGCTCGTCCCAATTGCATTGGTTCCGGGTCGGGTAGTGAAGTTGGTCCAGGGTGGAAAGGATTGTGCCGAGGGGGAGGTGGTGCCGGAACATCCAGTGAAGACGAGACAGAAGCAGGAAACGGACGAAGCGTGCGTTCGCGCCGTCGTTCGCGCAGGCGATTGTCCAGTCGTATAGCGAGGGAAATTAGATGGTCTAAATTGGGTGACTCATCCCGAACAGCCAACTCATCCTTGAGGGGATCGGAAAGCGCGTGTAAAAATACTCCCATTAAGGCCACGTCATTCCACCCACTCTCCGCAGCAATCGTCTGGAAATCAACAGCGAAATCAGCGACGCTTCGGGAACCCTGACGGAGAGAGAGAAGACGCATTGAAGCCTCCCTACCACGAACGGGATGTTCGAACACTCTCCGCATCTCCGTGACAAACTCTGAGTACGTGGAACAACATTCAGCCCCTCTCTCCATTACGGAAGTAGCCCAAGAGAGGGCTCTGCCACGTAACGCTCCAACGAGGAAAGCGATACGGGAGCTATCGGTGGGGTAGGTTAGGGGCTGGAGTCGGAACACGAGACCACATTGGAGAAGGAAATCCCGACAGGTACCCAAATCTCCTCCATAGCGTTCGGGGGTTGGAATGTAAGGCTCACGTGAAGCAATCGGCTGGGGAGGAGCGGAGGGTAGCTGCGGTTGACCGGGAATTGGCGCAGAAACCAGCAATCCCTGGACGGCGTTGTAAATCGTCTGGACGTTGGACCTCATTTCCGCCATTTCCTGGTCGAGACGGCCGAGCATTACTCCCTGACTGCTGATGGCCCGGTCGTGGGAACGGGTGTCTGCTGGGTCCATGTTTGGCCAGTTCGTACTGTTAAGGTACGTGACTAGAACCCAAACGCAAGACACCGAGACAGAGATGGAGCGGGGTCGAAAGGGATTTATTCAGCAAAGGTACAGACAAGGGCGAGGCAGGCGGTAGTTAGATGAGCAGGGGTCTGGAGACAGGCAGGTAGCTGTAGGTCGGGGGTCGAAGACGAGCGGGTGGTCAGGCAGGCGAGTGGTCGAAGGCAGGGAAGGCAAACAGACGAGCAGGATGGAAGTCGGGCAGGGATCAGGAGGACTAGGGAAAAAGGACAAGCGGGTTACACGACCAGAAGCTAAATACTGAACAAGAGCGCTGGAACGAGGTACTAACTTGAGAAAGCGTAACAACGAACTGGCGCCGGCTGCTTGGTGAATGGGGAAGAAGTAGAGTGCGCTGATTGTAGATAGAAGGCCGGTGGGGAAGACAACGTGCACGTGGGAGATTGAAGACAGAATGTAAACAGAAGCACAATGGAGTAGTAGCAGCCGGCGCAGCTAGGTGGAGGCAGAGGATGGAGTAACACAAGCTTAGTTACACTTTTCCATTTAAAGTGGGGTAAAAGAAACACTCTATGTTTGGAAAATGCTTTTCAGAGCCAGAGAATCATTTTTTGACCAAAATGTGTTTCTGAGCATGAACGTGGTGGTTTGTAATAAAAACGATGGTGCTTCACTTCTTCATGATGGTTTAAGGTTTATACAACAATTCACAAGCTTAGTTACACTTTTCCATTTAAAGTGAGAAAAAAGCAACATTGCATCTTTTTACATGTGGAAAATGCTTTTCAGAGCGGGAGAATCACTTTGTAAACAGTGTATTTCTAAGCATAACCATGGTTGTTTTTGTGTTAAAAACGATGGTGCTTCACCAGTTGATGTTATAATAAGGTCTAAACAAGCATTAACAAGCTTAGTTACACTTTTCCATTTAAAGTGGGAAAAAAGCAACATTGCATCTTTTTACATGTGGAAAATGCTTTTGAGAGCGAGAGAATCACTTTTTGACCACAATGTGTTTCTGAGCATAAACATGGTGTGCTGTGTTAAAAACGATGGTGCTTCATCACTTGATTATGGTATAAGGTACAAACATCCATTAACAAGCTTAGTTACACTTTTCCATTTAAAGTGGGGTAAAAGAAACACTCTATGTTTGGAAAATGCTTTTCAGAGCCAGAGAATCATTTTTTGACCAAAATGTGTTTCTGAGCATGAACGTGGTGATTTGTAATAAAAACGATGGTGCTTCACTTCTTCATGATGGTTTAAGGTTTATACAACAATTCACAAGCTTAGTTACACTTAAGTGGGACAAAAGCAACATTGCATCTTTTTACATGTGGAAAATGCTTTTCAGAGCGGGAGAATCACTTTTTAAACACAGTGTATTTCTAAGCATAAACATTGTTGTTTTTGTGTTAAAAACGATGGTGCTTCACCAGTTGATGTTATAATAAGGTCTAAACAAGCATTAACAAGCTTAGTTACACTTTTCCATTTAAAGTGGGAAAAAAGCAACATTGCATCTTTTTACATGTGGAAAATGCTTTTGAGAGCGAGAGAATCACTTTTTGACCACAATGTGTTTCTGAGCATAAACATGGTGTGCTGTGTTAAAAACGATGGTGCTTCATCACTTGATTATGGTATAAGGTACAAACATCCATTAACAAGCTTAGTTACACTTTTCCATTTAAAGTGGGGTAAAAGAAACACTCTATGTTTGGAAAATGCTTTTCAGAGCCAGAGAATCATTTTTTGACCAAAATGTGTTTCTGAGCATGAACGTGGTGGTTTGTAATAAAAACGATGGTGCTTCACTTCTTCATGATGGTTTAAGGTTTATACAACAATTCACAAGCTTAGTTACACTTAAGTGGGACAAAAGCAACATTGCATCTTTTTACATGTGGAAAATGCTTTTCAGAGCGGGAGAATCACTTTTTAAACACAGTGTATTTCTAAGCATAAACATGGTTGTTTTTGTGTTAAAAACGATGGTGCTTCACCAGTTGATGTTATAATAAGGTCTAAACAAGCATTAACAAGCTTAGTTACACTTTTCCATTTAAAGTGGGAAAAAAGCAACATTGCATCTTTTTACATGTGGAAAATGCTTTTGAGAGCGAGAGAATCACTTTTTGACCACAATGTGTTTCTGAGCATAAACATGGTGTGCTGTGTTAAAAACGATGGTGCTTCATCACTTGATTATGGTATAAGGTACAAACATCCATTAACAAGCTTAGTTACACTTTTCCATTTAAAGTGGGGTAAAAGAAACACTCTATGTTTGGAAAATGCTTTTCAGAGCCAGAGAATCATTTTTGACCAAAATGTGTTTCGGAGCATGAACGTGGTGGTTTGTAATAAAAACGATGGTGCTTCACTTCTTCATGATGGTTTAAGGTTTATACAACAATTCACAAGCTTAGTTACACTTAAGTGGGACAAAAGCAACATTGCATCTTTTTACATGTGGAAAATGCTTTTCAGAGCGGGAGAATCACTTTTTAAACACAGTGTATTTCTAAGCATAAACATGGTTGTTTTTGTGTTAAAAACGATGGTGCTTCACCAGTTGATGTTATAATAAGGTCTAAACAAGCATTAACAAGCTTAGTTACACTTTTCCATTTAAAGTGGGAAAAAAGCAACATTGCATCTTTTTACATGTGGAAAATGCTTTTGAGAGCGAGAGAATCACTTTTTGACCACAATGTGTTTCTGAGCATAAACATGGTGTGCTGTGTTAAAAACGATGGTGCTTCATCACTTGATTATGGTATAAGGTACAAACATCCATTAACAAGCTTAGTTACACTTTTCCATTTAAAGTGGGGTAAAAGAAACACTCTATGTTTGGAAAATGCTTTTCAGAGCCAGAGAATCATTTTTTGACCAAAATGTGTTTCTGAGCATGAACGTGGTGGTTTGTAATAAAAACGATGGTGCTTCACTTCTTCATGATGGTTTAAGGTTTATACAACAATTCACAAGCTTAGTTACACTTAAGTGGGACAAAAGCAACATTGCATCTTTTTACATGTGGAAAATGCTTTTCAGAGCGGGAGAATCACTTTTTAAACACAGTGTATTTCTAAGCATAAACATGGTTGTTTTTGTGTTAAAAACGATGGTGCTTCACCAGTTGATGTTATAATAAGGTCTAAACAAGCATTAACAAGCTTAGTTACACTTTTCCATTTAAAGTGGGAAAAAAGCAACATTGCATCTTTTTACATGTGGAAAATGCTTTTGAGAGCGAGAGAATCACTTTTTGACCACAATGTGTTTCTGAGCATAAAACATGGTGTGCTGTGTTAAAAACGATGGTGCTTCATCACTTGATTATGGTATAAGGTACAAACATCCATTAACAAGCTTAGTTACACTTTTCCATTTAAAGTGGGGTAAAAGAAACACTCTATGTTTGGAAAATGCTTTTCAGAGCCAGAGAATCATTTTTCGACCAAAATGTGTTTCTGAGCATGAACGTGGTGGTTTGTAATAAAAACGATGGTGCTTCACTTCTTCATGATGGTTTAAGGTTTATACAACAATTCACAAGCTTAGTTACACTTAAGTGGGACAAAAGCAACATTGCATCTTTTTACATGTGGAAAATGCTTTTCAGAGCGGGAGAATCACTTTTTAAACACAGTGTATTTCTAAGCATAACCATGGTTGTTTTTGTGTTAAAAACGATGGTGCTTCACCAGTTGATGTTATAATAAGGTTTATACAACAATTCACAAGCTTAGTTACTTAAGTGGGACAAAAGCAACATTGCATCTTTTTACATGTGGAAAATGCTTTTCAGAGCGGGAGAATCACTTTTTAAACACAGTGTATTTCTAAGCATTACCATGGTTGTTTTTGTGTTAAAAGCGATGGTGCTTCACCAGTTGATGTTATAATAAGGTCTAAACAAGCATTAACAAGCTTAGTTACACTTTTCCATTTAAAGTGGAAAAAAGCAACATTGCATCTTTTTACATGTGGAAAATGCTTTTGAGAGCGAGAGAATCACTTTTTGACCACAATGTGTTTCTGAGCATAAACATGGTGTGCTGTGTTAAAAACGATGGTGCTTCATCACTTGATTATGGTATAAGGTACAAACATCCATTAACAAGCTTAGTTACACTTTTCCATTTAAAGTGGGGTAAAAGAAACACTCTATGTTTGGAAAATGCTTTTCAGAGCCAGAGAATCATTTTTTGACCAAAATGTGTTTCTGAGCATGAACGTGGTGGTTTGTAATAAAAACGATGGTGCTTCACTTCTTCATGATGGTTTAAGGTTTATACAACAATTCACAAGCTTAGTTACACTTAAGTGGGACAAAAGCAACATTGCATCTTTTTACATGTGGAAAATGCTTTTCAGAGCGGGAGAATCACTTTTTAAACACAGTGTATTTCTAAGCATAAACATGGTTGTTTTTGTGTTAAAAACGATGGTGCTTCACCAGTTGATGTTATAATAAGGTCTAAACAAGCATTAACAAGCTTAGTTACACTTTTCCATTTAAAGTGGGAAAAAAGCAACATTGCATCTTTTTACATGTGGAAAATGCTTTTGAGAGCGAGAGAATCACTTTTTGACCACAATGTGTTTCTGAGCATAAACATGGTGTGCTGTGTTAAAAACGATGGTGCTTCATCACTTGATTATGGTATAAGGTACAAACATCCATTAACAAGCTTAGTTACACTTTTCCATTTAAAGTGGGGTAAAAGAAACACTCTATGTTTGGAAAATGCTTTTCAGAGCCAGAGAATCATTTTTTGACCAAAATGTGTTTCTGAGCATGAACGTGGTGGTTTGTAATAAAAACGATGGTGCTTCACTTCTTCATGATGGTTTAAGGTTTATACAACAATTCACAAGCTTAGTTACACTTAAGTGGGACAAAAGCAACATTGCATCTTTTTACATGTGGAAAATGCTTTTCAGAGCGGGAGAATCACTTTTTAAACACAGTGTATTTCTAAGCATAACCATGGTTGTTTTTGTGTTAAAAACGATGGTGCTTCACCAGTTGATGTTATAATAAGGTTTATACAACAATTCACAAGCTTAGTTACTTAAGTGGGACAAAAGCAACATTGCATCTTTTTACATGTGGAAAATGCTTTTCAGAGCGGGAGAATCACTTTTTAAACACAGTGTATTTCTAAGCATTACCATGGTTGTTTTTGTGTTAAAAGCGATGGTGCTTCACCAGTTGATGTTATAATAAGGTCTAAACAAGCATTAACAAGCTTAGTTACACTTTTCCATTTAAAGTGGGAAAAAAGCAACATTGCATCTTTTTACATGTGGAAAATGCTTTTGAGAGCGAGAGAATCACTTTTTGACCACAATGTGTTTCTGAGCATAAACATGGTGTGCTGTGTTAAAAACGATGGTGCTTCATCACTTGATTATGGTATAAGGTACAAACATCCATTAACAAGCTTAGTTACACTTTTCCATTTAAAGTGAGAAAAAAGCAACATTGCATCTTTTTACATGTGGAAAATGCTTTTCAGAGCGGGAGAATCACTTTTTAAACACAGTGTATTTCTAAGCATAAACATGGTTGTTTTTGTGTTAAAAACGATGGTGCTTCACCAGGTGATGTTATAATAAGGTCTAAACAAGCATTAACAAGCTTAGTTACACTTTTCCATTTAAAGTGGGAAAAAAGCAACATTGCATCTTTTTACATGTGGAAAATGCTTTTGAGAGCGAGAGAATCACTTTTTGACCACAATGTGTTTCTGAGCATAAACATGGTGTGCTGTGTTAAAAACGATGGTGCTTCATCACTTGATTATGGTATAAGGTACAAACATCCATTAACAAGCTTAGTTACACTTTTCCATTTAAAGTGGGGTAAAAGAAACACTCTATGTTTGGAAAATGCTTTTCAGAGCCAGAGAATCATTTTTTGACCAAAATGTGTTTCTGAGCATGAACGTGGTGGTTTGTAATAAAAACGATGGTGCTTCACTTCTTCATGATGGTTTAAGGTTTATACAACAATTCACAAGCTTAGTTACACTTAAGTGGGACAAAAGCAACATTGCATCTTTTTACATGTGGAAAATGCTTTTCAGAGCGGGAGAATCACTTTTTAAACACAGTGTATTTCTAAGCATAAACATGGTTGTTTTTGTGTTAAAAACGATGGTGCTTCACCAGTTGATGTTATAATAAGGTCTAAACAAGCATTAACAAGCTTAGTTACACTTTTCCATTTAAAGTGGGAAAAAAGCAACATTGCATCTTTTTACATGTGGAAAATGCTTTTGAGAGCGAGAGAATCACTTTTTGACCACAATGTGTTTCTGAGCATAAACATGGTGTGCTGTGTTAAAAACGATGGTGCTTCATCACTTGATTATGGTATAAGGTACAAACATCCATTAACAAGCTTAGTTACACTTTTCCATTTAAAGTGGGGTAAAAGAAACACTCTATGTTTGGAAAATGCTTTTCAGAGCCAGAGAATCATTTTTTGACCAAAATGTGTTTCTGAGCATGAACGTGGTGGTTTGTAATAAAATCGATGGTGCTTCACTTCTTCATGATGGTTTAAGGTTTATACAACAATTCACAAGCTTAGTTACTTAAGTGGGACAAAAGCAACATTGCATCTTTTTACATGTGGAAAATGCTTTTCAGAGCGGGAGAATCACTTTTTAAACACAGTGTATTTCTAAGCATAACCATGGTTGTTTTTGTGTTAAAAACGATGGTGCTTCACCAGTTGATGTTATAATAAGGTCTAAACAAGCATTAACAAGCTTAGTTACACTTTTCCATTTAAAGTGGGAAAAAAGCAACATTGCATCTTTTTACATGTGGAAAATGCTTTTGAGAGCGAGAGAATCACTTTTTGACCACAATGTGTTTCTGAGCATAAACATGGTGTGCTGTGTTAAAAACGATGGTGCTTCATCACTTGATTATGGTATAAGGTACAAACATCCATTAACAAGCTTAGTTACACTTTTCCATTTAAAGTGAGAAAAAAGCAACATTGCATCTTTTTACATGTGGAAAATGCTTTTCAGAGCGGGAGAATCACTTTTTAAACACAGTGTATTTCTAAGCATAAACATGGTTGTTTTTGTGTTAAAAACGATGGTGCTTCACCAGTTGATGTTATAATAAGGTCTAAACAAGCATTAACAAGCTTAGTTACACTTTTCCATTTAAAGTGGGAAAAAAGCAACATTGCATCTTTTTACATGTGGAAAATGCTTTTGAGAGCGAGAGAATCACTTTTTGACCACAATGTGTTTCTGAGCATAAACATGGTGTGCTGTGTTAAAAACGATGGTGCTTCATCACTTGATTATGGTATAAGGTACAAACATCCATTAACAAGCTTAGTTACACTTTTCCATTTAAAGTGGGGTAAAAGAAACACTCTATGTTTGGAAAATGCTTTTCAGAGCCAGAGAATCATTTTTTGACCAAAATGTGTTTCTGAGCATGAACGTGGTGATTTGTAATAAAAACGATGGTGCTTCACTTCTTCATGATGGTTTAAGGTTTATACAACAATTCACAAGCTTAGTTACTTAAGTGGGACAAAAGCAACATTGCATCTTTTTACATGTGGAAAATGCTTTTCAGAGCGGGAGAATCACTTTTAAACACAGTGTATTTCTAAGCATAAACATGGTTGTTTTTGTGTTAAAAACGATGGTGCTTCACCAGTTGATGTTATAATAAGGTCTAAACAAACATTAACAAGCTTAGTTACACTTTTCCATTTAAAGTGGGAAAAAAGCAACATTGCATCTTTTTACATGTGGAAAATGCTTTTGAGAGCGAGAGAATCACTTTTTGACCACAATGTGTTTCTGAGCATAAACATGGTGTGCTGTGTTAAAAACGATGGTGCTTCATCACTTGATTATGGTATAAGGTACAAACATCATTAACAAGCTTAGTTACACTTTTCCATTTAAAGTGGAGAAAAAAGCAACATTGCATCTTTTTACATGTGGAAAATGCTTTTCAGAGCGGGAGAATCACTTTGTAAACAGTGTATTTCTAAGCATAAACCATGGTTGTTTTTGTGTTAAAAACGATGGTGCTTCACCAGTTGATGTTATAATAAGGTCTAAACAAGCATTAACAAGCTTAGTTTTCCATTTAAAGTGGGAAAAAAGCAACATTGCATCTTTTTACATGTGGAAAATGCTTTTGAGAGCGAGAGAATCACTTTTTGACCACAATGTGTTTCTGAGCATAAACATGGTGTGCTGTGTTAAAAACGATGGTGCTTCATCACTTGATTATGGTATAAGGTACAAACATCCATTAACAAGCTTAGTTACACTTTTCCATTTAAAGTGGGGTAAAAGAAACACTCTATGTTTGGAAAATGCTTTTCAGAGCCAGAGAATCATTTTTTGACCAAAATGTGTTTCTGAGCATGAACGTGGTGGTTTGTAATAAAAACGATGGTGCTTCACTTCTTCATGATGGTTTAAGGTTTATACAACAATTCACAAGCTTAGTTACACTTAAGTGGGACAAAAGCAACATTGCATCTTTTTACATGTGGAAAATGCTTTTCAGAGCGGGAGAATCACTTTTTAAACACAGTGTATTTCTGAGCATAAACATGGTGTTTTGTATAAAAACGATGGTGCTTCACCAGTTGATGTTATAAGGTTTAAACAACAATTCACAAGCTTAGTTACACTTAAGTGGGACAAAAGCAACATTGCATCTTTTTACATGTGGAAAATGCTTTTCAGAGCGGGAGAATCACTTTTTAAACACAGTGTATTTCTAAGCATAAACATGGTTGTTTTTGTGTTAAAAACGATGGTGCTTCACCAGTTGATGTTATAATAAGGTCTAAACAAGCATTAACAAGCTTAGTTACACTTTTCCATTTAAAGTGGGAAAAAAGCAACATTGCATCTTTTTACATGTGGAAAATGCTTTTGAGAGCGAGAGAATCACTTTTTGACCACAATGTGTTTCTGAGCATAAACATGGTGTGCTGTGTTAAAAACGATGGTGCTTCATCACTTGATTATGGTATAAGGTACAAACATCCATTAACAAGCTTAGTTACACTTTTCCATTTAAAGTGGGGTAAAAGAAACACTCTATGTTTGGAAAATGCTTTTCAGAGCCAGAGAATCATTTTTTGACCAAAATGTGTTTCTGAGCATGAACGTGGTGGTTTGTAATAAAAACGATGGTGCTTCACTTCTTCATGATGGTTTAAGGTTTATACAACAATTCACAAGCTTAGTTACACTTAAGTGGGACAAAAGCAACATTGCATCTTTTTACATGTGGAAAATGCTTTTCAGAGCGGGAGAATCACTTTTTAAACACAGTGTATTTCTAAGCATAAACATGGTTGTTTTTGTGTTAAAAACGATGGTGCTTCACCAGTTGATGTTATAATAAGGTCTAAACAAGCATTAACAAGCTTAGTTACACTTTTCCATTTAAAGTGGGAAAAAAGCAACATTGCATCTTTTTACATGTGGAAAATGCTTTTGAGAGCGAGAGAATCACTTTTGACCACAATGTGTTTCTGAGCATAAACATGGTGTGCTGTGTTAAAAACGATGGTGCTTCATCACTTGATTATGGTATAAGGTACAAACATCCATTAACAAGCTTAGTTACACTTTTCCATTTAAAGTGGGGTAAAAGAAACATTGCATCTTTTATGTGGAAAATGCTTTTCAGAGCGAGAGAATCACTTTTTGACCACAATGTGTTTCTGAGCATAAACAGTGGTGTTTGTGTTAAAAACGATGGTGCTTCACTCTTGATTATGGTTTAAGGTCTAAACAACATTAACAAGCTTAGTTACACTTTTCCATTTAAAGTGGGAAAAAAGCAACATTGCATCTTTTTACATGTGGAAAATGCTTTTCAGAGCGGAGAATCACTTTTTAACCAACAGTGTATTTCTAAGCATGAACATGGTTGTTTTGTGTTAAAAACGATGGTGCTTCACCAGTTGATGTTATAAGGTTTATACAACAATTCACAAGCTTAGTTACTTAAGTGGGACAAAAGCAACATTGCATCTTTTTACATGTGGAAAATGCTTTTCAGAGCGGGAGAATCACTTTTTAAACACAGTGTATTTCTAAGCATTACCATGGTTGTTTTTGTGTTAAAAGCGATGGTGCTTCACCAGTTGATGTTATAATAAGGTCTAAACAAGCATTAACAAGCTTAGTTACACTTTTCCATTTAAAGTGGGAAAAAAGCAACATTGCATCTTTTTACATGTGGAAAATGCTTTTGAGAGCGAGAGAATCACTTTTTGACCACAATGTGTTTCTGAGCATAAACATGGTGTGCTGTGTTAAAAACGATGGTGCTTCATCACTTGATTATGGTATAAGGTACAAACATCCATTAACAAGCTTAGTTACACTTTTCCATTTAAAGTGAGAAAAAAGCAACATTGCATCTTTTTACATGTGGAAAATGCTTTTCAGAGCGGGAGAATCACTTTGTAAACAGTGTATTTCTAAGCATAACCATGGTTGTTTTTGTGTTAAAAACGATGGTGCTTCACCAGTTGATGTTATAATAAGGTCTAAACAAGCATTAACAAGCTTAGTTTTCCATTTAAAGTGGGAAAAAAGCAACATTGCATCTTTTTACATGTGGAAAATGCTTTTGAGAGCGAGAGAATCACTTTTTGACCACAATGTGTTTCTGAGCATAAACATGGTGTGCTGTGTTAAAAACGATGGTGCTTCATCACTTGATTATGGTATAAGGTACAAACATCCATTAACAAGCTTAGTTACACTTTTCCATTTAAAGTGGGGTAAAAGAAACACTCTATGTTTGGAAAATGCTTTTCAGAGCCAGAGAATCATTTTTTGACCAAAATGTGTTTCTGAGCATGAACGTGGTGGTTTGTAATAAAAACGATGGTGCTTCACTTCTTCATGATGGTTTAAGGTTTATACAACAATTCACAAGCTTAGTTACACTTAAGTGGGACAAAAGCAACATTGCATCTTTTTACATGTGGAAAATGCTTTTCAGAGCGGGAGAATCACTTTTTAAACACAGTGTATTTCTAAGCATAAACATGGTTGTTTTTGTGTTAAAAACGATGGTGCTTCACCAGTTGATGTTATAATAAGGTCTAAACAAGCATTAACAAGCTTAGTTACACTTTTCCATTTAAAGTGGGAAAAAAGCAACATTGCATCTTTTTACATGTGGAAAATGCTTTTGAGAGCGAGAGAATCACTTTTTGACCACAATGTGTTTCTGAGCATAAACATGGTGTGCTGTGTTAAAAACGATGGTGCTTCATCACTTGATTATGGTATAAGGTACAAACATCCATTAACAAGCTTAGTTACACTTTTCCATTTAAAGTGGGGTAAAAGAAACACTCTATGTTTGGAAAATGCTTTTCAGAGCCAGAGAATCATTTTTTGACCAAAATGTGTTTCTGAGCATGAACGTGGTGATTTGTAATAAAAACGATGGTGCTTCACTTCTTCATGATGGTTTAAGGTTTATACAACAATTCACAAGCTTAGTTACTTAAGTGGGACAAAAGCAACATTGCATCTTTTTACATGTGGAAAATGCTTTTCAGAGCGGGAGAATCACTTTTTAAACACAGTGTATTTCTAAGCATAAACATGGTTGTTTTTGTGTTAAAAACGATGGTGCTTCACCAGTTGATGTTATAATAAGGTCTAAACAAGCATTAACAAGCTTAGTTACACTTTTCCATTTAAAGTGGGAAAAAAGCAACATTGCATCTTTTTACATGTGGAAAATGCTTTTGAGAGCGAGAGAATCACTTTTTGACCACAATGTGTTTCTGAGCATAAACATGGTGTGCTGTGTTAAAAACGATGATGCTTCATCACTTGATTATGGTATAAGGTACAAACATCCATTAACAAGCTTAGTTACACTTTTCCATTTAAAGTGGGGTAAAAGAAACACTCTATGTTTGGAAATTGCTTTTCAGAGCCAGAGAATCATTTTTTGACCAAAATGTGTTTCTGAGCATGAACGTGGTGATTTGTAATAAAAACGATGGTGCTTCACTTCTTCATGATGGTTTAAGGTTTATACAACAATTAACAAGCTTAGTTACACTTAAGTGGGACAAAAGCAACATTGCATCTTTTTACATGTGGAAAATGCTTTTCAGAGCGGGAGAATCACTTTTTAAACACAGTGTATTTCTAAGCATAAACATGGTTGTTTTTGTGTTAAAAACGATGGTGCTTCACCAGTTGATGTTATAATAAGGTCTAAACAAGCATTAACAAGCTTAGTTACACTTTTCCATTTAAAGTGGGAAAAAAGCAACATTGCATCTTTTTACATGTGAAAAATGCTTTTGAGAGCGAGAGAATCACTTTTTGACCACAATGTGTTTCTGAGCATAAACATGGTGTGCTGTGTTAAAAACGATGGTGCTGTCATGACACCCTCTTCCACTACCTAGGGGCGCCGGCTGCTATTCCACCTCGTGCACTCTGCTTTCCATACCAGCCTTCAATTAAACAATCACCGCATTCTACTTAATCACCAGTCTTCCTAGCAGCCGGTGCCAGATCGTTGTTTAACCACCTCGTGTTAGTTACTTCGTTCCAGTAAACAGATATCGTTATTCTCTCCCTGTCTACCCCTAACCTGTTCTTTTGGAAAATAAATCTTTTTGGAATCTATCACATCTCCGCCTCGTAGTGTCCGCATTTGGGTTCTCGTCCTGTCAGCGTAACAGACAACATAACAGTACGATCTGGCCAATATGGACCCAGCGGACCTTGATTCGTTACGGCAAGTAATCTCCAACCAAGGGGTTCAGCTTGGTCAACATGAGCAGGCGTTCCAGGAGTTCGCTACAACTCTCCAAGGGGTGACCCAGGCGCTCAGCGAGCTCCGCGCTTCGTTACCGTCCACCGGGACTCCGGCGTCTCAACCCGCCGTTTCGATTTCCCCGACGTCTTCCCGAGAACCTTCCATCCCCGCTCCTGAACGCTACAAGGGTGACCTGGGATCTTGCGGTGCGTTTTTGGTACAGTGCTCCCTTGTGTTTGAGCTCCAGCCGCTCACCTATCCGTCCGAGAAGTCACGCATCGCTTATATAATCGAGGCGCTGAAAGGCGATGCCCTTGCCTGGGCTACAGCGTTGTGGGAGCGAGGGTCGGAGATTTGTTCCTCTTACTCGAGATTCACAGAGGAGATGCGCAAGGTCTTCGATCATCCGATCAGAGGCAGAGAGGCTTCTCAACGTTTACTATCGATACGCCAAGGAACGCGAAGCGTCGCTGAGTTCTCGGTGGAGTTCCGCACCCTGGCTGCAGAGAGTGGGTGGAACGAAGAGGCTCTGCTGGGAGTTTTTTCGAGCGCGCTCTCTGACACCATCCGGGACGAGTTGGCGTCTCGAGATGATTCCCCGAGTTTGGACCACCTAATCTCCCTTGCCATTCGTTTGGTTAACCGGCTGCGTGAACGACAACGCGAACGTACACTCCGGTATTCTCCTGTCTTTCGGCCACCTCCCCCTGGATTTACCTCAACCGGAAATGAACCCGCACGTTTTCCTGAACCTGAACCTATGCAGTTGGGCCGCACCCACCTCACGTCTGACGAGAGGGAGCGTCGTATGCGGTCTGGGGCCTGTTTGTATTGTGGTCAGTCGGGCCATTATCTGTCCTCCTGTCCCATTCGCCCGGGAAACGGTCCGGCTCGCCAATAACTCGAGGGGTTTTGGTGAGTCAAACGCTCAACCCCTCGGCTCCCCGACCTTTACTAGACGCCATCTTATCCTGGCAGGACCAATCCCAACAGCTCTCGATTCTCCTGGACTCGGGGGCAGACGAGTCTTTCATCGACCGTGAGCTGGTCAAACAACTGGGGATTGAGACTTCGCCTCTCGAGTCTCCACTAGAGGCCCAGGCACTCAATGGGAAACCTCTCGCCCGAGTGGAGCGTCGGACGTCTCCCGTCTCCCTGTTGATTTCCGGTAATCATAGTGAGTATATCTCCCTTCATGTGATAGACTGTCCTTTCACCCCTGTAGTTCTGGGTTTGCCATGGTTACAGATTCACAATCCCCATGTCGACTGGGCGGGCCGCATAACGTCCTGGAGTCCATTCTGTCTTTCGCAGTGTCTCCGTTCTGCACAGTCCCCCTGTTCCTCTGAATCCCGAGCCCCGCCACCACCCCCTTCCGACCTGTCCTCGGTTCCAGAGACGTACCACGACCTCGCAGAGGTCTTCAGCGAGGCCCACGCCATGTCTCTGCCACCTCATCGCCCATATGATTGCGCCATTGATCTGCTTCCTGGAGCCCCCCTGCCTAGCAGTCGCTTATTCAACCTCTCTCGCCCGGAACGTGTATCCATGGAACAATATATCCAGGAGTCTCTAGCAGCCGGGATTATCCGTCCCTCGTCTTCCCCGGTTGGAGCAGGCTTCTTCTTCATCGCCAAGAAGGACCACTCTCTCCGCCCCTGTATTGATTACCGAGGCCTGAACAACATCACCGTTAAGAACAAGTACCCCCTACCCTTGATCAGCTCTGCCTTTATTCCCCTCCACGGTGCCACAATATTTTCAAAGCTCGACCTTCGCAACGCATATCATCTGGTCCGCATCAGGGAGGGGGATGAGTGGACAACACACCCCTGGGACATTTTTAGTATCTGGTAATGCCATTCGGTCTCACCAACGCCCCCGGGGTCTTCCAAGCTCTTGTCAACGACGTCCTTCGTGACATGTTGAATCGTTCCGTCTTCATCTACTTAGATGACATCCTCGTTTTCTCCGGGTCGCTGGAGGAGCATAAGGTTCACGTCCGGCAGGTTCTCCAGCGGCTACCAGAGAACCGGCTATTCGTGAAGGCTGAGAAGTGCAAGTTCCACGTCACTTCCACTTCATTCCTGGGGTACATCATCGGCCAGGGACAAGTGAGGATGGATCCTGCAAAGGTTTCAGCGGTGACCGAGTGGCCCACTCCCACTTCTCGCAAGAAGCTCCAGCAGTTCCTGGGCTTCGCCAACTTCTACCGGCGTTTCATCCGTGGCTACAGCCAGGTCGCAGCACCCCTCACGGCCTCGACCTCAATTAGGAGCCGCTTCCTGTGGACTCCGGAGGCCGAAACAGCGTTCGCAGCCCTCAAGAAGCGCTTCGTCTCTTCTCCGATCCTCATTCAACCCAACCCCGCCAACCAGTTCGTTGTGGAGGTCGACGCTTCTGACACCGGCGTGGGCGCGGTTCTCTCCCAGCGCTCCTCCTCAGATCAGAAAATGCACCCGTGCGCCTTTTTCTCTCGCCGCTTGACGCCTCCCGAGAGGAATTATGACGTAGGCAACCGAGAGCTACTGGCCGTAAAATTAGCGCTGGAGGAATGGCGACACTGGCTGGAGGGCGCTGAACTGCCGTTCGTTGTCTGGACCGACCACCGGAATCTTGAATACATACAGTCAGCTAAGAGACTAAACTCCCGGCAAGCCAGATGGGCCCTATTCTTTGGCCGTTTCAGGTTTACCTTAACCTACCGCCCAGGATCTCGAAATATCAAACCCGACGCTCTCTCCCGCCTCCACTCTCCCGAAGACTCCAGACCGGACCCCGAGCCCATTCTTCCGCCCACTTGCCTAGTCGCGGCTCTCACATTAGAGGTCGAATCAGCTGTAATTCAGGCCCAGAGAGATCAGCCTGACCCTGGTAATGGTCCTCTCAATCGCTTATTCGTCCCGGATTCAGAACGCACAAGAGTCCTTTCTTGGGCCCACGCCTCCAAACTATCCTGCCATCCAGGTGTGACCCGTACCCTGGACTTCGTTCGCCGTCGGTTCTGGTGGCCAATCATGAACGTGGATGTCCGTTCATTCATCGCGGCTTGTTCCACCTGCGCTCGCAACAAGACCTCCACCCAACCCCGCTCCGGCTTACTATGTCCCCTCCCCATTCCCAGTCGTCCTTGGTCCCACATTGCTCTGGACTTCGTCACCGGTCTCCCCCCTTCGGAAGGGAACACCACTATTCTCACGGTGATTGACCGCTTTTCCAAGTCCGCCCATTTTCTAGCCCTCCCAAAACTTCCCTCTGCCAGGGAGACCGCGGATCTCCTTGTTTCCCACGTCTTCCGTCAGCATGGTATCCCGGTGGACGTCGTTTCGGACTGAGGTCCTCAGTTCACCTCCCAAGTCTGGCGCGCCTTCTGTACAGCCTTGGGGATCTCGGTCAGTCTTTCCTCGGGATACCATCCCCAGTCCAACGGCCAGTCGGAGAGGGTTAACCAGGAGATGGAGGCTACCCTTCGCTGCATCACAGAGACCAACTCCGCGACTTGGAGCTCTCAACTCGCTTGGGTGGAGTACGCACACAACACCCTTGTGAACGCCTCCACAGGTCTCTCCCCCTTTATGTGCTCTCTGGGGTACCAGCCACCCCTATTTCCCTCCCTGGAGGCAGAGATCTCTGTTCCCTCGGTCCAGGCCCACCTGCAACGATGTCAGCGCACATGGAAACGCGCTCGTGCTGCGCTTCTCCAGGCATCGTCTCGCTCCCAGCGGCAAGCTAACAAGCATCGCCTTCCAGCCCCCCAGTACATCCCGGGACAGAAAGTTTGGCTTCGATCCAAGGACCTCCCCCTGAAGGGGTTCAACCAGAAGCTCTCCCCCCGCTTCATCGGCCCGTTTCCTGTCGAGTCCATTGTTAATCCCTGTGCCGTCCGTCTCAAACTCCCCTCGTCTCTCCGTGTTCACCCCACCTTCCACGTCTCCCAGCTTAAGCCCGTCTCCTCCAGCCCACTGTCGCCCCCCACCCCAGCGCCGCCACTCCCCCGGATGATCGACGACCACCCATCCTGGACAGTTCGTCGTCTCTTAGACGTGCGTCGTCGCGGCCGGGGCCACCAGTACCTTGTGGACTGGGAGGGGTACGGACCAGAGGAACGCTCCTGGGTTCCGCGGAGTCACATCCTTGACCCTACTCTCATTAAGGACTTCCACCGTCTGCACCCTGACCATCCTGTGCGTCCGCCTGGAGGCGTCCGTAGAGGGGGGGGTACTGTCATGACACCCTTTTCCACTACCTAGGGGCGCCGGCTGCTATTCCACCTCGTGCACTCTGCTTTCCACACCAGCCTTCAATTAAACAATCACCGCACTCTACTTAATCACCAGTCTTCCTAGCAGCCGGTGCCAGATCGTTGTTTAACCACCTCGTGTTAGTTACTTCGTTCCAGTAAACAGATATCGTTATTCTCTCCCTGTCTACCCGTAACCTGTTCTTTTGGAAAATAAATCTTTTTGGAATCTATCACATCTCCGCCTCGTAGTGTCCGCATTTGGGTTTTCGTCCTGTCAGCGTAACAGACAACATAACAGGTGCTTCATCACTTGATTATGGTCCATTAACAAGCTTAGTTACAGTTTTCCATTTAAAGTGGGGTAAAGGAAACACTCTACTTTTTTATGTGCGGAAAATGCTTTTCAGAGCGAGAGAATAACTTTTTGACCACAATGTGTTTCTGAGCATAAACATGGTGTGCTATGTTAAACACGGTGGTGCTTCAACGCTTGGTTATGGTTTAAGGTCTACACATTCATTAACAAGTTTAGTGACACTTTTCCATTAAAGTGGGAAAGAAAAAACATACCACTTTTTATGTGCGGAAAATGCTTTTCAGAGCGTGAGAATCACCTTTTAAACACAGTGTATTTCTAAGCATAAACATGGTTGTTTTTGTGTTAAAAACGATGGTGCTTCACAAGTTGATGTTATAATTGTCACGTCACCCTCTGCCACCATCTAGTGGCGCCGGCTGCCACTTCACCATGTGCCTCTGTTTACTTTCCCTCGTCAATCACCCACGTGCACTTCGGTCTTCACTCCTTCTTCCATCAGCTAATCAGCGCACCCTACTTAACCCTCGCTCCCCAAGCAGCCGGCGCCAGATCGTTGTGTTCAAACCCAGAGTTAGTACCACGTTCCCGCACTAAGTTTAGAGTTACCTTATCTTTTCCCGTACCTTGCTTACCCTTAACTTGCCTTTGTCCTCTACCCAGTTTTCCCGATTACCTACCCGTCTCCTGTTACCTACCTCCGGACTGCCTTCCCGTTGTCGACTCCACGCCTGCAAAGACTCCCCGCCTGCTCCCGTCTGTCTGTCTGCCTGACCTCTTGCCTGCCAACTGCCTGTCCGACTACGCCTTGCTCTGCATTTCCCTTGCCTGTACTTTGGACTAAATAAACCCCTTGAACCCTTCTCCCATCTCGTCTGCTGTGTTCCGCATTTGGGTTTACCAGTCGTTCCCCGTAACAGTACGATCTGGCCAATATGGACCCAGCGGAACTGGACGCTGTCCGCTCTGCCTCTTCTCAGCAAGGAGTTTTGTTGGGACAGCACCGTGAGACATTAAAGGAAATCATCGGCGCAATTCGTAGTCTGGAGGTTGGCCTTGCCACTGTCCAGACCCAGCTCAGTGCTCTATCTACACCACCTGTGACTACACCCCCGCCTGTTGTTCCAGGGACTGCGTCGGTCCGAGAGCCCAAGATCCCGACGCCGGACAAGTATGAGGGGGATTTGGGAGGATGTAGAGCTTTTCTCATGCAGTGTGAGTTGGTCTTCGACTTACAACCCCTCTCATATGTTTCTGATAAGGCGAAGGTTGCCTTCGTTTTGGAACTACTGCGGGGAAAGCCTTTGGAGTGAGCGTCTGCCCTGTGGGAACGAGGGGACCCGTGTCTATCTTCTTACCGTGAGTTCTCAGCCATGATGAGAAAATTGTTTGATCATCCCGTCCGAGGAAAAGACGCGTCGAAGCGGTTGTGCTCGCTGCGTCAGGGGTCACGCAGCGTAGCAGAATTTGTGATCGAGTTTAGAACGTTGGCAGGAGAGAGTGGGTGGAACGAAGAGTCTCTTCAGGCCATTTTTCATCAGGGATTGTCTGAACAACTAAAATATGAATTAATCTCGTATCCTGAACCTAGGGACTTAGACGAGTTGGTGGCTTTATCCATCCGGGTCGATAACAGGTGCCGAGAGAGAAGGAGGGATAAACGTGAGAGGTTTACCAACCATTCTCCGGGTCGTCAGTCTTCCAGGTATGGAGTGGAGTTGGGGGGCCGAATTACGTCCCAGGAGTCTAAGGGGGAACAGCAGTTGTACGACTCCGAACCCATGCAAGTAGGCCGAGCTCATCTGTCCCCGTCCGAGCGCCAACACCGGCGAGCTACGAGAGCCTGTCTCTACTGCGGTCTTCCTGGCCATTTCATTAGTACCTGTCCCACACGCCCGGGAAAAGAGCCGTCTCGTCAGTAATTCGAGGGGTTCTGGCGAGTCGTACTCTTATTCCCTCTGTTTTCCGACCTCAGTTAGATGCCGTTCTCTCGTGGCGAGGCCAGGCGATTCCACTTTCTGTTCTTTTAGATTCAGGGGCCGACGAGTCATTTATTGATAGTGAGTTGGTTAAACAACTCAAAATAGATACGACCCCGCTTAGCTCCCCTATTGAGACTCAGGCTCTCAATGGGAAGTCCCTCGGCCGTATTAAGCACCAAACAGTACCGGTTTCTTTGTTAATCTCGGGCAATCACCGCGAGACACTTTCACTTCATATTATGGACTGTCCCGCTTCCCCAATAGTGTTGGGTTTCCCTTGGTTGCGAGAGCACAATCCTAACATCGATTGGCAATCGGCTCGTATTACGTCCTGGAGTCCTCACTGTCTCTCCCACTGCCTTCGCTCCGCCTCGCCTCCCCACGTCGTCGAATCCACGAAACCATCACTTCCTGACCTGTCCGCGGTTCCAGATTGTTATCATGATCTCGCGGAGGTTTTTAGTAAGACTCACACTCTCACCTTGCCCCCCCACCGCCCATACGACTGCTCCATAGACCTCCTTCCGGGTGCACCTCTGCCTAGCAGTCGGTTATTCAATCTCTCTCGCCCGGAACGGGAGGCTATGGAGCAGTACATTCAGGAGTCCCTGGCAGCGGGAATTATCCGTCCTTCCTCTTCTCCGGTCGGAGCGGGATTTTTTTTTGTTTCTAAGAAGGATCATTCCCTCCGTCCTTGTATTGATTATAGAGGCCTGAATGGTATAACCATCAAGAACAAATACCCTCTGCCCCTGATCAGCTCTGCCTTTGTTCCCCTCCACGGAGCCCAGATTTTTTCTAAACTTGATCTACGTAACGCGTACCATTTGGTCCGCATCCGGGAGGGGGACGAGTGGAAGACGGCGTTCAACACTCCCCTAGGCCACTTTGAATATCTAGTGATGCCTTTCGGCCTCACTAACGCCCCAGCCGTCTTCCAAGCCCTCGTGAACGACGTCCTTCGCGACATGCTGAACCGCTCGGTTTTTGTTTACCTAGACGACATCCTTATCTTCTCCGGGTCGTTGGAGGAACATAAGATCCACGTCCGGCAGGTTCTCCAGCGGCTCCTAGAAAATCGGCTCTTCGTCAAAGCTGAGAAGTGCGAGTTTCATGTCACCTCCACTTCTTTCCTGGGATACATCATCGGCCAGGGACAGGTCAGGATGGACAATGCAAAGGTCTCGGCGGTTGCTGAATGGCCCACTCCCTCTACCCGGAAGAAGCTCCAGCAATTCCTGGGTTTTGCAAACTTTTATCGGAGGTTCATCCGCGGGTACAGTCAGATCGCGGCACCCCTCACTGCTCTGACCTCCATTAAGAGCCCTTTTCTATGGACCTCGGAGGCCGAAGCAGCGTTCCTCAACCTCAAGGAACGCTTCGTCTCCTCCCCGATTCTCGTCCAACCCAACCCTGCAAACCAGTTCGTGGTGGAGGTGGACGCTTCGGACACCGGTGTGGGCGCAGTGCTTTCCCAGCGTTCCTCCTCCGACCAGAAAATGCACCCGTGTGCTTTCTTCTCCCGCCGCCTGACTCCTCCCGAGAGGAATTACGACGTGGGCAACTGTGAGCTCTTGGCCGTCAAGTTGGCATTAGAGGAATGGCGACACTGGCTGGAGGGAGCCGAGCAGCCATTCGTTGTTTGGACGGACCACCGGAACCTTGAGTACATTCAATCTGCAAAAAGGCTGAACTCTCGGCAGGCCAGGTGGGCCCTGTTCTTCGGTAGATTCAACTTTACCCTCACTTACCGGCCCGGTTCCAGAAATGTTAAGCCCGACGCCTTGTCTCGCCTCTATTCCCCGGAGGATCTCAACCCGGATCCTGAACCCATTCTGCCCCCGGTTTGCTTGGTAGCAACACTTACCTGGGAGGTCGAGTCCGCCGTCCTCCAGGCCCAGGAACACCAGCCCGACCCGGGGACCGGTCCCACCGGTCGCCTTTTTGTCCCGGACATGGAGCGTTCAAGGGTCCTTTCGTGGGCACACTCCACCAGGCTCACCTGCCATCCTGGCGTGACCCGAACTCTGGAGTTCATCCGCCGGCGATTCTGGTGGCCAACGATGGACACGGACGTTCGTGGTTACGTCGCGGCCTGCCCAACGTGTTCGCGCAGTAAGACCTCAACTCGGCCCCGCTCCGGTCTTCTCCGACCCTTGCCCATTCCCAGCCGCCCCTGGTCCCACATCGCCTTGGACTTCGTCACCGGTCTTCCCCCTTCTGACGGCAACACCACCATCCTTACCGTCATCGACCGGTTCTCCAAGGCTGCCCATTTCCTCGCGCTCCCCAAACTCCCCTCTGCTAAGGAGACTGCGGAACTCCTCGTCGCCCACGTCTTCCGGCTGCACGGCATTCCGATGGACGTGGTCTCAGACCGAGGTCCCCAGTTTACATCCCAGGTTTGGCGAGCCTTCTGCACTGCTCTGGGGGCCTCGGTCAGCCTGTCCTCGGGATACCACCCCCAGACCAACGGCCAAGCTGAACGGGCAAATCAGGAGATGGAGGCGGCTTTACGTTGCATCACTGAAGCGAACCCATCCACATGGAGTTTCCAATTACCGTGGGTTGAATATGCCCACAACTCCCTAGAGAACTCCTCCAGCGGTTTATCCCCGTTTCAGTGTTCCTTGGGGTATCAGCCACCTCTATTTCCTTCCCTGGAGGCGGAGATCGCTGTACCATCAGTGCAGGCTCACATGCAACGCTGCCAGAGGACCTGGAAGCGCACTCGGACGGCGCTTCTCCGGGCCTCCTCCCGTTCCCAGAAACAGGCCAACAAACGCCGTGCACCTGCCCCTCATTATACCCCAGGCCAAAGGGTTTGGCTCCGATCCAAGGATCTTCCCCTCAAAGGAGAGACACAGAAGCTTTCGCCCCGTTACATCGGTCCATTCGAGATTGAGGCAATCGTCAACCCCTGTGCCGTAGGCCTCAGACTCCCTGCCACCCTTCGCATTCACCCCACATTCCATGTTTCTCAAGTCAAGCCTGTTTCCTCCAGTCCCCTGTCTATCCCGTCCCCGGCCCCGCCCCCTCCCCGGATCATCGATAACCACCCGGCCTGGACGGTGCGTCGTCTTCTAGATGTTCGTCGTCGCGGCCGAGGACATCAGTATCTGGTGGACTGGGAGGGGTACGGTCCGGAGGAACGTTCATGGGTTCCGCGGAGCTATATCCTGGATGCGTCCCTCATCAGGGATTTCCACCGCCAGCACCCTTCCCTTCCCGGGCGTTCGCCTGGAGGCGATCGTCGAGGGGGGGGGTACTGTCACGTCACCCTCTGCCACCATCTAGTGGCGCCGGCTGCCACTTCACCATGTGCCTCTGTTTACTTTCCCTCGTCAATCACCCACGTGCACTCCGGTCTTCACTCCTGTCTTCCATCAGCTAATCAGCGCACCCTACTTAACCCTCGCTCCCCAAGCAGCCGGCGCCAGATCGTTGTGTTCAAACCCAGAGTTAGTACCACGTTCCCGCACTAAGTTTAGAGTTACCTTATCTTTTCCCGTACCTTGCTTACCCTTAACTTGCCTTTGTCCTCTACCCAGTTTTCCCGATTACCTACCCGTCTCCTGTTACCTACCTCCGGACTGCCTTCCCGTTGTCGACTCCACGCCTGCAAAGACTCCCCGCCTGCTCCCGTCTGTCTGTCTGCCTGACCTCTTGCCTGCCAACTGCCTGTCCGACTACGCCTTGCTCTGCATTTCTCTTGCCTGTACTTTGGACTAAATAAACCCCTTGAACCCTTCTCCCATCTCGTCTGCTGTGTTCCGCATTTGGGTTTACCAGTCGTTCCCCGTAACAATAATACGGTCTAAGCAAGCATTAACAAGCTTAGTTACACTTTTCCATTTAAAGTGGAAAAAAAGCAACATTGCATCTTTTTACATGTGGAAAATGCTTTTGAGAGCGAGAGAATCACTTTTTGACCACAATGTGTTTCTGAGCATAAACATGGTGTGCTGTGTTAAAAACGATGGTGCTTCATCACTTGATTATGGTATAAGGTACAAACATCCATTAACAAGCTTAGTTACACTTTTCCATTTAAAGTGGGGTAAAAGAAACACTCTATGTTTGGAAAACTCTTTTCAGAGCCAGAGAATCATTTTTTGACCAAAATGTGTTTCTGAGCATGAACGTGGTGATTTGTAATAAAAACGATGGTGCTTCACTTCTTCATGATGGTTTAAGGTTCATACAACAATTCACAAGCTTAGTTACACTTAAGTGGGACAAAAGCAACATTGCATCTTTTTACATGTGGAAAATGCTTTTCAGAGCGGGAGAATCACTTTTTAAACACAGTGTATTTCTAAGCATAAACATGGTTGTTTTGTGTTAAAAACGATGGTGCTTCACCAGTTGATGTTATAATAAGGTCTAAACAAGCATTAACAAGCTTAGTTACACTTTTCCATTTAAAGTGGGAAAAAAGCAACATTGCATCTTTTTACATGTGGAAAATGCTTTTGAGAGCGAGAGAATCACCTTTTGACCACAATGTGTTTCTGAGCATAAACATGGTGTGCTGTGTTAAAAACGATGGTGCTTCATCACTTGATTATGGTATAAGGTACAAACATCCATTAACAAGCTTAGTTACACTTTTCCATTTAAAGCGGGGTAAAAGAAACACTCTATGTTTGGAAAATGCTTTTCAGAGCCAGAGAATAATTTTTTGACCAAAATGTGTTTCTGAGCATGAACGTGGTGGTTTGTAATAAGAACGATGGTGCTTTACTTCTTCATTATGGTTTAAGGTTCATACAAGAATTCACAAGATTAGTTACACTTTTCCATTTAAAGTGGGAAAAAAGCAACATTGCATCTTTTTACATGTGGAAAATGCTTTTCAGAGCGGGAGAATCACTTTTTAAACACAGTGTATTTCTAAGCATAAACATGGTTGTTTTTGTGTTAAAAACGATGGTGCTTCACCAGTTGATGTTATAATAAGGTCTAAACAAGCATTAACAAGCTTAGTTACACTTTTCCATTTAAAGTGGGAAAAAAGCAACATTGCATCTTTTTACATGTGGAAAATGCTTTTGAGAGCGAGAGAATCACTTTTTGACCACAATGTGTTTCGGAGCATAAACATGGTGTGCTGTGTTAAAAACGATGGTGCTTCATCACTTGATTATGGTATAAGGTACAAACATCCATTAACAAGCTTAGTTACACTTTTCCATTTAAAGTGGGGTAAAGGAAACACTCTTCTTTTTTATGTGCGGAAAATGCTTTTCAGAGCGAGAGATTAACCTTTTGACCAAAATGTGTTTCTGAGCATAAACATGGTGTGCTGTGTTAAAAACGATGGTGCTTCATCACTTGGTTATGGTTTAAGGTCTACATATTCATTAACAAGTTTAGTGACACTTTTCCATTAAAGTGGGAAAGAAAAAACATTGCATCTTTTTACATGTGGAAAATGCTTTTGAGAGCGAGAGAATCACTTTTTGACCACAATGTGTTTCTGAGCATAAACATGGTGTGCTGTGTTAAAAACGATGGTGCTTCATCACTTGATTATGGTATAAGGTACAAACATCCATTCACAAGCTTAGTTACACTTTTCCATTTAAAGTGGGGTAAAAGAAACACTCTATGTTTGGAAAATGCTTTTCAGAGCCAGAGAATCATTTTTTGACCAAAATGTGTTTCTGAGCATGAACGTGGTGGTTTGTAATAAAAACGATGGTGCTTCACTTCTTCATGATGGTTTAAGGTTTATACAACAATTCACAAGCTTAGTTACACTTAAGTGGGACAAAAGCAACATTGCATCTTTTTACATGTGGAAAATGCTTTTGAGAGCGAGAGAATCACTTTTTGACCACAATGTGTTTCTGAGCATAAACATGGTGTGCTGTGTTAAAAACGATGGTGCTTCATCACTTGATTATGGTATAAGGTACAAACATCCATTAACAAGATTAGTTACACTTTTCCATTTAAAGTGGGAAAAAAGCAACATTGCATCTTTTTACATGTGGAAAATGCTTTTCAGAGCGGGAGAATCACTTTTTAAACACAGTGTATTTCTAAGCACAAACATGGTTGTTTTTGTGTTAAAAACGATGGTGCTTCACCAGTTGATGTTATAATAAGGTCTAAGCAAGCATTAACAAGCTTAGTTACACTTTTCCATTTAAAGTGGGAAAAAAGCAACATTGCATCTTTTTACATGTGGAAAATGCTTTTGAGAGCGAGAGAATCACCTTTTGACCACAATGTGTTTCTGAGCATAAACATGGTGTGCTGTGTTAAAAACGATGGTGCTTCATCACTTGATTATGCTATAAGGTACAAACATCCATTAACAAGCTTAGTTACACTTTTCCATTTAAAGTGGGGTAAAAGAAATACTCTATGTTTGGAAAATGCTTTTCAGAGCCAGAGAATCATTTTTCGACCAAAATGTGTTTCTGAGCATGAACGTGGTGGCTTTGTAATAAAAACGATGGTGCTTCACTTCTTCATGATGGTTTAAGGTTATACAATCAATTAACAAGCTTAGTTACACTTAAGTGGGACAAAAGCAACATTGCATCTTTTTACATGTGGAAAATGCTTTTCAGAGCGGGAGAATCACTTTTTAAACACAGTGTATTTCTAAGCATAAACATGGTTGTTTTTGTGTTAAAAACGATGGTGCTTCACCAGTTGATGTTATAATAAGGTCTAAACAAGCATTAACAAGCTTAGTTACACTTTTCCATTTAAAGTGGGAAAAAAGCAACATTGCATCTTTTTACGTGTGGAAAATGCTTTTGAGAGCGAGGGAATCACCTTTTGACCACAATGTGTTTCTGAGCATAAACATGGTGTGCTGTGTTAAAAACGATGGTGCTTCATCACTTGATTATGGTATAAGGTACAAACATCCATTAACAAGCTTAGTTACACTTTTCCATTTAAAGTGGGGTAAAGGAAACACTCTTATTTTTTATGTGCGGAAAATGCTTTTCAGAGCCAGAAAATAACCTTTTGACCAAAATGTGTTTCTGAGCATAAACATGGTGTGCTATGTTAAACACGATGGCTGCTTCAACACTTGGTTATGGTTTAAGGTCTACATATTCATTAACAAGTTTAGTGACGCTTTTCCATTTAAAGTGGGGTAAAAGAAACACTCTATGTTTGGAAAATGCTTTTCAGAGCCAGAGAATCACTTTTTGACCAAAATGTGTTTCTGAGCATAAACATGGTGTGCTTTGTAATAAAAACGATGGTGCTTCACTCTTCATGATGGTTTAAGGTTATACAATCATTCACAAGCTTAGTTACACTTTTCCATTTAAAGTGGGAAAAAAGCAACATTGCATCTTTTTACATGTGGAAAATGCTTTTCAGAGCGGGAGAATCACTTTTTAAACACAGTGTATTTCTAAGCATAAACATGGTTGTTTTTGTGTTAAAAACGATGGTGCTTCACCAGTTGATGTTATAATAAGGTCTAAACAAGCATTAACAAGCTTAGTTACACTTTTCCATTTAAAGTGGGAAAAAAGCAACATTGCATCTTTTTACATGTGGAAAATGCTTTTGAGAGCGAGAGAATCACTTTTTGACCACAATGTGTTTCTGAGCATAAACATGGTGTGCTGTGTTAAAAACGATGGTGCTTCATCACTTGATTATGGTATAAGGTACAAACATCCATTAACAAGCTTAGTTACACTTTTCCATTTAAAGTGGGGTAAAGGAAACACTCTACTTTTTTATGTGCGGAAAATGCTTTTCAGAGCGAGAGATTAACCTTTTGACCAAAATGTGTTTCTGAGCATAAACATGGTGTGCTATGTTAAACACGATGGTGCTTCAACACTTGGTTATGGTTTAAGGTCTACATATTCATTAACAAGTTTAGTGACACTTTTCCATTAAAGTGGGAAAGAAAAAACATACCACTTTTTATGTGCGGAAAATGCTTTTCAGAGCGGGAGAATCACTTTTTAAACACAGTGTATTTCTAAGCATAAACATGGTTGTTTTGTGTTAAAAACGATGGTGCTTCACCAGTTGATGTTATAATAAGGTCTAAACAAGCATTAACAAGCTTAGTTACACTTTTCCATTTAAAGTGGGAAAAAAGCAACATTGCATCTTTTTACATGTGGAAAATGCTTTTGAGAGCGAGAGAATCACTTTTTGACCACAATGTGTTTCTGAGCATAAACATGGTGTGCTGTGTTAAAAACGATGGTGCTTCATCACTTGATTATGGTATAAGGTACAAACATCCATTAACAAGCTTAGTTACACTTTTCCATTTAAAGTGGGAAAAAAGCAACATTGCATCTTTTTACATGTGGAAAATGCTTTTGAGAGCGAGAGAATCACTTTTTGACCAAAATGTGTTTCTGAGCATAAACATGGTGTGCTGTGTTAAAAACGATGGTGCTTCATCACTTGATGGTTTAAGGTACTAAACATCCATTAACAAGCTTAGTTACACTTTTCCATTTAAAGTGGGAAAAAAGCAACATTGCATCTTTTTACATGTGGAAAATGCTTTTGAGAGCGAGAGAATCACTTTTTGACCACAATGTGTTTCTGAGCATGAACATGGTGTGCTGTGTTAAAAACGATGGTGCTTCACTTCTTCATGATGGTTTAAGGTTTATACAACAATTCACAAGCTTAGTTACACTTAAGTGGGACAAAAGCAACATTGCATCTTTTTACATGTGGAAAATGCTTTTCAGAGCGGGAGAATCACTTTTTAAACACAGTGTATTTCTAAGCATAAACATGGTTGTTTTTGTGTTAAAAACGATGGTGCTTCACCAGTTGATGTTATAATAAGGTCTAAACAAGCATTAACAAGCTTAGTTACACTTTTCCATTTAAAGTGGGAAAAAAGCAACATTGCATCTTTTTACATGTGGAAAATGCTTTTGAGAGCGAGAGAATCACCTTTTGACCACAATGTGTTTCTGAGCATAAACATGGTGTGCTGTGTTAAAAACGATGGTGCTTCATCACTTGATTATGGTATAAGGTACAAACATCCATTAACAAGCTTAGTTACACTTTTCCATTTAAAGTGGGGTAAAGGAAACACTCTTATTTTTTATGTGCGGAAAATGCTTTTCAGAGCCAGAAAATAACCTTTTGACCAAAATGTGTTTCTGAGCATAAACATGGTGTGCTATGTTAAACACGATGGTGCTTCAACACTTGGTTATGGTTTAAGGTCTACATATTCATTAACAAGTTTAGTGACGCTTTTCCATTAAAGTGGGAAAGAAAAAACATACCACTTTTTATGTGCGGAAAATGCTTTTCAGAGCGGGAGAATCACTTTTTAAACACAGTGTATTTCTAAGCATAAACATGGTTGTTTTGTGTTAAAAACGATGGTGCTTCACCAGTTGATGTTATAATAAGGTCAAAACAAGCATTAACAAGCTTAGTGACACTTTTCCATTTAAAGTGGGAAAAAAGCAACATTGCATCTTTTTACATGTGAAAAATGCTTTTGAGAGACAGAGAATCACTTTTTGACCACAATGTGTTTCTGAGCATAAACATGGTGTGCTGTGTTAAAAACGATGGTGCTTCATCACTTGATTATGGTATAAGGTACAAACATCCATTAACAAGCTTAGTTACACTTTTCCATTTAAAGCGGGGTAAAAGAAACACTCTATGTTTGGAAAATGCTTTTCAGAGCCAGAGAATCATTTTTTGACCAAAATGTGTTTCTGAGCATGAACGTGGTGGTTTGTAATAAGAACGATGGTGCTTTACTTCTTCATTATGGTTTAAGGTTCATACAAGAATTCACAAGATTAGTTACACTTTTCCATTTAAAGTGGGAAAAAAGCAACATTGCATCTTTTTACATGTGGAAAATGCTTTTCAGAGCGGGAGAATCACTTTTTGACAATGAGTTTCTGAGCATGAACGTTGTGTGTTGTGTTACAAACAATGGTGGTTCACGTCTTCAAGATGGTATAAGGTCTTTACAACAATTAACAAGCTTAGTTACACTTTTCCATTTAAATTGGGAAAAAAGCAACGTATATATTTTTTATATGCCGGAAAATGCTTGTCGAGCGACAGAATCACTTTTTGACCACAATTTGTTTCTAAGGATAAACATGTTTTTTTGTGTTAAAAACGATGGTGCTTCACCAGTTGATGATGGTATAAAGTCTAAACAACCATTAACAAGTTTAGTGACACTTTTCAATTAAAGTGGGAGAAAAGCAACATACCACTTTTTTATGTGCGGAAAATGCTTTTCAGAGTGGGAGAATCACTTTTTAAACACAGTGTATTTCTAAGCATAAACATGGTTGTTTTTGTGTTAAAAACGATGGTGCTTCATCACTTGATTATGGTATAAGGTACAAACATCCATTAACAAGCTTAGTTACACTTTTCCATTTAAAGTGGGGTAAAAGAAACACTCTACTTTTTTATGTGCGGAAAATGCTTTTCAGAGCGAGAGAATAACGTTTTGAACACTATTTCTTTCTAAGCATAAACACGTTTTTTTGTGTTAAAAACGATTGTGCTTCACCAGTTGATGTTGGTAAAAGGTCTCAACAAACCATTAACAAGTTTAGTGACACTTTTCAATTAAAGTGGGAAAAAAGCAACATACCACTTTGTTATGTGCGGAAAATGCTTTTCAGAGCGGAATAATCACTTCTTGACCACAATGTGTCTCTAAGCATAAACATGGTTGTTATTGTGTTAACAACGATGGTGCTTCACTTCTTCATGATGGTTTAAGGTTTATAAAACAATTCACAAGCTTAATTACACTTTTCAATTTAAAGTGGGAAAACATCAATATACCACTTTTTTATGTGCGGATAATGCTTTTCAGAGCAAGAAAATCACTTTTTGACCACAATGTTATTCTGAGAATAAACATAGTTTTGTCTGTTAAAAACGACGGTGCTTCATCATTTGATGTTGGTATAAGGTCTAAACAACCATTTACAAGCTTAATTACACTTTTCCATTTAAAGTGGGAAAAAAGCAACATACTACTTTTTTATGTTTGGAAAATGCTTTTCAGAGCGAGAGAATCACTTTTTGACCAAAATGTGTTTCTGAGCATAAACATGGTGTGCTGTGTTAAACACGATTGTGCTTCAACACTTGATTATGGTTTAAGGTCTTCACATTCATTAACAAGTTTAGTGACACTTTTCAATGAAAGTGGGAAAAAAGCAACATACCACTTTTTTATGTGCGGAAAATGCTTTTTAGAGCTGGGGAATCACTTTTTAAACACAGTGTGTTTCTAAGCATAAACATTTTTTTTTGTGTTAAAAACAACGGTGCTTCACTTCTTCATGATGGTTTAAGGTTTATACAACAATTCACAAGCTTAGTTACACTTTTCCATTTAAAGTGTGAAAAAAGCAACATTGCATCTTTTTACATATGGAAAATGCTTTTGAGAGCGTGAGAATCACTTCTTGACCACAGTGTGTCTCTAATATTAAACATGGTTGTTTTTGTGTTAAAAACTATGGTGCTTCACCAGTTGATGTTGGTATAAGGTCTAAACAAGCATTAACAAGTTTAGTTGCACTTTTCAAGTAGTTTTCTTAGTTGTCTTAAGAGTATCCCTCTTTATCATGCATCCCACGGAGGAATCCATCGCTCTTCCACCATTGCTTGTCTTCCCGGCACTCCCGACTCCACTAAACACATCCGATCCACGTCTGATCATTACTGCCACCATATTCTCATGTTATCTATTTTGCTCACCCCCTCTTTCTCTTATCTTCCTCACTCTCTCTCTCTTATGTATATTTGTCAGTATGTCCCTCTCTCTTCAACTTTCTCTGTCTCTAGCCATCTCTTCCTCTTTTTGTCCACCCTCCCTTTCTAACTCCAATCCTCTCTCTCACCCTCTCTACCTTCATCCCGGTTCCAGATCGAGGACTGAGCAGGTATTTAAACACTATGTAGACAGGTTCCAGGACTAGGACTGAACAGGGTTTAATACACTATTTGGACAGGTTCAGAAAGAAGGACTGAATTGCTATTAAAACAGGTTTCAGAACAAGGACAATAAGCATAAATGACCGATGGGGTGATTTGTGGCAGTGTCCTTTAGCTGAGCGGGGGCTTGGATGCAGCTGGACTTACTGAATCTTATGAGTCAGACACTCTTTTCGCATCATGATTATGTGATGGAGCCAGCATATTCAATGCTGGCGGTAGCATTGATACCTATATAATTGGCCTAGCAAAATACCTTGGTATGGGCCACTTGGTTTTGCCAGGTTATACCAAAGATTAATTGAAGACAACCGATGTGAAAGGCCTATGGCATCCTGATGTGGCACATAGTCTGTTGTCCACATCTCACAGCTATAGAGGAGGGTTGTGATGACATGTGAGTCTTTCAAAATAAGATGATGCTTGCCTTATTCTGTTCTGCATTTCCTCTCCATAACTGCAGTTGCCAAACAGGAAACTGCCTAGGTAGTTAAAGGATTCCATTGTTGTCTGTCGTTTGAAGGATGGTGGATATGGGGGACTAGTAGATACCCCCTGGCATACTACATCTATCTCTGAGATGTTCACAGATGTCCCAGTCTGCTACAGCTCTTGTGATATCAAAATGAATAGGTTGAAGGGCCACTAGTGTGTGAGCAACAAGATCCTACAAGATCGATGATTGGCTTTGATGTTATTTTAGTCACTGCGTGAAGTCTCCTGATGTTCATCGCTAGCCATCCAGCCTACACACCATAACACCACTCTCCTTCTCCGTTTGCAGTAGCAGGGTGATACATATCAAGACGCCATCCTGCAAAAGCTTCTTTTTAATTTAGTCAAAAGCCTTGGACAGATCAACAAAACGGGAGGTACCTTAGTCACGCCTTTTTTCCTGAATGATTAAAATGTGTACTCTGGTGCAAAGGTATCTGTTTAAAGATCTCCATCATTGCTGCTGAAGGCTGTATGATGTGGAGTTGTAGGTCCTTGTGTGAGAGTAATCATCGAACCGATCTTGGTGTCATGCCCTTATACAGCCGATGGAGTGGGTTGTTGGCATGTTGGCTTTCTTTCTTGCAAAGCTCAATGCTCACAGAAAATAGAACATGTATATTTTTTAATGTTCTCTTGAGTGGTAGAACAAATCAGCAGTATGTCAGCCTGAACAAAATCGATGACATTAGTTTTATTCTCACTGGCAATGACAGTGACTGTAAATAATGTTTAGTTTGTTAGTTATTACATTTTCTATTGTTGCCATGGTGATTGATATGGACCCTGCTACTGCAGAAACCACGCAGCTTGTGTGTTGTTTTAATCATTGTCTTTGTTCTTTCAATAAAAATATGTATTTCGAGTGACCCAAGGTGACATTTATTGTAAAACAAAATCCCACTTTTTATAATAGAAAACAGAAGAAATAAAGTTCACCGTGAAAATGTGTCAGCTTTGGGAGAGGCAGAGTGCGTTAAACAGTCCACTGTGTTACCGCTCCTGCTGGCACACCACCTCAGGAAGCTGTTATCGTTGGCACTGTAGCCTCCCCCCAGGCTGCCTGCTTTCCCAGTTTTCACATAGGACCCCCCCCCCCACCATAGTTTTGGTAAGGGGGTCTCTCTGCATGCACATTTAATACCTACACACACACAGGCAAGCGAGCACACACAACACACACCGCATGTAGGAACTCTCATTCATACACACACACAAAGACACCCACACACTCTCGGCAGAATTTCTGTGCACAAAGTGTTGGCAGATTAAGCTGTTTAACACTTTTCTGCAGTCAACTCTGCCAGCACTGCTCTACCATATGGGATAGAGCCAGGTGAAGGGATGGCTTCAGAGAATGAGAGGGTGTTTAGTCTGTGTCTGAGAGAGAGAGAGACACTGTGAAGCATGTGTCTACGAAAGAGAGAGTTCAGCAGAGACCAAGCATGTGTATAAGAGAGAGAGTGAGAGTCAGAACAAACAAACAAAAATGCCAGAGTGAGAGCATGCGAGAGAGTGAGAGAGACATGGGGTGAGCGAGGCTCATCTTTTAAAGCAGCAGTGGCGCGTAGGGCTTTGAAGAAACTTCTGAAATTATGACAGATGTTAAAGACTCTTGGTGTTGGAAGGAGGTGCTGAAATGAGGTGGAAACAAGAAAAAATAATAAATAATAAACAGCAAAAGTTAGAGGGATATGAGATGAGAGAGAGAGGGGTGTGGCGCATGTTAACAGTGGAAGGGAATCCTGCTGCTGCTCCAGCAGATAGGTGGTAAAGTAAAGGTTTGTCAACTGTTTATTTTGAACACTAAAGCTCAATGTTGCTTACATCGACCTCTACAACTTATTTAACAATTAATTTGAGAAACTCTAAGCCTCCTTTGACTCTGTCTTGGTATCAGCATCATGGGTAATAGACCTACTGGTGTATCTCAGCCATCATTCAGGTTTCTCCAAATTGGGATATGGCCTGAACATGCTATGATACTGAGGCATATAAAAGTATTATCCCAGTGACTGTTGTTTTGTCTTTTCTGTATAAGATATTTTCCAATGTTTCTTTTTCTTTTGAGAAGGGGTTCTATTTGTTCACGGCTATGAGAAGCCTCATAAAACAGAACAAAACTTCACAAGTTGTAAACAGGCTTAATGTATTTAACACTTACTCCGGGAAATGTAGGCCTGGACGTAAATGAAAGTGCTTTTGTAAAATACAGCAATTTATTCAATCGAAAACAAATATTTATATTATCAACAGGTTCAACGATACTCAAATAATTATTCTCGTTCAAAGTTCACCACATTAATACAATAAATAATTGTGCAATTTTACTTAGGTAAACAAAAGTCACAAATCGAAATCAGTCACTTTTTAAATGAAACAACAAAACAAAGAACAGATAAGTTCAAGTTCAAATCTTCAATGCGCAAACTAGCATAAAAAAAATCAAAAAACGCTTTCAATAACACACGGATCACCCAATCTCTTTATTTTTTATCCCATACCCCTACTCTTGGATGAATAGGCTTACCCTTATCTTAATGGGAAGAGTGAGTCTGTGTCTTGGCTGCACACAGGCAGTAGGTTGCGTAGGTTGTCCTCCAACTGCAGATCATCATCGTGCACACATAGCACACATACACCAGAAGCTGTGCACAGTTGGCCACGTCGGTGGAATCGTCCACTTGAATAGAAAAGTAGGGACTCTCACGAATACCGTCCAGCACCTGCTCCTTCACATCCGTCTGAGATGTGGCGTTGGATGGTATTGTCAGAATCAGAATCAGAATCAGAGTTGCTTTTATTACATCTTAACGTACAAGTACGCAAGAGTACAATTCTTAGGCTTGGATCCTCAACAGTCATATAGCATTATCAATACAAGATCAATAGCAAAGTATGCAATAATAAATAATAATAATAATAATAATAATAAAATAATAATAATAAGTAGCAACATCAATACAACAATGTGTTCAAATGGTAGTGGTAGTACCAGCCACGGTGGTAGTGCAAAAAGAAAAACACATAAATAAAAAAAATGCTGTGCAAAATAAAGAATATAATGCGGATAATCAAATGGGTTGTAGTGTGCGTCGGGTTGGTTTGGGGGTAATGGATCTTTCCAGGAGGCTGGCTGCTTGGGGGAAAAAACTGTTCGTCACCCTCTGGGTTTTGGCCCCGAGGCTTCGGTACCGCTTCCCCGATGGCAGTAGCTCAAACTGTTTCTGATTGGGGTGGCTGGTGTCCCTAATGATTCTGAGGGCCTTCTTGACACACCGGTGTCCTGGATGGAGGGAAGCTCACATCCGCTGATCCTTTCAGCTGTCCGCACTACCATTTGCAACGCTTTGCGGCTTTGGGCAGTGCAGTTCCCGTACCAGGCAGTGATGCATCCCGTTAAGATGCTCTCCGTTGTGCCTCTGAAGAAGGCCCCCAGGATCTTGGGCCCCAAGCCAAAAACTTTGTCAGCCGCCTAAGGTGAAATAGGCGGCGTTGTGCTTTTTTCACGACCTGGTTGGTGTGCTCTTCCCAGGTGAGGTCGTTGGTGATGTGGACCCCCAGGAACTTGATGCTGTTTACCATCTCCACAGCAGACCCATTGATAGTGATGGGGTAATGTACCTGTTTCTTCCTCCTGAAGTCCACCACCAGGTCCTTAGTCTTGTCGGCGTTGAGAGCGAGGTTGTTGTCTTGGCTGTACTGAGCCAGGCGGTCGACTTCATTCTTATAGGCCACCTTGTCGCCGTCAGTGATCAGGCAGATCATTGTCGTGTCATCGGCAAACTTGATCACCGTGTTGGAGCTGTGTGTGGCCACGCAGTCATGGGTGTACAGGGAGTAGAGGAGGGGGCATAGAACACAGCCCTGGGGGGCTCCTGTGCTGATGGTCAGGGGGGCGGAGATCTTAGAACCCATCTTCACCACCTGTTTCCGATCCAACAGGAAACTAAGGATCCAGTCGCATAGGCCAGGGTCGATGCCTAGGTCCCTGAGCTTGCAAGTCTGGAGGGGAGTATGGTGTTCAATGCTGAACTATAGTCCAAGAACAGCATCCTCATATAGGAGTTCCTCTTGTGAAGGTGGGTGAGGACTGAGTGGAGTGCTGTGGCAATGGCGTCATCTGTCGATCTGTTATTCCTGTAGGCAAATTGGTGAGGGTCCAGGGTGGGTGGCAGCATTCTGCAGATCAGCACCTTGATAAGCTTCTCAAAGCATTTGCTCACTATGGGGGTGAGAGCAACAGGGCGCCAGTCGTTTGGGCATGTTACCTTGCTCTTTTTCGGTACTGGGATGATGACTGATGACTTGAGAAGCAGGTGGGCACTGTGGAGAGGGAGAGGTTGAAAATGTTTGTGAATACACCAGCCAGCTGGTCTGCACATGCTTTGAACACCCGGTCTGGTATTCCATCTGGCCCGGCCGCTTTTCGGATTTTGATGCGTTTGAATTCTACAAGCTTATCTTCCTCTGCGATGACCAAGAGCGCTGGCCGTGTCGTTTGTGGTGTAGGCTATCTCTAGGAGGTTGGTGTGGCTCAGTTCAAAGCGGGTGTAGAAACTGTTCAGGTCATCTGATAGAGAGTCAGCTGAGTCAGCTGTGCAGCTAGGGGTCTCTTTGAAGTGTTGTGGAAAATTGGATGACTGGTGGCTGGCTCGATTAAAGGCTAAGACAAAATGGATATCCGTAGTTGATTTATTTAATATGCTGCAGCACATAAAAGACACAGTTTCAAAGGCAAACTCCACACAGAGCAGAGTTCTCGAGAAAGTGTGCCCCGAAGACAGGAGGGATGCCTTTTTAAAAAGTCGGGCAAACAGTATCTCAGATATGACACTAGATGGCGCCATTGGACTGTCTATAACAGATTCGATGCCCAATTAAAACTGTACACCTGGTTTGGGGACAGTGTACAGTCAAGGCCAGGCACAGATACATTGTTTTGGAAAAGGGAGCTTGCTCAGGAGTTTCTCATATGGGAACAGAGCACCATACAGGAATACAGCTGTGGGGAGGTAGAAAGTTGAAAAGACAGTTAGGCCATTATAGTGTGCACATCGAAATTAATTAGTTTTAGCAAGCTGACCTCAGGATGGGTGTTGAGACTTCTAGCGCAGAATGAAAATAGAATAAAAATAAATAAATAAATGAGAACGAGTAAGTTATTTTAGCTATGTTCTGTTATGTGCGCATGCGCAGCTTCACGATGTCTTGTTTAGATATGTTTACGTTATGTGCGCATGCGCAGCTTCACGACTAAAATTACGGCACCTAGTAATCAACCACGGAAAACAAGCATCAGGAGCACAGCCCGTTGGTATGGAACTACGCAGTTAATTATTAATGTTTGGGTTACTTGTATTAAGTACTGAACGTTTGCCTCACTGTGTCGGTGGAAGTTAGCCGAGTGCAGGCTTATTTGTCTTGTGCTAATTGTTCAAAGCACTCGGCTGGTTTCTGGTGGCGGTGGTAACGGTGTTGCAGGTTTATGTGTTTTCGTTATTTACAATATTATATATATATATATATATATATATATATATATATATATATATATATATATATATATATTTGAATAATGTATTGTTATTCTTTGTTGTATTTCAGGTTTATGACCTGTGGTCATTTGATTTAAAATAAAAATGTAAAGACGAAACACGAGTTATAACATTGCGTGCTTCCTGGTGAGCCTTTTCGGAGGGCTGAACAACGAAGATCCGAACAGTCATAAACCATGGTTCTCCTTTTACATGGATTATGCAAAGACTAGAAAATTCGTCTTGAGACTAACTTCTGATAAGCAAACAGTCCACCCAAAAAAGCTGTCTGCTCATCTGCTGACGTACTAGGCAAACCATTAACGAGTGAAAGCCAAGAAGAAGATAAAGTCTACAGTTAGAAGACTACTGAAAACCCAGTTGGCGGAAAACACTTGAACTTGAATTAAACGCTAGAAAAGTTGGCAAGATGGCAGCATCAGAGGAGGAGCTGGAGAAGCTAAAACAGAAGAGGTCAGCAGCCCAGACTGCGTTCACTAAAAGAGCCAATCACCTCCTCTCCAGAGCTAGTGCACTGGGGGAAAGTGAAATGAGAAGTGAGTGGAGGAACTTTAAAGTGGATCACTCCAGAGTCAGAGATGCAGGGTTTGAGTATGCCACGGCCCTGAGAGAAGTGGATGACTATGAAGCCAAAATGAACGCGGAAAACATTGATGAAAAAACAGCGGAATGTGACTGTAAGTTTGATGAAACTGAACAAATCATACTGATCAGCTTCTGGACAAGATTCGCTGAGGCGGAAATTACCACCCTCAATGAAGAGGCTGGATCAGCCATGGACCAGGCCGAGGCAACCGACCACCACCTTATGACCAGGAGGGAATGTGAATTGATTCATAGGAACCTAGAACGGGAGGTCTACAACTTCAAACGAGGATTGGATGAGTGGAAGGATTTGATCCCTCGGTCCAAGGCAACTGAGTCAAAGGACCAGATCCGGAAGTTGAGGAAAAGGCGGGAAAAACTGTGGGATGAGTGGGCATGGAAAGGCGGTTCTCAATCTGACGACGAAGAGAAACTGGGAAAAGTGAAAAATGTGGAGAAGGAGGAGCCAGTTGGGGCTTACAACTACAGGCCCCAGATCAGCCTAGAACGTGCACGCTTGCCCATGTTTGCTGGTAATATGAGGGATTACTACCGCTGGAAAGCTGAATGGGAGGACTTGCAATGTCTGGGAAACCCTCATGGATTGGAAAGTGTGAAGAAATTCCATCTCTTGGGAAGCCTGGATGAAAAAGTCAAGAGGGACCTCGTATTGTCCAGCTGTGGATCCGCCAACGATGTGTTCAGGCTGTTGGACAACAAGTACGGAAATAAGCCGAAAATTGCTGATTGCACAAGAAGTGCAAGGACTTTCCCCCATCAAAGGAAACCATCCGAGGAAGACAATCGAACTGATTCAAGCTGTGGAGAGAGCTCTTCGTGACCTACAAGTCTTAGGGGAGGAAGATGCGGTAAAGAACAGAGTGGTCGTGCATTCGATTGAAAGTAAGCTTCCTGACTCACTGAAAGAAAAGTGGTTAACACACAAAAATGACCCTGGAAGCGGGTTTTCACCACGCAACCACTTCGACTGTCTACTGCAATACTTAAAAAAGCAGGAGGACATTCTAGAGGAGCTAGACCAGCTACAGCCTAGCCCAGTGGACAACACTGAGAGGTCAAGCGACAAGACAAAGGAAAGGAGGGCATTCACCAGAGTCACATCAGGAAACACCCTAAAGAGCTCTCAACCAAGCTCATGCATCACATGTGGAGACAACGAGCACGGAGGTAGGCTGTTCGCCTGCAAGGTCTTCAAGAAGCTCAATCTGACAGGCAAGAAGGCTCAGCTTAGGAGAGCAGGAGCATGCTTTAAGTGCTTGCGCCTTCATGGTGAGGATAGCGGCTGCACACAAAAGTATCTATGCTCAAAGGAAGACTGTCAGAAAGAGGGCTCTTCAGACCACAATTACTTGCTCTGTCCAAAGCCACAGATCAAGAAGAAAGAGGAAAAGAGCGGTGAGCAGAGCGATGCAAAATTGGGAAAAAAGGGGCTTGGACTAACCAACAAACAGGAGGACCTCCTTGCCAAACTTTCTCCAGAGCTGCGAGCAGAGTTCAAAGAAACCTTTTCAAATAAGATCACGACAAAAGTGTGTGCTAGCACTGGTTGTGAGCCAAAAGAGTGCCTTGTCATAATGATGCTGATGGATGTTACGACAAACTCTGGCCAGCTAGTCGGTACGTTGATTGATCTCGCTTCAGATACTAATTACATCTCTAATAAGGCAGCAGAGCGTCTCAAGCTAAATGGTGAGAACATTAAGTTGATTGTCCAAGGTGTTGGAGGGATGGAGAAAACCATTACTACCAAGAAGTATACCCTGAGGCCGAGAGTAAAAGCTCCCAAAGGTACAATAGTAGAACACAAACTCCTTTGTTACTGCTTGGAAGATGTTGCAAAGGTGAACCAAGCTGTCACGCCACAGCAACTGCAGAAGTTCTTTCCAAATGTTCCACTCAAGGACTTGGTCCGGCCCGAAAAGATCGACCTGTTGATTAGCCACAGGGAGGGTCGCCTGGTCCAACAGCCAGTCAGAGTAGTTGGAGACCTCGTCCTCTGGGATGGCCCCCTTGGGAAGACTGTTGGTGGAACGCATCCCGACCTCTTTGAAGTGATAGACCTAGCAGTGCACAGGTCTGAAACACATTTTGCTAGGTCAATGAGAACAGCTTCAAGGGCGTACCACGAGATTCTCGTGAAGACGGAAGGACCAAGGGGAGTTTCGGTAGAAGAAGGAGACTCAATCCTCCGAAACACTGCAACTACCAACAAAGAAGTTCTTGAATGGTCCAAGTGGGACAGTATTGGAGCCGCCTGTGATCCTCTGTGTGGTGGCTGCAGGTGTGGTAGGTGCCCCCCTGGAGGCAAGGAAACTACCCTAGGAGAGGAAAGAGACTTGGAGAAAATAAAGGAATGTCTCCCCTACGTGCAAGCTGACAAGCACAGCGAATCTCCTCACTGGAACGCAGCTTACCCGTGGAAAGGAGACCCCGCAACGCTGCCTGACAATCGATGTGCAGTGAAAGCAACCTTCTTAAACACGGAGAAACGACTGAAGAGGGAAACAGCCGACCTGCCCCAGTTTGCAGTCATGGTTGAGGAGCGCAGAGTTGTGATAGAAGATAGTTATGTGGATGACATCTTGACATCCCACAATGACTTGCGGATACTGGAGACAATCACCAAAGGAGAGGAAAAGATCTTAAAGGCTGGAGGCTTCTCCCTTAAGCCATGGGTCTTATCAGGCCAAAGTGGGAGGTCCGCAATCACAACTGATGCCAGTATCAGTAAGACAACTGTGAGTGTGCCCAAAACACTGGTGTTACCCAACCAGATGCGAGACAAAGAAAGCAAAGCACTTGGAGTCAGCTGTGAACCAGAGACTGACAAACCTCATGTGACGACCTCTGTAAATCTCTCAAAGAAGAGAAGAATGATGAGGACAAGCTACCGAGCCTCGAGCTCAGCAAAGTGGGAGGGGAAGGGCCCCAGACTGTCTGTGGAAGAGAGAACGGCGACCTTCCAAGACCTAGCCCTTGCGTCCCAAGACGGCGTGAACATTCAGGATACAACCTTAAACCGCCTTGTTGTGATTAAAGATGACAACAATGGACTCTTACTTTGTGGCGGTAGAGTCCAGTCTTGGAATGAAGACGGAACCGCAGTACCTTTAATCCCGTTCCAGTCGTGGCTGGGGACCTTGCTTGCGAGGGAAGCGAATCATGAAAGGGTAGCTGCCACACTGCTGCACACTAAAAGAAAGGCCTGGGTTGTGCAAGGTCGGAGGACAGTGAAGAAGGCGATCAACAGGTGCATCACTTGCAAGAAGAAAAGAGCCCGGCTGTGCCAGCAAGTGATGAGCGCTCTTCCTCAGGAACGAACCAGTAGAGCAAACCCATTCGAGTATGCTACACTAGACCTCTTTGGACCCTTTGAAGTGAGGGCCGCTGTTAAGAAGAGAACCAAGAAAAAGGTCTGGGGTGTCGTATATTGCTGCATGACTCCCAAAGCCGTCCATGCTGATCTCGTCGACGACCAATCTTCTGAGAGCTTTTTTCAGGCCTACTCCCGGTTCACTGCTCTAAGGGAGCAGTTTCGGCTCGGCCTGGTTGCTACAAGAACGTATCCAGACGAGAAGGGGGTTGTCCGGGATGTGGACATAACAACCTGCATGGGTCTCCTGCTCCCATGGTTCCCAGGGCCCAGAGAAAGGATCCTACCATGGACACGACAATCGCCGTTCGCAGGGACGTGCGGAGGTTGGTGATCTTAATTCCTGCTGAAGACCAAGAGGAGGTAAGATAAGTCCTCGCCATGGGTACCCAAAGACTGTGACTCTGTGTTCTTTGCTTAGCTAGTGGGTAACCCTGGGAGGCAACTGAGTGCTTCAAGGGCAAACCTGCACTCAGTGGGAGGAAAGGTGGTGGAGCCTACCTCCTTAGTTATTACTTGTTTGTTTGTGAATGCCTACAACGACTGGACTTTACTTTGAAATTCTCACTGAGGGACTCAAGAGACTGTGGCCTCCTTGGATCTTCGATCAGTCGGCCAAGTGGGAGGTGTTGAGACTTCTAGCGCAGAATGAAAATAGAATAAAAATAAATAAATAAATGAGAATGAGTAAGTTATTTTAGCTATGTTCTGTTATGTGCGCATGCGCAGCTTCACGATGTCTTGTTTAGATATGTTTACGTTATGTGCGCATGCGCAGCTTCACGACTAAAATTACGGCACCTAGTAATCAACCACGGAAAACAAGCATCAGGAGCACAGCCCGTTGGTATGGAACTACGCAGTTAATTATTAATGTTTGGGTTACTTGTATTAAGTACTGAACGTTTGCCTCACTTTGTCGGTGGAAGTTAGCCGAATGCAGGCTTATTTGTCTTGTGCTAATTGTTCAAAGCACTCGGCTGGTTTCTGGTGGCGGTGGTAACGGTGTTGCAGGTTTATGTGTTTTCGTTATTTACAATATTATATATATATATATATATATATATATATTTTGAATAATGTATTGTTATTCTTTGTTGTATTTCAGGTTTATGACCTGTGGTCATTTGATTTAAAATAAAAATTTAAAGACGAAACACGAGTTATAACATTGCGTGCTTCCTGGTGAGCCTTTTCGGAGGACTGAACAACGAAGATCCGAACAATGGGCCTTGACTCATTTTCCCACCACAGAAATGTAGTCCCTTCCACACACTGCGTGGGTCATTGCTGCTTAGCTGTGACTATTTTCTTGCCGTAATCTCTCTTGGCTGCCTTGATCACTCTTCGAAGGTCATAGCGGGCAATTTTTATTTCTGTAGTATCTCCATTTTTTAATGCTGCTGTTCTTGTAGATAGTGCTGTTTTGACGTCGATATTAAACCATGTTTTCCGGTTTGGATACACACGGACTGTTTTCATGGGGACCACTTCCTCTATCACCTTTTCTATGAAGCCCAGGGTACCTGCCGCGACCTCGCTTACATCACCACTATTCTGTGTAGAGCATTCGCAATGTGCTCCCATGGCAGCCACCGTACTGGCTACTGTGCATGCGTGGTGGTTGGTGCGCCCCTCTAGGTATTCTGTTAGTCATGCAATGTTGGTCTACGACTTACCATTATGTTAAATAAAAGTAATACAGTTACAAAGTATTCCCTCCGTGTCAGGTCATTCAACATGGTGTCAGAAGTGAACACGGACATAATGGACTATACGAGTCTTGAAAACGAGTAGGAAGATCAACTCACCGATCGAGCGACGACACCCAGCGTTACGTACCTAACAAGCTAATGCCGCGTGCTAGCACTAGCACCGAACGTGCACCATCCGACGGATGGTGCACCGGCTGACGGATTTCGCAGACCAGAACCTGTACTCTTTGATGGAAACGTCGCAGAAAACTAGCGTGTGTTCGAACCAGAGTACGAAATTTTCATTGCGGCGGCACACTTTGACAAGCAAGCCCGCACACAGGCATATATTCTCCTCAATCTAGCAGGATCAGAAGCCATTGAACGAGAGAGGTCATTTGTATACGCGGCGGAGGTGAGAGCTCCCGGGAACGGAGGCGTCATCACTCCGGCCGAGTCAAAAGAAGACCCAATATGTCTGAAGAGGAAATTTCGGGAGATTTGCAGTCCTCAAACCAACATTACGATGGAAAGGTAATCGTAACAAGTTCAACACGAGGTTTCAAAACCAAGGTGAGACCATTGAAGCATACGTCACTGATTTAAGGATCAAAGCAAAGAGCTCTAATTTTGGAATTTTGCAAGATGAACTCATCAGAGATAGACTCATATGCGGCATAAATAATGACAGTCTGAGAAAGATTTTGCTTCGTGACAGTGAACTGACTCTAACCAAGGCTATATCTGTATGTCGAATACATGAGCTGGCAGACCAACACACAAATACATTATCATCACCGCAAACACCAGCCAACGTTGACGCTGTACAATACAGATTTGCAAGGACGCAGAGATTTGATACAAGACGAACATCACAGTCAGAGAGGAATGCACAGCCTATCACAAATTGTAACAATTGTGGAGGTAGCCACGCAGCCAAGAGAGAAAATTGCATACATACATACACCATAGCACACAGAGACATAGGAAATCTGTCAATCAACTAGAACCAGCCCGAGCCACGAGTGGTAGCGATGATGATTCATACTATGTGGATGGAATAACGCTGGAGAACGTTGACACAGTATACTCTCATGCTACGGAGAAAAGTGAAGCATTCACCACTGTCCACGTCAAAGGCAAGCCCATCGAAATGAAAGTCGATACAGCAAAGCGTCCCCACCACCCTATGCGTACTGTCGAGGAGGTTGCCTCACAAATGTCAAACGCAACAGTGTTTTCAGTGCTGGACGCCAAGAGCTCTTTCTGGCAAATTTCCTTGGACAGTAAGTCATCGCTGCTAACAACTTTCAGCACACCTTTTGGCCGTTACAGATTCCTCAGGATGCCATTTGGAATAAATGCAGCCAGCGAGGTGTTCCAACGCTCAATGGAGCAGATATTTTGCTGGATACCCCTGTGCCATCATTGTGGATAACATCATCGTCGGAGGCCGCAATGAAGCAGAGCACGACGCAAACCTGATGAAGGTACTCAACCGTGCACGTCAGGTGAATCTGAGACTCAACCCCCTCAAGTGCAAATTCCGGCTGGCTGAGGTCAGTTATGTCGGTCACGTGTTCACCAGCGATGGCCTAAAAGCAGATCCATCCAAGACCAAAGCAGTCACTGAAATGCCAGCCCCCGAGGACGTCACAGCACTCCAGCGCTTCCTTGGCATGATAAATTATCTCGGGAAGTTTATCCCGAACTTCAGTGAACTTTCAGCTCCACTAAGACAGCTCACACGCAAGGACACAGTGTGGTGCTGGCTGAAACATATGATATGACGTTTTGAAAAAATGCATATCAAGCCCACCGGTCTTGTCATATTACAACGTCGATCGACCAGTCACACTCACCTGCGATGCTTCACAACACGGACTTGGCGCAGCATGCTTGCAAGACGGCAGACCAATTGCCTATGCATCGCGAACGCTGACACAGACTGAGACATGCTAAGCACAAATAGAGAAGGAACTCCTAGCAGTTGTGTTCAAAATTTAATGACTATATATATGGAAAGCCGTTGACCGTTGAAACTGACCACCAACCCCTAGTCACAATCATATGAAAGCCAATCTCCACAGCACCAGCCCGACTCCAACGTATGATGCTACAGCTGCAGAAATACAACATCGACCTGCTGATCTACAAGAAAGGGAAACACATGTACCTTGCTGACACTCTGTCACGAGCGCCCAGGACATCCACCTTTCAGCACACAAATGAGAAAATGACTTTGACGTCATGGTGGTCAGCCACATCTCATCCGCCCGCCTGGAGGAACTGAGGAGACACACAGCAAAGGATGCAATGCTGCAGAAACTCACCTCTGTTATCAAACATGGGTGGCCTACCAAACAGCGCAGTGCTCCATCAGCCGTCAGTCCTTTCTTCCCCTTCCGAGACGAGCTCATCATTGAGGAAGGAATCATCATGAAAGGTCACCAAACAGTCATTCCCCAGTCGCTACAGAGTGAGTACACAAACATTATGCACAGAGGACACCCAGGTGCAGAGTCGACCAAACGCAGAGCCAGAGGCATAGCGTTCTGGCCCACCATGAGCAAAGACATTGACAATGCAATACTCTCATGCTCTGTGTGTACCAGCACTAAACCACATCAACAGAAGGAACCACTCCAGCTTTACCCAGTTCCAGACCTACCGTGGTCTACAGTGGCAACAGACATCCTGGAATGGAATGGTAAACACTATCAAGTGCTTGTAGACTCATATTCAGGTTGGTATGAGATCGACCAACTCAAGGACATCACAGCAACATCAGTCATCACAAAACTGAAACGACATTTCTCGGTCCATGGGTCACCGCACATACTCATCTCAGACAATGCTAGACAGTACAACAGCCAGCAGTTTAAGGACTTTGCTACACAGTGGGACTTTGAGCACGTCACCAGCAGCCCAGAATTCCCACAGAGCAATGGCTTAGCTGAAAGGGCAGTCCGTAGTACAAAACAGCTGATGGAAAGGTCAAAAAGAGATGGAACAGACACGTTTCTAAACCTACTAAACTTGAGAAACATCCCTCGAGATGCACAGCTAGGCTCACCGGCACAGAGACTTATGTCAAGGCAGACACGTACCACACTCCCAGTCAACAAACAGTTGCTAAAGCCTACAGCCCGTAACACCCAACAAGTCCAGGCTCAACTCCTAAAGAAAAGACTCTCCCAAAAGCGGAGCTATGACAAGTCAAGCCGTCCACTACGGGCCCTGTCTGAAGGTGAAGCAGTCAGGATGCAGACCCCCCAAGGGTACAACCGCATGGGCATGGTAAAAGAGGTCTGTAGGGAACCAAGATCATACCTCATCCAGTCTTAAGGCAGAGAGTACAGGAGAAATCGCAGACACATCCTACCTGTAGCCGAGCCACCTCCAGAGTTGTCCACCGACGCAGACCCGCAGCACTTCAATCCAGCTGTAGAGGAAACTCCCCATCCCTTTGCAGAGAATCCCAACTGCATAGACACTGAAAAGACCCCAGCTCAAGAGCTGATGCCAACACGCATCAGTGGGAGCCCATACCAAACACGCTCAGGTCGTGTTAGTAGGCCGAACCCCAAATACAAAGACTGAGTGTTTTGAATTTGTGTGGACATTAGGCACAACATGCTCAGTGTTGTAAAATGTTCTGAAAGAATGTTAGTATTGAGTTAGATTACATGCCATGTTTTGTTTTCTTCCATACCTAACAGCTTGTTTGGATAAACATTCAAATGTTATTATTTATCTTAGCCATGTTCTGTTTTGTGTTCGGGCTACAAGCTAAAGAGAGGATGTAGAGCATTCGCAATGTGCTCCCATGGCAGCCACCGTACTGGCTACTGTGCATGCACGGTGGTTGGCGCGCCCCTCTACGTATTCTGTTAGTCACGCAATGTTGGTCTACGACTTACCATTATGTTAAATAAAAGTAATACAGTTACAAAGTATTCCCTCCGTGTTAAATACACTCTGCAAATTCTGTCACCGAATCAAAGCAGTCCTGAAGGATCGCGTCTGATACGACAGACCAGCATCGACTCGTGCGCACGATTGGTGGTGACGTTTTCAGTTTGTGTTTGTAGGCGGGCACAAGGAGGATAGAAGGGTGGTCTGATTTGCCGAAAGGTGGGCGGAGGAGGGGTTTGTATGCGTCACGGAGTTGCGTGTAGGCGTGGTCTAAGCAGCTTCCGCCTCTTGTGTTTACACAAGACTTGTCAGACATGGGGATTGCGCTCAACTTTGCGGCAGCACCTTCTCCCACTATCACTGAACACATATCCACAGCAGTAGGAAGCAGTAAGGTTTCGCCGATGTTGTGGGGCTTACCTGCCTTAGCTATGCGTAATGCAACGCAATATGATGCTTTGGTCGCCTTAGTATTTATGGTGCTAAAGGTTTCCACTACTTTTCTCTGTGCGCGTAACTCATGACACCAAACTTCGGCGCTTGGTCTCCAGATGTCTCCTTAGTTTGCCGGGTCTCATACTGTCGTACGCCAGCACCTCTTTGCAAACAACACACTGTGGCCGTGGAACATCGGCGGGCCCAATCCATGAAAACCCCATCTTTAAATAATTGCTGTCACATTTTCTCCATTTTGTGCTTTGCACAGACTCTGTAGCTTTTCTCACTGTGGGAACTAAAAATGCATCCATGTGTTAGCCTACAGTTTGTGAACGTTAGCAAAAATGGCTAGCTAGATAGCCAGATGTTTTGACAGCAGACGATTTCATTTCGCTGTACCGGAGGGGGATACGTAATCGTTTGATATTATCAATTTACAGTTTTTCCTAATACAGCCTGTTAATGAAATGTAATTCATCCATTATAATATTTATTTTGATTTAATAGTTTCCTTTATAGAGCATATATCATTTTCAGTAACATTTCTATTAAATCTCCTGCCTCCCCTGAATCTCTTTGGCGCCCCCCTACACTTTGAAAACCTGAGGTCTGGCTCGTTTTGAAGTTAGGAGCTGGAACAAAACGAACAATATGTAAATTGAGTAAAGTTTAATGTTACAATATTTAGCTGCCAACCGGAAGCTAACTTCAGCGTTTTCTCTCTCTGAAGTATTTTAGTTCCGGTTCAAATTCAAAGAAGATGGAACCAAACATAGATTTGAGGAGTGAAGTAGTTAAAGATTATTTCGATCAAGTTTACCTTCATCAATTAACCACGTGCACCCCGCTCCACACTCCTGCCAGCAATCTGCAATCCACGCACCTATTTATCCTCCACTCTTCTGAGCAGCCTGCGCCAGTTCGTTATGATTCTCTCCGAGTCAGTATTTCGTACCAGCGTTAAAGTTAATCTACTGTTCCTGCCTGTCCTTAACCCGTCTTTCCCTGTGTTCCTCCCCGGATCCTTCCCTGTCTCCTGTCTCCCGATCGCCTGACTGCCATCCCGTGAACGACCCCTCGCCTGCCTGACTACCCACCTGCCTTCGCCCCCCTGTCTGCTTGCCAGCCGCCTGCCAACGGACCCCCGCCTGCATGACTATCCACCTGCATACGCTCTGTCTGATTGCCGCCCGCCTGTTAACGACCCCCGCCTGCCTGACTACCCGCCTGTTTCCCCAATAAATTCCTTTAACCCTTCTCCCATCTCGTTGTGTCCTGCATTTGGGTCCCAGTTCCTTGTACCATAACAAAGGGTATACATATGCAGTAATACTTGATATGCTGTCAACTTTGCACAACATTAAAATGAGATTGCGCACACTGAAAACCCGGTTAAAAGAAGCAGGATTATTTAGAAGAAAGGATGTAACGTTATCCCCATTAGTAGACGTGAGAAACGCAATTTTTATGGAGTTGATTGGACCAGGGCGGTTGTTTGGCTACCGAACTATGTGGCAAGTGCTCAAGCAAAATTATAAACTAACGGTTAAACGGAGTGCGGTTGTTGAAACAACTTAATCCCCAAGGGACTGATTTGAGGACATGCAACCGATTTGTAAGGCGCATTTATCACTCCATGGGTCCAAGCTACATATGGCATGTAGATGAATATGATAAACTTAAACCATTTGGCTTTTCTCTATGTTTATATCGATTTTCGAGACTTGTTTGTGGACCTACAAACAATAATCCGTCCGTCATTGCCCATGTTATGTCAAGATGGCATCCAGGGGATGTGGGACCAACAACCAATTTAATCCCCAGGGTGGAAAACCAAGCAGGCGACACGAGTTCCAATATCAACAGAAGTTTATTGTATTTAAGCCACAAACGGAAACGATCTCCACCGGAGATGGTCACAAAACAACTTAACAATTCATCAAATAAATTAGTAGGTTAAATTAGTAGGAACAAAAGAATAACACTAACAGAAAAGTACAATACTTGCATAGGCCAGCACACCGTCCACCAACGGAACCTGCGGGAGTCCTTCCCCGACGCCCGCGGCTATTTACAGACCTCAGCAGTACCACACAGCACCTCCCGTCACACGACACTCATGCAATCAGGATCTTCTCAACTCTCTCCACTGCAGCCCAGAGGACTTTAACCCCTGCAGTTAATTACCAGCAACCAGCCGCAGCTGCAAGAGTGATACCTGTACCCAATCAACAACAACCAGCTGCAGCTGCCAAACTGACGTCACAGCACCGGCACATGCCTAGAGAGGGATAGAGAGAGAGAGACCAAATATACAAACAAGAACAGGCCCTTATGGGCCGTAACAGCCCACAATAACATTAATTGTGTGCAGTCTTGGTGTGGTCCCTATGAGATTACGGACTGATCACGGGACAGAAAATGGGATTATGGCAGCTATAACAGTGTACTCCTCGCCATCAGCATATAGACTATTATGCAGGTCTGTCAAGCCACAAGTATGGCTCATCAGCGAGCAATCAACGCACTGAGTCATGGTGGTCCTTTTTCAGAAAAGGAAGGCAGGTAGGCTAAGTAATCCTTGTTACTGGTTGGAGTCAAGGGGTTGTTTAATTCAACAGTGATGTGATTTCATGTCTTTCAGCAACTATGTAATGTATCATAAAATCTCAAATTCTGTCTATAATCTAATTTTAAACTTCCAAAATGTAAAACAGCTCCACAAATGAAAATCAAGCAGATACAACTATTTAAACACAAGTAATGAATAACCTTTCATCATGGCAAAGCTTAACAACAGCTTAGTATTTAGTATGAACAGTAGTTATTACTAATATTTTAATTAAAATAGTGAACTCATAGATACAATCGGCTTTCCAACCTCAAATCGTTGCATAGTGATGTGTCAGTAATTGCTACTGTAACTAACATGCTACTTGTTTGGTACAGCCAAGCCTCTTACTGTACGTGTTGAGAATACTGTTTTTAAAATACCTGCCATGTGATAAAGGTCAAGCAGTTTTTGTAATTACTTTTTGTTGCGTTAATAAGGCCTAGCCTACATCTCACACCCTGATATTTGGCCCCGAGACTGCTGCAGTATGACTACACTCATCACAAAAACTAAAACACACCTCATCGTCTAGCTAGTAGCATGACATTACCATGGCTCCTGTCTGCTACAGCCTACAGTCTGGGCCGGGGGAGGCTCTACTACTGAAATCAAATGAGAAAGCAAAAGAGGGTGTTGTGGTTTCATCATTTTTTGTTTTCATCACAGCACCTGCAAGACATCAAATAGGAAAGATTTGTTTAGTATCTACAATGTTTTGACAACACAGCAATAAGCAGTTGGCTATCACTGGGGAATAAAATATGGTATAGGTATATCAATGTCTGTTTACCATAGGGTTCAACATGACTAGTGTGGTAAGGGGGGCGTGGCTTAGCGCCAGCTGCAGACAGAAGGGGTGGAGCGGCTCAATTGGGGTCACAAACGCAGCTGTAGGGGATGAGCGCAATTAGGTAATTTACTATAAAGACTAACATGTGTTGTGCTCTCCCCACGGTGAGGTCGGATACAGCCACGCGGTTGGAGGTTTCTTTGGTTTGCCGGGCTCGAGAACTGGATCAGTGATTATTATTGTGGGACGTGCGCGTCCAAGAAGGACAGCGAACCTTGGTTGTATTTTGAAGGGAAAATAAAACACATTTCCTTGTACAAACCCTCGTCGTGTGGTTCATTCCCTGGCCCGTAGTCCAGACTTGGCCACAGTGGTGCCTGAACAGGGACCAGAGGTCCTTTTTTTTGTGTTACTTTTTTCTCGAAGATGGAGGAACAAATCCCCGAGCCGCCGCCGGCCCAGGCCCTGCGGCAAATTGCGGAGACCCAGGAGGGGCTAATCCGGGCTCACCGCCAGCAGACGCAGGCATTTCTACAGATCGCTGCTCAGCACGTGGAAGAGCGGGCGGCATTTCGCCAGCTGGTGCGGCCTGCGTTGACGGACCGGCGGGGCGACAAAGCAGAGGCGGCACGACCCCAGATCCAGCTGCCTAAAATGTCCCCCCAGGATGACTTGGAGGCGTACCAGGAGGTGTTCGAGGGGACGGCAGGGGTGTGTGGCTGGCCGGAGGGGGAGTGGGCCCTCCGGCTGCTGCCTCTCCTGACAGGAGCGGCCATGACTGCCGCCCATGCGCTGCCTCACCGCTTGCGGGGACTACACCATGGTGAAATGGAGCCTACTGGACTGCCTCGGCCTGCCGCAGGAGGGCTATCGCCGCTGGTTCAAGGAACTGAGGATGGTGGACGTGGGCCGGCCCTTCGCCTACGCGCACCAGTTGGGCGAGCTCTCCCGAGGTCAGGGAGGGGGATGGACCTCAGGAGGAGACCCCGGTAATACGGCTGTTCCCTCAGATGGACGACTTCCCCCTCGAACAGTCCCGGGACGACACACTGTGCTTCGCCTTCGACTGTGTCGTTTCCATCGACGGCCAGAAGGCGTCACCCGGGACCGTGTTAGCACATCCGTATTTTGCGATGGTGAGGGACAGGCTTTACCGAGTGAGTCGGGACACTCAGTCAGGGTAAGAAGTTGAGCCAGTTGCTCATCCCACAAAGTCACCGGGAAATGGTTTTCCATGCAGCTCATCGCAGCCCGATGGCAGGTCACCTAGGCTGCGATAAGACACGGAACCGGCTCATGGCTCGCTTCTATTGGCCGGGCATTCATGGGGATGTACGTCGGTGGTGTGCGTCCGGCCGTGAGTGTCAGCTAGTCAACCCCCCGGCCACCATAAAAGCGCCGTTGCACCCTCTACCACTAATTGAGATCCCCTTCGAAAGAATTGGCATGGATCTCATTGGGCCATTAGACCGTAGCGCATGGGGACACCGATTTGCATTGGTCATTGTGGATTATGCAACCCGGTATCCCGAAGCAGTGCCCCTGCGCTCTATCTCCGTGATGAGCGTAGCGCAGGCGCTGTTTCACTTAATCTCCCGAGTTGGAATCCCGAAAGAGACTCTGACTGATCAGGGCACTGCGTTTATGCAAGTTGTATGGGTTACTCGGGATAAAAGCAATTCGAACCAGCATGTACCATCCCCAGACAGACAGCCTGGTGGAGAGATTTAACAAGACGTTAAAGTCCATGCTGCGTAAGTTCGTACACAAAGATAGCCTTATTTGGGATAAATGGCTCGACCCTCTGTTATTTGCAGTGCAGGAGGTGCCCCAGGCCTCCACAGGGTTTTCCCCATTCGAGTTGTTGTTCCGTAGGCGACCGAGGGGCGTGTTGGACCTACTTAAAGAAAACTGGGTAGAGGGTCCAAGCGCCAGCAAGAATGAAATTGTCACACCATCCTCTGTCACCACCTAGTGGCGCCGGCTGCCATCCCTTCACATGCACTCTGGTCTACACTCCTATCACCAATCAACAATCACGTGCACTCCGTTCTATACTCCTGTCATCCATCAACAATCATCGCATCCTATTTCTCTCTCGTTCCCAAAGCAACCGGTGCCAGTTCGTTGTATACACTCCTAGTGTTAGTAGCTTTGTACCCGCAAACTAGTTACCTGTTACCTTCTCCTTGCCTGCTCCTAACCTGCCCTTTTCTTGTGTTCAGCCCTTCCCAGATCCTCGCCTCTTATCCTGCCCCCGTATGCCTGACTGCCTCCCGCCGCCGAACCTCCGCTGCCCGACCATCCGCCCGTCACCCCAACTCTGACTGCCTGTTTGTCTGCCTGCCACCGAACCCTTGCCTGCCCGACCACGCCTTGCCCTTGCCTGATTGATTTACACAATAAATCCCTTTAAAACCTCTCATATCTCCTACCTCCTCGTTGTGTCCGCATTTGGGTTCCTCGTCCTGTTCCTTAACAGAAATTCAATACGTTATGGACCTGAGAGCGAAACTCCATGCACTGGGGCAGGTTTCACGGGAGAATTTGGTTCAGGCCCAGGAACGTCAGCAACGGCTGTATAAAAGAGGTACTCGGCGGAGACAATTTGCAGCGGGAGATAAAGTGCTTGTATTGCTCCCAACAACCTGTTCAAAATTACTCGCAAAGTGGCAAGTACCCTTCATGGTCACACATCGAAGCGGAGATGTCGATTTGAGGTTGCGCGTTCCGACGGGGGGGGGACGGGGGACGGGGGGGGGGCGGGGGACGGGGGGGGGGGGGGGGGCACAGATCTACCACCTCAAACTACTGAAAGGTTGGAAGGAGGCACGGCCAGTGGCTATGGTGACCTCAGTGGCCTGGGAGGACGAGTTGGGACCGGAGGTGACCGGACCGAGCCAGCCGTGCCGGGTCCCCTGTGATGAGTCGCTGTCACATCATCAGAGAGCCGAGGTCACTGAGCTGCAACATCAGTTTGCGGACGTCTTCTCCTCCCGGCCGGGACGCACACAAAGCTCATTGACCACCGCATTGAAACATCCCCCAGCGTGACGGTTAGAACGCGTCCGTATAAGTTGCCGGAACACAAACGCAAAATGGTTCAGGCGGAATTCAAATCGATGCTGGATAATAGAAGAGTCGCACAGAGGATGGTCTAGTCCAATCGTACTGGTACGTAAGTCCGACGGATCCATCCGGTTCTGTGTCGACTACCGCAAGGTGAATATCGATGCGTAGCCCATGCCACGGGTCGACGAACTCCTGGATCGGCTAGGCACCGCTCTTTTTTTTCCGACACTGGATTAAACCAAAGACTACTGGCAGATTCCCTTGTCTCCAGAGTCTAAGGAAAAATCTGACTTCTCCACTCCGTACGGGTTGTTCCAATTCAAGGTGCTTCTGTTTGGGTTGTTCGGAGCCCCTGCCACTTTCCAGCGTCTCATGGACCGGGTGCTGCGGCCTCACGCTGGATTTGCGGCTGCCTACATTGATGACGTCATTATTCAAAGTGACACCTGGCAGCAGCTTATGCAGCGGGTGGCGGCGGTGCTGGAGTCACTGAGGCGGGCGGGAATCACAGCCAACCCAGGGAAGTGCATGATTGGTCGGAGGGAGGTAAGAACGTAACATAACAAAACCAGTCTTCCTAAAAGTAGAGGCAACTAGAAATGAATGAAAAACAAACCTTCCTACTCTCTAACAAAAATACAGGGTTGGCACACACCGCTAACCTAGTGTCCTTAACAGAGGACAACCTACGTGATGCACATGAAAAGGGTACCCCAAACTTACCGAGCCCTTTCCCGACAAAGTAAAACATAAAGGGACAGGAGAAGTAGCATAAACAAGCTAACAGAAGAGCAGAGCTAACTCTGTGGCAATGGCAAAAAGCTATGGCTTCCAACAGGAAATGCACATTTATATATCCTCCTTATAGTAGATACTTATAAGTATCTACTGTCCCTAATAAGTTCCGCCTTCGTCCCCCTCCATGGAGCCACAGTGTTTACTAAACTAGATCTCCGAAACGCCTACCATCTGGTCCGCATCAGAGAGGAGGACGAATGGAAGACAGCTTTCAACACGCCCTGGAGACATTTCGAATATTTGGTAATGCCTTTTGATCTCACCAACACCCCCGCGGTCTTTCAAGCCCTAGTCAACGATGTCCCCTGGGACATGTTGAACCACTCAGTCTTCGTCTACCTGGACGATATCCTAAACTTCTCACAGTCGTTGGCGGAACACAAACAACATGTACTCCGTTAAAAGATCCTTTGTGTGGACGCCGGAGGCGGAGACTGCCCTCCTGGGTCTCAAGAAGCGATTAGTCTCAGTGCCCATACTCGTTCAGCCCAACTCATCCCTCCAATTTGTGGTGGAAGTCAACGCCGCCGACACCGGAGTGGGTGCGGTGTTGCCTCAACGGTCCCCCACCGATCACAAGCTGCATCCCTGCGCCTTCTACTCACGCCGGCTCACTCCTCCGCAGCGTAATTGTGACGTAGGAAATCGCGTGCTCCTGGCCGTCAAGTTAGCACTGGAGGAGTGGAGGCATTGGTTAGAAGGGGCGGAGCAACCATTCCTCGTGTGGACCGATCACCGCAACCTAGCCTACATCCAGTCCGCCAAGAGGCTGACCTCTAGACAGGCCAGGTGGGCCATATTCTTCAGCCGATTCGACTTCTCACTTATCTACCGTCCCGGGTCCCGGAACATCAAGCCGGACGCCTTATCCCGACTTCACTCCCCTTAGGACCCCTATCCTGACCCTGAGCCGATCCTGCCATCCACCTGTCTCGTCGCTGCGCTTACCTGGGATGTCGAGTCTGCGGTCCTTAGAGCTCAGGAACAACAGCCAGACCCCGGTCTCGGTCCTCCCAACCGGCTGTTCGTCCCAGACGCGGAGCGGCCCAGGGTCCTCACCTGGGCTCACTCCAACAAACTCACCTGCCACCCCGGAATAACCCAAACCCTGGACTTCATCCGCCGCAGATTCTGGTGGCCCTCCATGGATGCTGAAGTCCGCTTGGTCGTCGTGGCGTGCGCATCTTGAGCGCAAAACAAGACATCCACCCGGCCCAGCTCTGATCTTCTTCGCCCCTGCCCATTCCCCCTTGGTCTCATCTCTCCCTGGACTTCGTCACCGGTCTACCCCCATCCAATGGAAACACCACCGTCCTCACCATCGTAGATCGTTTTTCAAAGGCCGCCCACTTCCTGGTTTTACCTAAACTCCCCTCTGCTAGGGAGACAGCGGACCTCCTCGTAAACCACGTTTTTCACCTCCACGGTTTACCTGTAGACCTCGTTTCAGATCGAGGTCCCCAATTCAACTCCCAGGTCTGGCGAGCGTTCTGTTCGGCCCTGGGGGCTATGGTCAGCCTCTCCTACGGTCAGTCTGAGCGAGCCAATCAGGAGATGGAGGCCGCGCTCCGTTGCGTCGCTGGTGCCAACCCAAACCCCTGGAGCACTCAACTCCCCTGGGTCGAATATGTGCATAACACCCTGGTCAACGCGTCTACTGGCCTGTACCCCTTCATGTGTTCCCTGGGATAGCAACCACCTCTGTTCCCCGCTCTGGAGGCTGAGATCGCGGTTCCCTCTGTTAAGGCTAATCTACGCTGGTGTCAGCGAACCTGGAGGGGTGCACGCGCTGTAATGCTCCGTTCATCCTCCCGCTCTCAACACCAAGCTAATAAGCGACGAAGGCCGGCTCCACAATACAACCCCGGGCAAAAGGTCTGGTTACGATCCAAGGATCTCCCGCTTAAGGCAGTTTCTCCTAAACTCTCCCCCCGTTTCTTTGGTCCGTTTGAGGTGGAGTCCATAGTCAACCCCTGTGGCATCCGGTTAAAACTCCCCTCATCCCTTCGGGTACACCCAACCTTTCATGTTTCTCAAATTAAACCTGTAACCACCAGCCCGCTGTCTCCTCCTGCTCCGGCTCCACCCCCTTCCAGGCTTATTGATAATCACCCGGCGTGGACGGTCCGTCGCCTCCTGAATACGCTCACAACACCCTCATAAATGCGTCCACTGGCCTGTCCCCTTTCATGTGCTCTTTGGGGTACCAACCGCCTCTGTTCCCCGCCTTGGAGGCAGAGACTGTGGTGCCCTCCACCCAGGCTCACCTACGGCATTGTCAGCGTACCTGAAGGCGCGCACGAGCTGCTCTGCTCCGTGCTTCCTCCCGCTTCCAGCAACAGGCCAATGGACGTCGATGACTGGCTCCGCTGTATGCACCGGGGAAAAAAGTGTGGCTCCGGTCCAAGGATCTCCCCTTGAAGGGGGTGTCTCAGAAACTCTCCCCCCGTTTTGTTGATCCTTTTGAGGTCGAGTTCGTAGTCAACCCCTGTGCTGTCCGCCTAAATTTTCCCTTGTCCCTCCGTGTTCAGCCCACCTTTCATGTTTCTCAGCTCAAGCCTGTCTCCTCCAGTCCATTGTCTCCCCCTGCTCCGGCTCCGCCTCCCCCTAGGGTCATTGACGACCACCCGGCGTGGACGGTCTGCCACCTTTTGGGCGTGCGTTGTCGTGGCCGGGGCCACCAGTACCTGGTGGACTGGGAGGGCTAGGGTCCTGAAGAGCACTCCTTTGTGAGTCACATCCTAGACACCACGCTCATCAAAGAATTCCACCGCAGGCACCCGTCCGGCTCCGGGCGCCCGCCTGGAGGCGTCCGTAGAGGGGGGGGGGTACTGTAGAGAGGGGGTTGAGGGAAATAAGTCGGGGTCTGGAAGACTGGTACACAAAATTGTAGAGACGGTTTTGTGTGACGAGTCTTCAGTCTGCTCACGGAGCGCACCGGGACGCCGTATAGAAGCGGACGAAACCCGGGCTGTACTACGCCGTCTAGACACCACCCTACAGCCATCAAGCTGAGGGGGAGGGAGAGGAGGGGAAGAGGAATGGACTAATTGCAGTTGGAGTTGCAGTTGGCCTAAAGGGCATAACTCTTTAAAGACGTTCTGCCGTTTGGTCGAACAGACTTTCAAATCTTAAATAAAGATGCTGGCCGGTCTCATGTGGGCGCCAGCTATTGGTGTTTCTGCCCCCTCGCCGCCTGGCGCTGCTACTGTGGTGGCGGTGTCGGCGCCAGCGCTGGAGGCAGCGTCCTGGCCCGTTGAGAACATGGGCGACCCCGCTTCTGTTGTTCTGACTGCTTCCGCCGGCCTGGTGGGAGGAGCCCGTGAGAATCGGTCCGAACCGGAACGGTTCTCACGGACGGACTGTTGGTGGGCGAGAACCTCTGCGAATCGTGGTCCAAAAAGCCCGTCCGTGGCTAACGGGCCCTGGATCAGGCCCGCCCTTTCTCTGTCGGGAACAGAAGGGAGGGACAGCCACATGGCCCAATGACCCATGACCTTCTCCACGTTGCTCTGCCCAAACGAGTCACTGCCAACTGTCATGGCCGACAGGGCAGAAGAGAGCAGGGCAATGTTGTGTCACTATTTCCTAGAGTTTTGTAGTCTATGGCATTAAATCATGTCATCATTGCCACGTTACTTTAAAATAAACATGATAGTGATCCAACATTTATGTTTGAAAAGGAAATGCTGATGGCTTGTCTAATAGCTTAAATTTTGTCAGCCTATCAACGGTTTCAAATAAGGTTTGTGCATTTATTAGTGTTACTGTTAATGATATTGGAGGAGAAAGATTCACTAGCACTTTTCAAGGCTAAATTGTAGGCATGGAAGATCTCTTTACAGATGTCATGATGAACGTGAAGTTTTGTTTTCCACCAATTGTGTTCAAGCATTCTATTTTCTGGACTGTTACAGAGGTAGCATTCCTCCAGGGTGCTTTTTGCTAACTAGAAAAAAAATTAACCTTAACATGCGCAATGACCTCTATGACATTCAACATTTTGAAATTTAAGTTATCTACCTGATCATCAGCAGAACTTGAGGTGAGAGTTGGTAGCATAGAAATGGCGTTTTCAAAGAATGCACTAGAATTCTCATTGGGTGTAACAGTATTTGATCTGATTTGTGTGTCAGGAATCCTATGGGTCGGATAGGGAAGGAACAATCACAGAGACACAGACCCTTCGTGAAAAATTTCACTATCAATATTGGAATCATCAATATGAATTAAAGTCACCATTTATAACTAGACAGTCAAAGTCAGTAGTTCTGTAAAGTCATCAAGAAAGTGTGCTGAATATTTTGGTGGCCTGTAAATGATTAGTAGCAGAACTATGGGGGAACATTTAATAACACCACAAAGGTATTCAAAGGATTGGAAATCACCAAATCACATGTTTGCCCTGAAATAAATTCTTAAAAGGAGACCCATTATGCAAAACGGCTTATTCCTGACCCTTCCCCATGTTACTACTGACTTTAGTAGCCAAAAAATTGAAATCTGAAAGTTTTTACTTTTCCGTAGTTTCATTGTTCAAAAAACCAGATTCAAAGTCAAATCATAGAGTTCTCATAGAGAACAAATCTATGATTTGAGGCTAGGTTCTTAATTCGTGGCTGGTTGTCTGCTTCCGGTAGAAACTAAATGTCACGGTACAATGGCGGACTCAAATGCACGACTCGGACAGGGAATAACAGGTAAAAGAATTTAATTGTTCAAAGGAACAAAAATGGCAGGTAGATATCGTCGTCAGGAGTAAAACAATTGTCTGGTAACACTGGGAAAAACAAGCACTAGGAATTGTCTAGGAACACTGAGAAAAGCACTGGGAATGCACTGGGAATAACGCTGGAGTGAGTAACTAACGAACTATTACAATCTGGCACAGGTAAGTGGGACTCGTGTGTATTTATGCATGGGAACTGAGGAAGCTGATGCATTTCAAAATAAAAACAGGAAGTGAAATAAACTGACAGAAACACAGAATAAAAGCAGGAACATGACACAGTGAGAATAATAAGGGATATTTTTTTTATAACATCAAGGCATGTAAACCTATTCTGCTAGTACCCCCAAAGGAAATGATTACCCAAATAAGTATAATATGGGCCCTTTAACCCTTAACACATTTTTAATGGTTTGTATATGTAAACTTTGGAACTCTGTTCAAATCTTTTCACTTGTGTTCAGCTATTCAACATTTCTGTATGTCTTAAACTGTGCAGCTTTATTTAACATTTTCAACCTCACTTTACACTACAGCACTCGTTTTCTAGTTTCATACTGTGCCGGAAAAACCATTGAATTACTACAGAAAACACTACAGCGATACTATATAAACACTAAAGTATATAAAAAATTGGGCCCTGTAAATATTACTTTGATTATATGTTTAAATTCTACAATAAATAACTATTCCGGTGCTTTTACTCAAAATACCCCCTTTTATTTAAGGTGTTACTTGGTGTTCGTACGTAACTTTGAATCATAATGTGACGGTTCTGAGTTGCGTGTTTGTCTGCATTGTGCTGATGTTCTGATTGGGTGCTCAGGAGAAGGGGGCGGGCCTTGATAAAGAATATCCGGGTTAGAGATGTGGGGAAGTTCATGTTCGTTGTGTTATAGCGTTCGACAACGTGTGTCCGCGATTAATAAAAGAGAGTTCATCAGAACAACCTGTGTGGTGCTTGGACGCATAGAAACAGGGTTGCTACATTTGGTGTCAGAAGTAAAACGACAACTGGACAGAACGAAGGACGTGACTTTGCCACACTCACTGCCCGTCGCCTAGTATTAGCACATGAGGCTAGCTGCTTGAGCTAACGATAGTGATGGCGTCCGGTACAAAGCCAGAGATAAAGAAGGAGGATCCTGACGATGAGTCCCTGGGGGCATACGGATTGCCGCGGGACCACGCACGAGAACTCCGCCGGGTGATGGAGCAGAGATACACCGTGAGTGAGTCCACGAGGAGGCTAGCAGCTGAAGCGAGGTTCGGCCCCGGTGAAACACAAAACATCGCGGTGGGAGGAGACGAGCGGTGACAGAGACGCCGGCGCACGCAGCACTGCTTTCAACGTGAAGAGTCCGAAATACTCCGGTAAATCGAACTGGGAAGCGTTTCAAGCGCAATTTGAATTATTAGCACAGGCTACGGGCTGGTCAAGGGAGGTTAAAGCCCTGCAGCTGGCATTATGCCTTACGGAGGATGCCCTCTCATGCCTCCTCGTACTTAGCCCTGAAGAGAGACAGGACTATGAGGCTTTGACCGGAGCCCTGCAGAGACGTTTTGGACAGTGTTCGCAACCAGTCGTGCTTAGGTCTGAATTGTGCAATAGGCGCAGTCAACCGGGTGAGCCACTTCGCACGCTGGCTCATGACATTGAATGCCTCGCTAGGCGGGCCTACGCACACATGCCGCCGCCGGTCCAGAGTGAGCTGGCCAGAGACCAGTTCATTCAAGCGCTTTTGCCCAGGGAGCTACGTGTGCAGACACAACTAGCACGCCCCCAGACCGTACAGGACGCGCTGGAACTGGCCCTGGAGAGGGAAGCTGTGGGAGCGGTGCTGCCGGACTGCCGGTTGATTGATGTGGTTCCAGTGTCGAAAACTGCTGTTGAGGAGAATGCTGCGGAAATAAAGCCAGCGTGGGTCACGGACCTGACGGAACTGATCCGTGCTGCCACCCTCCAGCCCACTCGCGATTGCCTGCCTACACCACCTCGGCGCCGCGCCATGGTCTGCTGGGGGTGTGGCCAACCTGGCCATCTACGCCGTCAGTGCCCCACGTTTTCTGGAGCCCAGGGAAACGACCGAGGGTCTGTATAAACGGGAAGATACGGACCCCTGACATGGTTACCCGACCAGCATCGAACCCCAGCGGAGGAGCCCAACAGCACAGCCGGGGGAACAGGGCTTCACTCCCCCCAGAAGCAGACGACGCCGTGGGCCCAGTGGTTGCGGTGGGTTGGACCTGTGCTGGGGGCTTTTGCCATGTCCCTATCACAGTGGAGGGGGTTGCATGCACGGCACTAGTGGATACGTGCTCCACTGCAACACTAGTCAGGCCTGACATTCTCCCAAGCAGTACAGTAGTACGAAAGAACTCAGTACAGCTACGGACGGTTACCGGGGATTTAGCCCCCATGAGAGGTAGGGTTAGCCTTAAATTGGGGGGGGGGGGGGGGGGTATCTGTGAGCTTTGAAGTATGGGTAGCTGAGGTGCAAGACTCCTGTATAATACGTGTGGACTTTTTGAGAAGTGCGGGCTGCCTCATAGATCTGAGTGACAACACACTTAGTTTGCCTAGGGGCCCTAAGGTCAACATAGTCCCACCCCCACAACCCAGTGTGCCGCACCTACGGCCTGTTAGCACCTCAGAACCACATGTAACGCGCAGTACCAACCCTCATCCGTATGCCCACCCGCATCCCACCACCGCTCCAACCCCAAGCCCCTTTCAGATCCCTGCGAGGGAGGAGAGCGACCATCCCATCTCCCCGGCCACAGAGGGAATAGCAGACCGGCTGTCCGTGGTGAGGGAGATCTGGAGACAGAACAGTGAGGGGCTGACCGACCAGCAACAGATGCAGCTGTGGCAGGTACTGATGGAGTTCAAGGACCTGTTTGCCCTCAATGAGGAGGAGGTAGGCCTGACGCACCTGGTTCAGCACGAGATAGACACCGGTGACGCACAACCGATCAAAATGCGTCCCCGGCGTCTTCCCCTGGCCCGACAAGAGGCTGCAGACAAGGCGCTGGAGGAGATGCAGAAGGCTGGGATTGTCGAACCGTCAGAGAGCCCGTGGGCTGCAGCAGTGGTCATGGTCCCCAAAAAGAGCAGCTCCAGATGGAGGTTCTGCGTGGACTACAGGCCCCTCAACGGCGTGACCAAGAAAGACTCCTACCCCCTCCCTAGGATTGATGAGTCTTTGGACCTGGTGGCGGGTTCGACATGGTTCTCCTCGCTGGACCTGCGGAGTGGGTACTGGCAGGTGCCCCTCTCCCCGGAGGCTCGATCAAAAACAGCCTTCTATGCAGGTGGGGGTCTGTGGCAGTTCCGTGTCCTCAGCTTTGGTCTGTGCAACGCCCCCGCCACATTCGAGCGCCTGATGGACAGGGTGCTAGCCGACATTCCTAGGCGGGAATGCCTTGTGTACCTGGATGATATCCTGGTCCATGGAAGCCCGTTCCAGGCGGCACTTGGAGCAATGCGGAAGGTGCTCCAGAGGGTGATGGCGGCTGGCCTCAAGTTACACCCAGACAAGTGTCACTTTCTGAGGAGGGAGGTGATATTTCTAGGACACAAGGTTGGCGGTGAGGGCGTTGGGACTGTCGAGGAAAAGATACAGGCAGTGAAAGACTGGCCAACACCTGCCGACAAGGCGCAGCTGAGGAGCTTCCTGGACCTTGCTTCTTACTACAGGAAGTTTGTGCGTGGTTTCTCCTGCACAGCCGCCCCTCTGTACCGCCTTCTACAGAAAGATATTGAATTTTCATGGACAGAGGACTGTCAACAGGCCTTCACCTCTCTACAAGAGGCGCTGATAACAGCCCCTATCCTGGCTGCACCCGACCCCATCCTACCATTTGTGGTCGACACAGATGCCAGCAATGTTGGCATGGGCGCTGTCTTGGCTCAGGTAGGGCCAGATGGAGAGAGAGTGGTGGCCTATTTCAGCAAGTCCTTTAACAAAGCTGAGCAGCGCTATTGCGTCACGCGGCGAGAGTTGCTCGCTGTCGTGATGGTGATAAGACATTTTAAGTACTACCTGTGCGGCCGGCCCTTCACTGTCAGAACTGACCACGCCGCCCTCCAGTGGTTGATGTCCTTCAGGGAGCCGGAGGGACAGATCGCCCGCTGGTTGGAAGAACTCCAGTCGTACTCCTTCACAGTCGTGCACAGAGCCGGGGCCCGCCACACTAACGCGGACGCCCTGTCTCGCCGGCCCTGTGCATCTGGCGGTTGCCGCCATTGCGACCGGAGGGAGGCACGTGAAAGAGAACTGTGTGAGGAGGAGAGCTACAACTCGCACTGGGGCTGTCTGACCTCCCAGGCGCTGGAGGTGGTAGATGTGGCGGAATGGAGGACCCAGCAGGCTCAGGATGTGGACCTGGAGCCTATACTGCAGTGGGTGGAGTCGGGGAGTCGACTGGCCGCCCACCGGCAATCTAGGGACTGTGGGCCAAGTTTGATGCACTGCGTGTCAGAGACGGCGTGCTACAGAGGGCGTGGAAGGAGCCGGCCACCGGAGAGGAGAGGTGGCAGGTTGTTGTTCCCAGGTCACTTAGGGAGGCAGTGCTCAAAACCGCTCATGGGACTGTGGGGGCGGGACATTTTGGGGTCTCTAAAACGCTCCGACGTCTCAGACAGGGGTTTTATTGGGACAGTTCAAAAGAGACGTGGAGGACTTTTGTCGCCGCTGTGATGCATGCGCCGCACACAAGGGCCCCCTAGACCAGTCTCACGCTCAGCTACAGCAGCAGGCAGCAGGGGCACCGATGGAGAGAGTGGCTGTAGACATTATGGGGCCCTCGCTCCGACAAGGGGAACCGCTATGTACTTGTAGCAATGGACTATTTCACAAAATGGCCTGAGGCCTATGCCCTCCCTGACCAGGAGGCAGAGACAGTTGTTTTCGCCCTGGTTGAGGGGATGTTCACAAGGTTTGGCGCTCCAGAGGTTATTCACAGTGATCAGGGGCACAATTTTGAGTCAACGGTGTTTGCCACCATGTGCGAGCGGCTGGGGATGCACAAAACCCGGACAACAGCCCTGCACCCTCAGAGCGATGGACTTGTTGAGAGGTTCAACCGAACCCTCGCACAACAGCTCGCTATCCTCTCAGCTGAACACCAACGTGACTGTGACACACACATTCCACTTGTGTTGATAGCCTACAGGTCAGCGGTACAGGACTCCATATCCTGCACACCAGGACTAATGGTGAATGTTAAGTATGAGCTACAATTTGTCAGAAAACACTATAAATAAAAAAGATGGGCAAGTGCTACTCATAGTTTTAAATGTATATTATGTATAATTCATGTTTAATCACGTATATTTTGTACTTCTGTGCCAAACAATTAAAATGATATATAGTTAAAAAAAAGTATCCACTGGTCACTTCACCTGTATCTCACATTTGATGGTGATAATTCACAAACAAAAGGATTAGGAATATGTGACAGCATGGCAACTCTAAGCAGTAAAGTGTTGTCAACAGTGTATTATTTGAATTTAAGACTAGATGTTAAGGCACGAGACAAGGGACCCAAGCGCAGGACACACAACGCGGAGAGGGTAGGGGGTTAAAGGGATTTATTTTAGTAGACACAGGCAAGGGCAAGGCAATACGTGGTTGGGCGGGCAAAGGTTCGGCGGCGGGCAGGCAAGCAGGTAGACAGGGCAGGTTGATGGGCAGGGATCCGGGGAAAGCTGGCCACAAGGAAGGACAGGTTAGGGAAACTGCGAGGACAAGAGAGCAGGAATCTGGAAACGTGGGAACGAGGTACTAACTCAGAGAGTGATACAACGATCTGGTGCCGGCTGCTCGGGGAACGAGGGAGAAATAGAGTGCGATGATTAATGATTGCTTGCAGGTGTGTAAACAATGGCACGTGGAGGAGAGGCAGCCGGCGCCACTAGGTGGTGGCAAAGGGTGGCGTGACAATGTTGAAGGATCCATTTCCAGACTAAATGAACACAGATTAAACTCAATTGTTTCAACTTTCTGTAAAGTTGAAACAAGTTGTCCTTTGACAAACTACTTTCGGAAATGGCTCTGAGCCTGATGTTGACAGTTTAGTAATGCATCCTGTCTATTACAATTTATATAGGCTAATTACTAAAATGTAATAACACCAAAGCAAGGGGAAGAAGCTATGGATAAAGCTGTGGATAAAGCAGTACAGTAAATTGTATATATAAATATTATACTTTCCTATATTTCACAGGCTATTAAAGGAAATTGAGTCATTCAGCAATTTGGTCTCTATAGCTAATGCACGGTAATGGAGTCAAGTGGTGTTATAATCCTCCTGAAAGCTCACGTCATGGTGGTGTATGGGAGCGTGTAATCCGCATGATAAGAAGAATTCTCAGTTCCGTTCTTCGACAGCAGACGTTGGAAGATGATGGGCTTCATACAATTATGTGTGAGACTGAGGCCATTTTAAATAATCGGCCTATCACCAAGCTGTCAGATGATCCACATGACCTTGAGCCACTCACTCCCAACCATATTCTCCTAATGAAAGGAAAACCATCATCATGATCTGTATGTAAAGAGAAGATGGAAGCAAGTTCAGTACATCTGATCTTTTCTGGAAACGGATATGAGAATACTTACCTTTGCTGCAGGAAAGGCAAAAAAAAAAAAAAAAAAAAGAGAAATCTAAAACCAGGAGATGTTATTGTCATAATGGATCCTTGTGCCCCACGGGGGTCCTGCCTGCTTGGAAGAGTGTTGGAGGCTTTCCAGGACAAACATTGACTTGTCCGCTCAGTGCGGCTGCAGACAAAGTCTGGAGTAATTACAAGGCCTGTGACTAAAATTTGCCTGCTACATGAGGGTACAGGTTAGCAGTTTATTCAAAATGTGTGTTCTGAGAAATGATAAAGGTTGTCTTTTTGACCATGGCTCTTTACTTTATGAATGTTTGAATTGTCCTGCAGCCTTTCACACCGGCCCCTAATTTGTAATGACATACAGGCAGTATGTCATTACAAATTAGGGGCCGGTGTGAAAGAGCCATTTTCATTGGTTTGGGTGTAGGACACAAATTGTCCACTGGTGGCACTGATAGGCATATGAGTTAGGAACCTTTCAACAGGTAACCAGGGGTGCTGTTATGCGAAGGAGCACAAACAGTTTTTGACCGTATCAAATCGCTACAGTGCGCAACGCTCATGGTGATTATGAAATGTTTGTTGATGGAGACATGGTTTCGTGCACATTGAAGTGAAGAACTTTGTGATCAATAAATGACGATCAAAACACAACGATGACTAGTGGAGTCAGTGATTTCCACAGTAGGCTACGGAGCAGTGTAAATCAGAAGAGAGCGCGTCAGCTAGTTTACTAGCCATATACTGTTTATTTGTTTGTTTGTTTTAAGTCCGTATAGCAGCCCCTCGGTGGCTTTAAGTTTGTAGGCTTAGCCATTATACCACTAAAAGGCCAAACACGGGGGGAAGACATCTGTGAGGCAGTCTTGGATTGTTTAAGAGCCAAAGAAATAAACACCACCCACCTGGTGTCAGTGGCTACTGATGGGGCACCGAGTATGACAGGAGCACATAAGGGCCTTGTGGCTTTACTGCAGAAGTCAGCGAGAGTGGCTGGAAAAGCTGCACTTCATGGTAGATATGACAGCGCACCTGAACACGCTGAATACAACTCTTCAGGGGAAAAGGAGGCACAGCCCTGCAGATGCTGGAGGTGGTTTTGGCATTCGAGCGCAATTTGCCAGAGAGGTACACTGTCTCACTTTCCCTCTTTGAGAGAGTTCAGACAAGCTCACAATATGATAAATTCTGAGTTTTTGCAGTCTGCAATCACCGCAGTGCAAACATCGTTTAGGAAACGATTCTGTGAGTTCAGGGAGGAAAAAACACACATTATCCTTCCCTGTCACTCCCATGACCACCGATCCATCCCTATTGAATATGACTCCATTTGCAGCTGTAAGTCAACCAGATCTTGAGATGGAACTGGTCGACATAGCCGACAAAGATATGGGTGTCCAAGTTCAAACACTTGACAGATGATCTTGAAGATGTTGGCCGTCAGAAGGCCATTCTTACTCAGAATCACAAATGGTGTGATTTTGAAAACCAGACAAACTAGTTTTCGAAACATGGAATGCCATCCCCGACACTTAAATGAACATGAAAAAGTATGCATTTGGAGTCCTGTCGATCTTCGGATCCACATACGTATGTGAGCAGGTCTTCTCCAACATTAACTTTATTAAAAACAAACATCGCTCACGCCTCACAGACGACAGCTTACAATCCTGTGTGAAGATGAAGGGGATGTCTTACAGCCCCGATGTGCAGATGATGTGCGCTGAGGTTCAGGAGCAAAAATCTCATTAACCAAGTAAAATAAATATTTTAATTGGCTCTTATTTTGCAAATATATATTTTACATTGTTCAGTGAAGTAGTTCTTTTTTTATTCAGGTTGACAGCTGACTGCACGCTCCAGTAAACACGATAAAAGGATGACGGCACACAGAAGCAGACGGCATTTTTGGTTTGCTGCAGGTTCGGCTTTTTATTTCATAAATACGAGGAGGACTCAAATATACAACATTTTATTTTAAAGTAACCTTCAACGCAGCGTCATTTTTTTTCGTTCAAATTGTTTTTGTTACATGCAGAAATACAATTTTGTTTTCTCTGTAGCAGTTAATTGATTTAATAAATGCAACACTAGTTTTTTATACATAGCATAAAGGTAAAAAAAAACGATATATGCAGTGATATCTTCATTTTAGATGTCAAAAGGGTTTTGAGGCTCCCGGTGTTTTCTGTTCTGTGGGAAACAGAATGGCTCTTTGAGTGTTTAAGGTTGCCGACCCCTGGTCTAGTCTAAATCACACTCATTGCTACGGTGTGAAAAAACTGTGTGCACTGTCTGAAAAACTTGATCATTTCCATGTAACATTTGGATATCCTCCAGATGTTTTACATGACCTTTTTGAAGGCAGTGTTTCAGTGGAATTTACGTTGTTTATTTGATGTCTTGATCAAGAAGAAATATTTTTCTCTCATGGAACTCAATGACTCGATTTTTCAGTTCCTATTTAAGTGAGCGATTAAACAAATCGGCCTCATCTTGTCCCTGGTAACTTTGCAGGACGAAGATCAGTGGGAGGCAATGCACATGAAAACTGGTGTTTACTGTGTCAGCTGCCTCTGATAATAGGTTTAAAAGTAGCTGAACATGAGCCAGTATGGCAAATACTTATGACCTTGAAAGACATAGTGGATCTTGTGATGTTTCCAGTCCATACAGAAGAAAGCATTTGTTATCTTGACAGTTTGTTTTCTGAGCACCGATGCAGATTTCCTGAAGCTTTTCCCCAACAAAAGCTAATAATAAGCACCATTTCCTTGAGCACTATCCGCAGCTCATTCAGGAATTTGGGCCTGTGTGTGCCCTGTGGACAATGACATTTGAAGCAAAACACAGCTTCTTCAAGACGATTGTCACACAAACAAACGGGCTGTTTGAGGAATATCTTGCTGTCTCTTGCAAACAAGCACCAGCTCATGATTGCACACCATCTCCATGATTCAAAAGCTATTAGACCCTCATTCTCAGTCACAAAAACCACAGAGGTCTCTTTAGATGTACTTGAGGATGACCTAAAAGACATAGTGAAGTGTAGGTTCCCAACTGTCACAACAGTACATTTTGCTAATAATATGTGCTTTTTAGGCACTAACTATGCAACTGGGATGTTGGTGTGCTGTGGTTCTACCGCAGGATTGCCTGACTTTGCAGAGGTGTTACAGATAATGTTGATTCATGATAAACTGGCCTTTGTTGTCAGACTACACAACACATGGTACAGTGAGCACGAGTAGCATGAGTTGGAGAACACAGGCAATGTGCAATTACTTGAGCAAAGAGATATTGCCAATTTTTGTCCTTTGGCTGCATACTCTCTGGCAGGAAGACGACTGACTACCTTGAAGCACCACATTTGCCAGGTAAATCCAGCTAATTTTGGAGGTTGTAGTTTGTGGCGCTGTTGAATTGAATACAAAGTCACCAGTCTGTATAACACAACATAATAAAGTTAAACAGCACCACAAACTGTAGCCTCCAAAATGACCATATAGTCCATAAAGAATCAACACCTCTCTAGAACAGTTTCAACACAAACTGAATGTTTTAACCTTCATGAAGGACATATTGCAGGTCTGTTGTATTAGAGTTTATTTAGTTTTAGCTAGGTGTACCTAATAACCGGAGTAATCATGATTGTTGCAGTACAACACGTGACACGTGTATTTTATCACCTTTTGTTTCAGGTCAAAGAGGAGTTAAGAAGGATAACGACCAGTCATCTGGAAAAAACCTTTTTAACTAAACTGGACCTTTACACCCCCAAACTGCGGGAGCTATTTGAGACAAAAGGCGGGGTTGCAGGGACAAAAATAAGACCCCTGCTGGATTCACTCAGTCAGGTAAAGGTCATACAATTACGGTCAACTTATGTAGTGCTCACATTTACTGAGAAGAGGTACTAATAATAATAATTGGAAGTCTTCTCACCTCCCCTGTGATTTAACTGCCATTCTGAACTGCTGAACTTGTCTTGAACACCTGTCGTTTTCTGACAGATTAAATATTTTTGTTGGCTTCTCTCACCATCCTCTTACCTCAAATTTTGAGAATACTTTAGACTACAATGTAAACAATTCATTGTTTTCTATATGCATGAGTGAGTTTACAATTGTGTTGTTCTCTACAGTAATTTACTTATCTGTTTAAACAGCAACATGCAGAAGGGAGGCAAGATGCCATCATCCGCTGCTTGATGGAATTCCTTGGAGAGTCAGCAGAGGAACTACAAGGTACATTTTGATAATTTCTGATAATTGTAGTGTCCATATTAAACATATTTAGTCTGTTCTTCAATATTTGTACGTGGATATCTACGGGTCAGTATCTCCTGCCAGTATGTGGATTTTTATTTATTTATTAAGTTTAACATTTAGATTAAATAAATATGCATTTCATTTATCTGAAATGTTAAAAGCCAATATTTTACTGACATTTATTTTAAAGAAAAATCATAATTTCTCAATATAATCTTTCTTAATTCTGATTTAAAATGTGTTTTTCAGTCAAATGGATAGTTTTATAAACGGATATGCCTTCGTACTGGAAGTCATACTTGGACAAAGAAAGAATAGTGACTATAATTCCAATAACTTCTTTATCTGCATAAAAGTAAACTGAATAAAATGACCACGTTAACCCTTTGAATTGCCTCTTTCATATTCAGTTACTTTAAAGAAAACATGTACAGTATATTGCATCTGAACACTAATTCATATGTTTTGACAGGATGTCAGCAAAGAAATCATCCAAGAGGACTGTGCTGACTACGTCCTGAAGATCGTCGTCCGTGGAGGTGAAACGAATGAAGGACCCAACCCATGTGTCCATCATCGCTGAGGGAACTGAGGTTCTTCAGCGTAGATGTGTGTCAAAGGATTGCCTTCTACGTGATTGTTTCTGACCCTCTGTTGTGTTTAACTTGCAGTTCTGCAGAAATTTTTAATTGTATCTGATATGTTCTGAAGTTTATCATTGTTTTATTCGTGTGTAAAAAAACATTTTACATAAACAGATTCAGCAAGAGGAAGGATCAGTATTTTTCTTTTATTCAGAAATGTTTGTGACTGAGCAGTCAAGATTTTTCGAAACTACTTTGTGTTTAGAAAAATCCTAATTAAAGTGCTGTTTAAAAGTGTCTGCTGTTTCACTATATTTTATTGAATATAAGTCCATAATAAAACTGCATACTTGTTACTCTGACTGTTACGCTGACAGGACGAGAACCCAAATGCGGACACTACGAGGCGGAGATGTGAGAGATTCCAAAATATTTATTTTCCAAAAGAACAGGTTAGGGGTAGACAGGGAGAGAATAACGATATCTGTTTACTGGAACGAAGTAACTAACACGAGGTGGTTAAACTACGATCTGGCACCGGCTGCTAGGAAGACTGATGATTAAGTAGAGTGCAGTGATTGTTTAATTGAAGGCTGGTGTGGAAAGCAGAGTGCACGAGGTGGAATGGCAGCCGGCGCCCCTAGGTGGTGGAAGAGGGTGTCATGACAATACTAGAACAGTGATGTAAAAAGGTAGATGAAAAATTATATTACTTAAATAGTTCTCAAATTAAAGTAAAGGAAAGCAAGTAAAATAAACTATGTTTTGTAAGTTAAAATTACTAATGAATAGTGAGTTTTAATAGTGAGAATTTAGTAACAAAGACAGAAAATAAAAGTAAAGGTTACTTGAGAATCTTTTGATAAAAGCACTTCTTAAGTGTAAGTAAAGTTTACTTGAAATATTCTCTGTAAAATTGTTACCTAGCTTTATCTAAGTAAATTTTACTCCATTTTTTTCAGTGTATGTTCAGTGTGTTCAGTGTCTATTTATTTTGCTGTATTTATTTATGGAATTTAACACCAAAGCTTAATTCCGTGATAATGAACATTAATCTTGTAGCCCTCTGTCAGTCAGTGTCACACCCTCTCTTGTTCTGTCAAACTCTGCCATCTAGTGGCACTCAGCCTCACTACTCCATGTGCCTTTGTTTACCTCCTCGTCAATTAACCACGTGCACTCCCTCTGTCTACCCACACTCCTGCCGGAAATTATCAATCACCCTCCACAGTACTAAAGCACTGGCTCCCCACAGAGCCAGTGCTAGTTCGCTGTTAATCTGTCACTTTATAACTTCGTCCCCGCCTTCTAGACTTCGTTCCTGTTTTACGGGTTCCGCTCCCGTTTCTGTTCCGCTCCCGTTCCTGTTCTTGCTCCCATTCCTGTTGCCTAGTCCCTGCCTGCCTGCCTTCCTTGTTGCTGAACCTCGCCTGCTCGACTACCCGCCTGCCTACGTCCCTCTGCCTGTCTGACTCCCCGCCTGCCTTGCCCTTGCCTGTGATTATAAAAAATCCCCTTTCAACCCGCTCCCTTCTCGTCTCCGTGTCTTGCGTTTGGGTCCTAGTTCCGTAACCTTAACAGTACGAACTAGCCTAAACATGGACCCAGCAGACACAGGATTCCAACACCAAGCCATCGCCAGTCAAGGAGCGTTACTCGGACGTCACGACCGGGATCTGGAGGAGATTAGGACCGCCCTCCTTAATGTTGCGTTCCGATCAAGTCAAATTCCCGTGCCAACTCCCGGTGTGCCGCTTATTCCCTCTGCTCCTCCCCAGCAAGTGGTCTCACGTGAGCCATTCATCCCGGCTCTGGAACGATACGGAGGTGATCTGGGTACTTGTCGGGACTTCCTTTTGCAATGTAATCTCGTGTTCCAGCTTCAGCCCCTAACGTACCCCACCGACAGCTCCCGGATCGCTTTCCTCGTTGGAGCCTTACGGGGTAGGGCCCTCTCTTGGGCAACCTCGGTAATGGAGAGGGGGGCAGAATTCTGTTCTTCCTACTCTGAATTCACCACAGAGATGCGGAGAGTCTTCGATCACCCTGTCCGGGGTAGAGAGGCTTCCATGCGCCTTTTCTCCGTCCGCCAGGGCACCCGAAGTATCGCTGATTTCGCTGTGGATTTTAGAACTCTCGCTGCGGAAAGTGGATGGAATGACGTGGCCTTAATGCGGGCTTTTTCGAACGCTCTGTCCGATCCACTCAAGGATGAGTTGGCTGTTCGGGAGGAGTCTCCCAATTTGGACCACCTCATATCTCTCGCTACCCGACTGGACAATCGTCTACGCGAACGGCGTCGCGAGCGCGCACACCGTTCGTCCCCTGTGCCTATCTCCTCCGCCTCGGTCGTATTCCCCCCGCCCTGAGCCGACTTCTCAACCTGATCCGGAACCCACGCAGCTTGGACGAGCTCGTCTCACCCCAGAGGAGAGAGAGCGCAGATTCCGGTCCGGGAGTTGTATCTACTGTGGACTACCAGGTCATTTCCTGTCGGTCTGTCCCACTGTCCCCGTAAAGAGAAGTGTATCCCAAACAACCCTAGGAGTACTGCTGAGTCGAACATTAAATCCCTCGGCTCATCGCCCCGTGCTGGATGTTACTGTTTTGTGGCGAAATCAGACCCTTCCACTCACCATTCTCCTTGACTCTGGGGCCAACGAGAGTTTCATCGACCAGGAAGTTGTGGAGCAGTTGGGAATCGACACCGTTCTCCTCGACTCCCCAATTGAGGCCCAGGGTCTGAACGGCGGATTGCTCGCCCGTGCGGAGCGTCGGATGGTTCCCATAAACGTATTCATCTCTGGAAATCACCATGAATCAATCTCCCTTCTCATAATCAGGAGCTCCTTCACCCCTGTGGTCCTAGGGTATCCGTGGTTGAGGAACCACAACCCTCAGGTTGACTGGGGTTCCGGTCGGATCACATCTTGGAGTCCCTTCTGTCACTCCCACTGTCTGCGCTCAGCCTAATCTGCCCGCACCACTGATTCCGACATCCCGGCCACCCCCCCCCCCGACCTGTCCTCTGTACCGGGTGAATATCACGACCTCGGAGAGGTCTTCAGTAAGTCCCGTGCCTGTCCCTGCCCCCCCACCGCCCGTATGACTGCGCAATCAATCTTCTTCCCGGGGCTTCCCTGCCTAGCAGTCGGCTCTACAACCTCTCCCGTCCCGAACAAGAATCCATGGAGGAGTACATCCGTGAATCCCTCGCTGCGGGGATTATCCGTCTGTCCTCCTCACCTGTTGGAGCGGGGTTCTTTTTTGTCGGCAAGAAAGACGGCTCCCTCCGCCCGTGCATTGACTACCGTGGCCTAAACTCCATCACGGTAAAAAATAAGTACCCGTTACCCATCATTAGCTCCGCTTTTGTTCCCCTCCATGGAGCCACGGTTTTTTCTAAACTGGACTTGCGCAATGCTTATCATCTGGTCCGTGTCCGGGAGGGGGACGAGTGGAAAACGGCCTTCAACACTCCGGTGGGCCATTTTGAATATTTGGTCATGCCTTTCGGACTCACCAACGCCCCTGCGGTTTTTCAAGCCCTGGTCAACGATGTCCTTCGTGACATGTTGAACCATTCGGTTTTTGTGTATTTAGATGATATCCTCATCTTCTCGGGATCACCGGAGGAACACGTGACTCACGTACGGCAGGTCCTCCAGCGCCTATTGGAAAACAGGCTTTATGTCAAGGCGGAAAAATGTGAGTTTCACGTCCCGTCCACTTCCTTTCTGGGGTACATCATTGGCCAGGGGGAAGTGAGGATGGACCCTTGCAAGGTCTCTGCGGTGGCTGAGTGGCCTACACCCACTTCACGTAAGCAGCTACAGCGATTCCTTGGCTTCACCAATTTTTATCGTCGTTTCATTAGAGGCTTTAGCCAGATCGCTGCCCCCCTCACTGCCCTAACCTCTCCCAAGAAGCTGTTTGAGTGGACGGCGGAAGCTGAAACCTCTTTCCGGGATTTGAAGGAGCGATTCACTATTGCACCCATCCTCATCCAGCCCGACCCTACTCTCCAGTTCGTCGTGGAGGTCGATGCGTTCGATACCGGGGTGTGGGCGGTGCTTTCGCAGCGTTCCACTGGTGACCACAAGCTTCACCCGTGCGCCTTTTTCTCGCGCCGGCTGACCCCGCCAGAGCGTAACTACGATGTCGGGAACCGCGAGCTCCTGGCCGTAAAATTGGCACTAGAGGAATGGCGTCACTGGCTGGAGGGAACGGCCCAGCCATTTATCGTCTGGACAGACCACCGGAACCTAGAATACATTCAGTCAGCCAAGAGACTCAACTCCCGGCAGGCCAGATGGGCTCTTTTCTTTGGGAGATTCAATTTCACCCTTACCTACCGCCCCGGCTCCCGAAACGTAAAGCCAGACGCCCTGTCCCGTCTGTACTCCCACAAGGAGTACAGAACTGTACCAGAACCCATTCTGCCGTCCACATGCCTCATCGCTACGCTCACCCTGGAGGTCGAATCTGTTGTACTCCAGGCACAGCAACAACAGCCTGACCCCGGCACCGGTCCGCCCAACCGGTTGTTAGTTCCGTACGTGGTGGTACTCACCTGTGCTCACTCCACTAGACTCACCTGTCACCCAGGCATAACTCGTACCCTAGACTTCGTCCGTCGACGATTCTGGTGGCCCTCCATGGACGCAGACGTCCGTTCATTCATCGCGGCATGCGCTGTCTGCGCCCGCAATAAGTCCTCGACTCTACCTCATTCCGGCTTGCTCCGACCCCTGCCAATCCCCAGTCGTCCATGGTCCCACATAGCCCTGGACTTTGTCACCGGTCTCTCCCCTTCTGAAGGCAACACCACCATCCTAACTATTATCGACCGCTTTTCTAAGGCCGCACACTTTCTAGCACTCCCCAAGCTTCCCTCCTCTAGAGAGACTGCAGACCTCTTAGTGTCCCACGTGTTCCGCCTCCATGGCATCCCGATGGATATCGTGTCGGACCGAGGCCCGCAGTTCATTTCCCAGGTCTGGCGGTCGTTCTGTGCGGCTCTGGGAACCACGGTCAGTCTATCCTCCGGATACCACCCACAGACCAATGGACAATCAGAGAGGGCAAACCAGGAGATGGAGGCCGCATTCCGCTGTGTGACCAACTCCAACCCCTCCTCCTGGAGTACTCCCCTGGGTTGAGTATGCCCACAACACCCTAATCAATGCGTCCACCGGCCTGTCACCATTCATGTCTTCGTTGGGATACCAACCGCCCCTGTTCCCTGCCTTGGAGGCAGAGATCCCTGTCCCCTCCGTCCAGGCCCACCTACGCTGTTGCCAGCGCACCTGGAAGTGCACACGTGCTGCTTTGCTCCGTGCGTCCACCCGCTCCCAACACCAAGCTAATAAACACCGTCTCCCGGCCCCACAGTATACCCCTGGGCAAAAGGTTTGGCTTCGTTCCAAAGATCTCTTGAAGGGAGTGTGGCAACCCGGCCGCAAGACAGCGGCTCAGGGGAGCGGTGGTTGACGGTGTTTACCACCGCTCGCCTGAATATCGCACACCGGAGCTCATTACCGCTGACGGCAATCTGCGGAATGGGCAACACCTGGGCCGACGCAGAAGACGCCGATATAAGCGGCGCTCAGCGTGGATTACGGGAAGAGAACCGAGATACCAGGACGAGGAGCCTCGGTGTACGGGGAAAAGGAGTTTCCTCGTCAGCAACACGGGGAAAGGAGTTCCCTCGGCAACACGGGGAAAGGAGTTCCCTCGCCAACAACGAGAAGAGCGGAGAGAGACGCGAGAGAGTCGCGACACGAGTACGCCCGGCAGTGACACGGAGGAGTGTCCTGAACCACGGGAACCCCCGACGGACGACCAACAAGCGGGACTACCCCTCGCACAGCAGAGGCTCCACGGGAACTCCCGACGGCTGTACCTGACCGTCCCCGGAGAGGCGACGGAGAGGACCCCGAACATTAATGTACATTTAGTTTGGTGTTAGGCACGGCCTTACTTTTAATTTGTTTAGTTGTCAAATAAATACGCCTCGTTGGCTTCGAACTGACTTCCATTTTGTGTTCACTGGGGGGGGGAGACTACAGCATAGTGGAACCGGGTTGCCACAGGAGTCTCACAGAAACTCGCCCCCTGTTTCGTCGGTCCGTACGAGATCGACTCCATAGTCAACCCCTGTGCCATCCGTCTAAAGCTTCCTCCGTCCCTTCGGATTCACCCGACCTTCCACGTCTCTCAGCTCAAGCCCTTGTCCTCTAGTCCGCTGTCCCCTCCCTCCCCGGCCCCACCTCCTCCCCGGCTGATTGACAATCATCCGGCGTACACCGTTCGACGCCTCCTCGATGTGCGTCGTCGCGGCCGTGGACACCAGAATCTGGTAGACTGGGAGGGCTATGGACCTGAGGAGCGGTCCTGGGTTCCCCGTAGTCGCATCCTGGACGCTTCCCTAATCCGCGACTTTAACCGCCAGCACCCGTCCAGTGTCGGGCGTCCGCCAGGAGGCGTCCGTAGAGGGGGGGGGGTACTGTCACACCCTCTCTTGTTCTGTCAAACTCCGCCATCTAGTGGCACTCAGCCTCACTACTCCACGTACCTTTGTTTACCTCCTCGTCAATTAACCACGTGCACTCCCTCTGTCTACCCACACTCCTGCCGTTAATTATCAATCAACCGCCACAGTACTAAAGCACTGGCTCCCCACAGAGCCAGTGCTAGTTCGTTGTTAATCTGTGACTTGATAACTTCGTCCCCGCCTTCTAGACTTCGTTCCTGTTTTACGGGTTCCGCTCCCGTTCCTGTTCCGCTCCCGTTCCTGTTCTTGCTCCCGTTCCTGTTGCCTAGTCCCTGCCTGCCTGCCTTCCTTGTTGCTGAACCTCGCCTGCTCGACTACCCGCCTGCCTACGTCCCTCTGCCTGTCTGACTCCCTGCCTGCCTACCGCCTGCTCGACTACCCGCCTGCCTTGCCCTTGCCTGTGATTATAATAAATCCCCTTTCAACCCGCTCCCTTCTCGTCTCCGTGTCTTGCCTTTGGGTCCTAGTTCCGTAACCTTAACAGTCAGAGCACTTGAAGAAATATGGGATTGATCCTATTCTTGTGAAGTGTTCCGTTTTTCAGGTTATTGGTGACAATTTGGCCTGTTTGGCCATGTAAAGCATGTATCGTCAATTTTGTTTAACTGAAGAGGGTTATATCAGTTTTTAGTGAAGCTCCTACTCTACGTTCGAAAGAAGAACACTGTTACCATTCAATAAAATCCTGCTTTGGCCTCTACATTTGGTGTCAAAAAACTATTTCAATACTTCGTGGGACTAAATTGGCCAACTTTTTAGTTTATAAAAGTATGCTTTTAAGTATACCTTTAGTTTAAGAGTAGTCAACTTTGAGTACACAACTAGTTTAAATCCAAGTTTTATTTCATACTGCAACTATACAGTGTGTGTGTATATATGAACGTATAGTATACTGTACGTTTACTAATGATATACTTGTGGCACACTTTAGTTTGTGAATGTACACTTCTAAGTATACTCTCTGTGAACTACTAGATAGTACTATATTATATATTATATACTGCAAGTTTACTTGTTAGTTTTTCTAAAGTTTTTAACACAATCCAAATGAAACAGCATTGGATACAAACAGATATACATTTATTAAATACACATTTTTTAATCTAGCTCATTTTTCTGCGATAGACAATTAAAACTGCCAGATGATCAAATGTTTGCCCTCATAATAATCACTGGCAAATAAACATGTATAACTGTACAATTAATAGAGAGGGTTAGGGTTAGTAGTGAAATAAGTATACCAATAGCACTTTTGAATAAACTAATTCAAGGGATGGTAGGACTTTCTGAAACATCAAAATCAGTTGAATTTTCATTTGGACATTATTTTTTTTTTAAGATTGCAATTTGGTCCCAATCCTAAAGTCTTGGTCATCAGATCAGTGAGGCTGAACTAAACTATTTATGTGTCTTGCAATGTTTCCACAGCTTCCTGGGTCAAAAGCTATGAGTTTGGATGTATTTAGGTTCTGGTGTTGTAAATTAGATGCCTTTGTGCAACAGGATTGTCATTATAATTGTTAGATACGCTTGTTAGTTACGCTTATTTTCTAACTTGTGAAGTCTCAACAATGTATTTTGATGATTCCTTAAATGCATCTAGTATTGAGAAGAAAACAGATTTCTTCACACTGATTTGTGTACATGACTTGTTGTTATATAGAGCTTATGATATGTAATTTTCCGATACTGTTATTTTGTATGACTCCATGCTGAACTGTTGTCAGTTCATGAATTGTTTTTTGTGAACCTGAGTTTTATTACACAGTATTTGTGTGCAAGTTGGTTGTCTTTACTTTTTACGTTATGGTAGGTACAGTGGCCGGATGGGGCATTGGTTGTTCACAAATGTATTTACCCTTCTCCCGCAGTTTTATTTAATAATGTATTTCAGGGCAAACAGATGTAATTTGGTGATTTCCCATCCTTTGAAAAGCTTTCTGCTGTATCGAAATGTAGTTATTCTACTAATCATTTAGTAGAATATTTTCATTAAACTTTTTGGATGACAACAGAATTACTGTCTAGCATTTCCATTGTCTCGTTATAACTGGTGACTTTAATATTCATATTGATGATTCCAATGATGATAGTGTGAATGAACTCTGCTATCCTGGGCACATTTGAACTGTCTCAACAAGTGAAAAGGGCCACTGATAGTCAGGGACTTACCTTGGACATGATTATCACAAAGGGTCTCAGTGTTTCTGATGTTTCTTTGATTGATCCTTCCCTATCTGACCATTTGTGTTTTCTTTGATATATCCTTTATTCCTGACACAAAATAAAATACTGTTAAATTATATATCAATGAGAATTCTTGTACACTCTAAAAACGCCATTTCTATGCTACCACCCCTCACCTCAAGTTCTGCTGATGATCTTGTAGATAACTTTGATTCCAAAATTGTGAATGGATGTCATGGATGTGATTGTGCCTGTTAAGGTTAAAAAAAAATTTGGAAAGCAAAAAGCACCCTGGAGAAATGCTGCCTCTGTAACTGTCCAGATAAGAGAATGCTGTTTCTGCAAATGGTAGAAAACTTAAGCCTTGAAAAGTGCTAGAGAATCGTTCTTCTCCAATATCATTAACAGTAACACTAATAATGCACAAACCTTATTTGCAACCGTTGATAGGCTGACAAACAGGGTTGTGCTCCCACCACACATTGCGCGTAGGGCACCAAGTACTGGAGGGGGCACCACAATTATCTTCATAATCTTTTATTTAAATAATTCATAAGCCCTCGTGAATGACGTCCTTCGCGACATGCTAAATCGCTCGGTCTTCGTTTATCTGGACGACATCCTCATCTTCTCCGAGTCGTTGGAGGAACATAAGATTCACGTCCGGCAGGTTCTCCAGCGGCTCCTTGAGAATCGGCTTTTTGTAAAGGCAGAGAAGTGCGAGTTTCACATCTCCTCCACTTCTTTCCTGGGATACATCATCAGCCAGGGACAGGTGAGGATGGACCCTGCAAAGGTCTCGGCAGTTGCCGAGTGGCCCACTCCCTCTACCCGAAAGAAGCTCCAGCAATTCCTGGGATTTGCAAACTTCTATCGGCGATTCATCCGCGGTTACAGTCAGATCGCGGCACCCCTCACGGCCTTGACCTCCGTTAAAAGCCCCTTCCTGTGGACTCCAGAGGCTGAAGTAGCGTTCACTACCCTCAAGGAACGCTTCGTCTCCTCGCCGATTCTCGTTCAACCCAACCTCGGACACCGGTGTGGGTGCAGTCCTCTCCCAGCGCTCTCCCTCCGATCAAAAGATGCACCCGTGCGCTTTTTTCTCTCGCCGCCTGACTCCTCCCGAGAGGAACTACGACTTGGGCAACCGTGAGCTCTTGGCCGTTAAATTAGCCCTGGAAGAATGGAGACACTGGCTGGAGGGAGCTGAGCAGCCGTTCGTAGTTTGGACTGACCACCGGAATCTCGAGTACATACAGTCAGCAAAGAGACTGAATTCTCGACAAGCCAGGTGGGCCTTATTCTTCGGCCGTTTCAACTTCACTCTCACCTTCCGTCCCGGTTCCAGAAATGTAAAACCCAACGCCTTGTCTCGTCTCTACTCCCTGGAGGACCCCAACCCAGATCCAGAACCCATTCTGCCCCCCGTGTGCTTATTAGCGACTCTAACCTGGGAGGTCGAGTCCGCCGTCCGTCAGGCCCAGGAACACCAGCCCGACCCGGGTACCGGTCATTCCGATCGTCTTTTTTTCCCAGATACGGAGCGTTCGAGGGTTCTTTCGTGGGCACACTCCACCAGGCTCACCTGCCATCCAGGCGTGACCCGCACTCTGGAGTTCATCCGCCGGCGATTCTGGTGGCCAACAATGGACACGGACGTTAGCGATTACGTCGCAGCCTGCTCTAGGTGTTCGCGCAGCAAGACCTCTACTCGGCCCCGCTCCGGTCTCCTCCGACCCTTACCCATTCCCAGCCGTCCCTGGTCCCACATCGCTCTGGACTTCGTCACCGGTCTTCCCCCTTCTGACGGCAACACCACCATCCTCACCGTCATCGACCGGTTCTCCAGGTCTGCCCATTTCCTCACGCTCCCCAAGCTCCCCTCTGCCAAAGAAACTGCGGATCTCCTCGTCGCCCACGTCTTCCGGCTGCACGGCATCCCGATGGACGTGGTCTCAGATCGAGGTTCCCAGTTTACATCCCAGGTTTGGCGAGCTTTCTGCACTGCTCTGGGGGCCTCGGTCAGCCTGTCCTCGGGATACCACCCCCAGTCTAACGGTCAAGCAGAACGGGCGAATCAGGAGATGGAGGCCACTTTACGCTGCGTCACAGAAGCAAACCCCTCCACCTGGAGTTCCCAACTACCGTGGGTAGAATATGCCCACAACTCCCTGGTGAACTCCTCCACGGGCTTATCCCCATTTCACTGCTCTTTGGGATATCAGCCGCCTCTATTCCCTTCCCTGGAGGCGGAGATCGCTGTCCCCTCAGTTCAGGCCCACATGCAACGTTGCCAGCGGACCTGGAAACGCGCTCGGACTGCGCTCCTCTGGGCCTCTTCCCGTTCCCAGCACCAGGCCAACAAACGCCGCGAACCTGCCCCTCGTTATTCCCCAGGCCAAAAGGTTTGGCTCCGATCCAAGGATCTTCCCCTCAAAGGAGAGACACAGAAGCTCTCTCCCCGTTACTTCGGTCCGTTTGAGATCGAGGCAATCATCAACCCCTGTGCCGTCCGCCTCAGACTCCCGGCTTCCCTTCGCATTCACCCTACATTCCACGTTTCCCAGATCAAGCCTGTTTCCACCAGTCCTCTGTCTACCCCATCTCCGGTTCCGCCTCCTCCCCGGATCATCGACAACCACCCGGCCTGGACGGTGCGTCGTCTACTAGACGTTCGTCGTCGCGGCCGAGGACATCAATATTTGGTAGACTGGGAGGGTTACGGTCCAGAGGAACGTTCATGGGTCCCGCGGAGCTACATTTTGGACGCGTCTCTCATCAGGGACTTTCACCGCCTGCACCCATCCCTTCCCGGGCGCTCGCCTGGAGGCGATCGTCGAGGGGGGGGTACTGTCACGTCACCCTCTGCCACCACCTAGTGGCGCCGGCTGCCACTACACCATGTGCCTTTGTTTACGTTCCGTCACCAATTACCCACGTGCACTCCGGTCTACACTCCTGTCAACTATCAACAAATCAGCGCACTCTATTTAACCCTCGTTTCCCAAGCAGCCGGCGCCAGATCGTTGTATTCAAACCCTGTGTTAGTACCTCGTTCCAACACTTAGTCTCGTGTTTACCTTATTCTTACCTGTGCCTTGCCTGCTCCTAATATGCCTTTGTCCTCTACCCAGCCTTCCCGAATACCTACACGTCTCCTGATCACCTGCCCACTGACTGCCTTCCCGTTATCGACCCTTCGCCTGCCAAGACTCCCCGCCTGCTTCCGTCTGCCTGTCTGTCTCTCGCCCGCCTGCCTACTGCCTGCCCGACTACCCGCCTGCCTACGTCCCTCTGCCTGCCTGACCCCCCGCCTGTCTTCGAACCATTGCCTGCCCGACTACGCTTTGCTCTGCCCTTGCTGTATCGTTAATATTAAACTCTATAGTTCCTTATACCATCTCCGCCTGTTGTGTTCCGCACTTGGGTTTCCCAGTCGTATCCCGTAACAGTTTCCTTCTCCCTGCCTACTCCTAATCTGCCCTTTTCCTTATGTTCAGCTCTCCCCGGATCCTCAACTCCTGTCCTGCCCCCGTCTTCCTGACTGCCACCCGCCGCCGAACCTCCGCCTGCCTGACCACCCGCCTGTCGCCCCCAACTCTGACTGCCTGTTTGCTTGCCTGCCGCCAAACCTCTGCCTGCCCGACCACGTCTTGCCTTGCCCTTGCCTGTTTGTCACAATAAATCTCTTTGAACCTCTCCCTTCTCCGCCTCGTTGTGTCCACATTTGGGTTCTTGTCCTGTTCCTTAACAGTACATTCTGGCCAACATGGACCCAGCGAACATTGACTCGTTACGTCAAGTAATCTCCCACCAGGGAGCTCTGCTAGGCCAACATGATCAGGCGCTCCAAGAGATCGCTTCAAGTCTCCGGGAGGTCACCCAGGCGCTCCGCGAGCTCCGCGCTTTGTCACCGCCCACCGCTACACCGGCGTCCCAGCCAGCCGTCCCTATTCCACCGACGTCCTCCCGGGAACCTTCCATTCCCGCCCCTGAGCGCTACGAGGGCGACCTGGGATCTTGCTGTGCTTTTCTTTTACAATGTTCCCTTGTCTTTGATCTCCAGCCACTCACCTATCCTTCTGATAAATCACGCATCGCTTATGTAATCGGGGCGCTGACAGGCGCCGCTCTCGCCTGGGCTACAGCGCTGTGGAAGCGTGGTTCGGATGTCTGTTCTTCTTACTCGAGGTTTACCGAGGAGATGCGCCTGGTCTTCGACCATCCGATTAGAGGCAAAGAGGCTTCCCAACGCCTTCTGTCGCTACATCAAGGGGCTCGAAACGTCGCTGAATTCACGGTGGAGTTCCGCACTCTCGCTGCAGAAAGTGGGTGGAACAAGGAGGCCTTGCCGACCATCCCCCCTGGCCTCGCTCCAACCTGTCGTGAACCCGCAGCTTTTCCCGAACCCATGTAGTTGGGACGCACCCACCTCACGTCTGATGAGAGGGAGCGTCGTATGCGGTCCGGCTCCTGCTTGTATTGTGGTCAGCCGGGTCACTACCGGTCCTCCTGTCTCATTCGACTCGCCAATAACTCGAGGGGTTTTGGCGAGTCGAACCCTCAACTCCTCGGCCCCCCGACCCCTACTAGACGCCGTCCTGTCCTGGCTAGACCAATCACTACCGCTCTTGGTCCTCCTGGACTCGGGGGCAGACGAGTCCTTTATCGACGGTGAGCTGGTCGAACAACTTGGGATTTAGACTTCATCCCTCGATTCCCCAATAGAGGCACAGGCCCTCACTGGAAAACCCCTCGCCCGAGTGGAGCGTCGGACAGTCCCCGTCTCCCTGCTGATCTCCGGAAACCACCGTGAGTCAAGTTCTCTTCATATTATAGACTTTTAGTCTATAATAGATAGTAGATAGTCCTTTTACCCCTGTAGTTTTGGGCTTACCCTGGTTACAGACTCACAACCCTCACTTCGACTGGAGAGCAGCCCGTATAACGTCCTAAAGCCCGTACTGTCTTTCACATTGTCTCCGTTCCGCACAGTCTCCCCATGTCTCTGAGTCCCGGTCCCCGTCACCACCACCTCCCGACTTGTCCTCGGTCCCAGAGGCATATCACGACCTAGGGGAGGTCTTCAGTAAGACCCACACCCTATCCCTGCCCCCCCACCGCCCATACGACTGTGCTATCCACCTTCACCCCGAAGCTCCTCTGCCCAGCAGTCGTCTGTTCAACCTCTCCCGCCCAGAATGCGAGTCCATGGAACAAGACATCCAAGAGTCCCTGGCTGCAGGAATTATCCATCCCTCCTCCTCCCTGGTCGATGGTGGGCTTATTTTTTGTCACGAAGAAGGATCGCTCTCTCCGACCCTGCATTGACTACCGAGGCTTAAATAGCATCACCATAAAGATCAAGACCTTGCCCTTGATCAGTTCTGCCTTCGTTCCCCTCCACGGAGCCAAGGTTTTCTCCAAGCTGGACCTACGTAACGCATTCCACTTGGTCCACATCAGGGAGGGGGACGAGTGGAAGACTGCCTTTAACACTCCCCTCAGTCACTTTGAATATCTAGTCATGCCGTTAGGACTCACCAACGCCCCCGCCGCCTTTCAGATCCTGGTTAACGATGTTTTGCGCGACATGCTTAACCACTCCGTGTTCGTCTATCTGGATGACTATCTCATTTTCTCAGGGTCGCTGGAGGAGCACAGGATCCACGTCCGGCAGGTCCTACAGCGGCTCCTCGAGAACAGACTATTTGTTAAGTTGGAGAAATGTGAGTTTCACGTCTCCTCCACTACTTTCCTGGGATACATCATCGGCCAAAGAGAGGTGAAGATGGACCCTTCCAAGGTTTCGGCGATGACCGAGTGGCCCACTCCCTCTTCCCGCAATAAGTTACAGCAATTCCTAGGCTTTGCCAATTTCTATCGGCGATCCATCCGCGGCTACAGCCAGGTCGCGGCACCTCTCTCGGCCCTGACTTCCACCAAGCGGCCCTTTGTGTGGACACCAGAGGCTGAAGCGGTGTTCGACGTCCTCAAGAGGTGCTTCGTCTCCGTGCCTATTCTAATTCAACCCGACCCCTCTCCAGTTCGTGGTGGAGGTCGACGCCTCTGACACCGGCGTAGGCGCGGTCCTTTCCCAGCGTTCCCCCTCTGATCACAAATTACACCCATGCACCTTTTTCTCCCGCCGGCTGACCCCTCCCGAGAGGAACTACGACATGGACAACCGCGAGCTCTTGGCCATAAAATTGGCGTTGGAGGAGTGGCGACACTGGCTTGAGGGCGCGGAACAACCATTCATTGACCACCGAAATTTGGAGTATATTTGTCATGTCACCCTCTGCCACCACCTAGTGGCGCCGGCTGCCACTCCCCCATGTGCCTCCGTTTAAATTCCCGTCATCAATTAACCACGTGCACCCCGCTCTACACTCCTGCCTACAATCAGCAATCTACGCACCCTATTTATCCACCACACTTCCTAGCAGCCGGCGCCAGTTTGTTTACGAATCTCTCTGAGTTAGTACTTCGTCCCAGTGTTATATTTATACCTGCTACCCTGTTCCTTGCTTGTCCGTAACCCATCTTTCCCTGTGCTCAGTTCTTCCCGGATCCTCCCTGTGAAAGACCCCTCGCCTACCTGACTACCCACCTGCCTTCGTCCCTCGGTCTGCTTGCCGTCCGCCTGCCAACGAACCCCCGCCTGCCTGACTACTCGCCTGCCTTGGTCTCTCTGTCTGCTCGCCGCCCGCCTGTTAACAAACCCCTGCCTGCCTGACTACCCGCCTGCCTAGCCCTTGCCTGTCTCCAAATAAATTCCTTAAACCCTTCTCCTATCTCGTTGGGTCCCAGTTCTTGTACCATAACAATGTTCTGTCAGCCAAGAGACTGAATTCTCGGCTGGCCAGATGGGCCCTATTCTTTGGTCATTTTTATTTCACGCTCACCTTCCGTCCTGGATCCAAGAACGTCAAGCCTGACATTTTGGGCCCAGACCCTGAGCCCATCCTACCGCCCTCGTGTCTCGTCACGACACTTACCTGGGAGGTCGAGTCTGCAGTTCTTCAGGCCCAGGGAAGGCAGCCTGACCCCGGTAATGGTCCTCCGAACGCAATAGAGTCCTCTCTTGGGCCCACACCGCCAGAATCTCTTGCCACCCAGGTGTGACCCGTACCCTGGACTTCATTCGTCGGCGGTTCTGGTGGCAAACCATGGATGCGGACGTCCGCTCTTTTATCGCGACCTTTCCTACCTGCGCCTGCAACAAGACCTCCACCCAGCTCCGTTCTGGCTTACTCCGGCCCCTGCTCATTCCCAGTCGTCCTTGGTCCCACATCGCCCTGGACTTTGTCACCGGTCTCCCCCCGTCAGAAGGTAACACTACCATCCTCACGGTAATCGACTGTTTCTCCAAATCCGCCCACTTCCTAGCTCTCCCTAATATCCATTCTGCCAGGGAGACCGCGGCTCTCCTTGTGTCCCACGTTTTCCGCCTGTACGGTATCCCGGTGGACGACATCTCCGATCGAGGCCCTCAGCTCACCTCCCAAGTCTGGTGCGCTTTCTCTGTTGCCTTGGGGGCCAACGGCCAGTCGGAACGAGCCAACCAGGAGATGGAGGCCGCTCTCCGCTGTATCATTGAGACAACCCCCTCTTGGAGTTCCCAGCTGCCCTGGGTGGAGTACGCGCATAACTCCCTCGCCGCCCCTGTTTCCTTCCTTTGAGGCTGAGATCCCGGTCCCCTCCAGGCCCACCTGTAACGGTGTCAACGCACCTGGAAACGCGCACGGGCTGCGCTCCTACAGGCGTCCTCTCGTTCCCAGTGGCAAGCAAACAAACATCGCCTTCCGGCCCCCCAGTACACTCCCGGTCAGAAAGTTTGGCTCTGTGCCAAGGACCTCTCCCTCAAGGGGTCAACCCAGAAACTCTCCCCTCGTTTCATCGGCCCTTTCCCTGTCGAATCCATTGTCAATCCCTCTGCCGTCCGCCTCAAGCTTCCCGCCTTCCTCCGTGTTCACCCCACCTTCCACGTCTCCCAGCTCAAACCCGTCTCCTCCAGTCCTCTGTCATCCAGGCTAACCCATTCCAGCTCCGCCACCTCCCCAGATGATCGACGATCACCCAGCCTGGACGGTGCGTCGTCGCGGCCGGGGCTACCAATATCTTGTAGACTGGGATGGATACGGGCCAGAGGAACGGTCCTGGGTTCCCCGAGGCCACATCCTCGACGCCTCCCTCATTAAAGACTTCCACCGCCTGCACCCCTCCCAACCTGTGCGTCCGCCTGGAGGCGTCCGTGGGGGGGGGGGGGGGGGGGGGTACTGTTACGCCACCCTCTGCAACCATCTAGCAGCGCTGGCTGCTACTTCTCCACGTGCCTCTGTGTACACATCTGTCAACAATTAACAATCACCGCACCTTATTTCTCCCTCGTTCTCCAAGCAGCCGGCGCCAGATCGTTGTTTTGTTACCTTCTCCCTGCCTACTCCTAATCTGCCCTTTTCCTTGGGTTCAGCTCTCCCCGGATCCTCATCTCCTGTCCTGCCCCCGTCTACCTGACTGCCACCCGCCGCCGAACCTCCACCTGCCTGACCCACCCGCCTGTCGCCCCCAACTCTGACTGCCTGTTTGTTTGCCTGCCGCCGTACCTCTGCCTGCCCGACCACGTCTTGCCTTGCCCTTGCCTGATTGTCGCAATAAGTCCCTTTGTCCCTTCTCCGCCTCGTTGTGTCCGCATTTGGGTTCTCATCCTGTTCCTTAACACTAAGCACATTGAGTATGCCTTGTGTATGAAATGCCCTATATCAGGGGTGCCCAATACGGCGATCGCAATCGACAGTAGAGCGGGTAGATCGCGTGACATTCTAAAACATATATTTAAAAATAATAATAATAAAATTTTAATTATTATTATTAATTAAATAATAATAATGGCAATAAATAAATATTAAATATAAGGGCAATAATTAATTATTATTATTATTATTAAATAATAATAAATGAATGAATGTATGTATCTATGTCATTTTCCATTTGATTGCCGTACAGGGCGGCCAGTCTGAGATCTCTTCTCTTCTATGGGTCACGGGTCACCATGCATGCGCGGTTAAACGCGCTGGCTACTGCAAAACTTCAGCGAGCTAAGTGACCTAGTAAGCATTCCAATTTATATATGTATACTTAAGGGATATAAATATTTGTCGGGGAGCTGGACCAAGTAAGAAACCAAAAACGTGCCACTTCCATGCGGAATGGGAGGAGGACTTTTTTTTCACCATGTCAATCAAAATGCATTTGTCTGATCTGTCAATCTTTCATTGCTATTCCAAAGAAGGGAAATGCAGAGAGGCACTTTCGAACTATTCATAGAAACTGCGACACTGACTTCCCTCCGAAAAGTGAGCTGAGAAAGAGAAAGGTGAGGGAACTAAAATCACAGTTAATCGGACAGCAGTCGTTTCTCACACAGCCGAATTCAAAAGCAAAGGCAGCCACCGAAGCATCTTTCCGGGTGAGTCACTCCATCATTAAGCATAAGAAGTCCTTCCAAGATGAAGAGATTATCAAAGAGGCCTTTGTTGAGGCAGCTGACTCCTTTTGGGATTTTAAAAACAAACCAGAAATATTATCTTCAATCAAAGCTCTTCAGCTATCAAGAAGTACATTTACACGGTGCTGTGAAGTAATGGCATATGATTTGACACAGCACCTTTGGAAGGACATCTCGGACTGCGAGTGTTTCTCACTGCAACTAGTCGAGTCTACAGACATACTAAGTGATACAGCCCAATTGTGCATTTTTATTCGGATGGTGTTTACAGACATGACTGCAAAAGAGGAGCTTTTAACACTACTGGCCATGAAAGAACACATGTGGGGAGAGGACATTTTTCAGTCTTTCAAAAACGTTATCAAGAAAACCAGGCTCCCGGTGTGTAAATTAAGGACGGTGTGCCCGCAATGGTGGGCCGCTTTAATGGATTTATTGCCAAGTGCAGGCTGGACGATGCTTTCCCCGACTTCCTTAATTACCACTACATAATACACCAACAAGTATTATATGCTAAAATGCTAAACATGAAAGAGATAATGGATGTGGCAATGAAAATCGCCTGTTCTATTCGAGTGAGACCTACAAACTGAAGTGAGATGGCTTAGTAGGGGGAATTTCCTGCAGATTTTGAGAACTGTCTGGAGATAAAGGACTTTCTCCTTGAGAGTAAACATGCAGAATACACGCAACTTAATGACAGTAAGTGGCTGCTAGACTTGGCATTCTTAACCGATCTGACCAACAAGTTGAAGGACCTTAATTTAGAGCTGCAAGGAAAATAAAAAAACGTGGTCAACATGATCAGCTCAGTTAATGCTTTCTAATGATCTATCTATCTATCTATCTATCTATCTATCTATTTGGCAAACGGTTTCAAGACTTTGCTTTACTTGAGCCAATCGCTACATGTATGTGCTATCCATTTAGGGAAGATGTTGAGGCTGATTTACTCACATCAAAAATCGCAGCACTGTTTCACCTGAACTCGTCTGCAGTGGAGGATGAGGTTTTGACAGTACAAGCTGATACTGAGCTTAAGTCCAGGGCTCATGGACAATTTTGGAACTTACTCACAGAGAAAAGGTATCCAAAAATGAGGAAATGTGCTACCTCCTTGACTGCATTATTTGGCTCTAGTTATTTATGCGAGTCAGCCTTTTCCCACATGAAGATTATTATGTCCAAATACCGTTCCACCATGACTGATGATCATTTGGAAGCCTGCTTGAGACTAGCTACCAGTAGCTACTGTCCGGGACTATGCAACCCTGGCTGACTTCATTCAGTGCAAGTCATCAGAGTAAGGTATGTAGTCAGTATATATATATATATATATATATATATATATATATATATATATATGTTTAGCACTTTTTAATGTAGGTAGATCATTTTGACCTGGTCATTTTGAAAGTAGCTCGCAAGCAGAAAAAGTGTGGGCACCTCTGCCCTATATAAATAAAGTTGACTTTACATGACTATATAGTTATTTTTTAACCGGTTAGTATAACTTTATTGGAGTCAATAAAGCAGTGTTGATTTTCTAACACAATCACTAGTGTAGAGTACTTTCTGCACTACTCAGTGTTAATCTTTAACTCCTTAAAGTGTTGACACAAAAGTTAACACTTAAAAAATGTTAACACATATTTATAGTATATTGGAAACACTGGTTGTAATACCCATTCTGATGGCAACCTTATATTAGGGCATGAACCCAAAACGTTAGAGGAAGTATGGCTTATGGTACCTGATTCACTTGAGCAAGTATGGTCCTTTCCTGACCCCAGTCCTGTATGACTCCTTCATCGGAAGGTACCCGTTTCCCGACTCCTGAGAAGCAGAGGCATGAGCCGTGGTTCAATAGGCTGCTGTCCAGTGAAGTAACACGAGCATTATCACACTCCCTAGCAGAGTGACCTGGCAATGCCTGCCTAGGACTAGAGGTGGGCTCTGCGGCTGTTTAGCAGCCATTTGAAGAGCTTCAAAGGTTTTGATTCAGTTGGTTCCATTTGCTCTTGCTTCATCTGTAATGTGTTTTAACTCTGCCATCCAAACACTGTCCATACTATTCATTTTTCAGATTACTTGCACACTGCATCACACCTAATAAGGGTCCCTCGACTCCTGGAGTTCCTTGGCCATGGATGAAACAAAGCAAAGTCAGTAAAAAAAGGCTTTCACAATCACTTGTGTCTTCGTACACTGAAGGCCTGGGAAGGAGTCGGATCCAACATTTGCAGAACCCACAGAGCACCAATTTGTTGTATTTGTTTGAAACTGCACTATGTACGTTTTCCCATTAGAAACCTCTAGTGCCCTAAATTGTAGCTACAGTTTTAGCTTTATAACTTTTAGACGACAACAGCTGACTACAGAGTGTAGGGGGGTAAACTCACCTTAACAGTGTCTGTGGCAAAACGATAAAGGATGCTTTCCCCCTCCCCAGTATTGAGGAGTCCTTGGATGCATTGTCACGGGCAGGGTAAGCAAGAGGGCTAAGTACAAGCTCCAAGCTAATGAAAATTTAATCAAAATGACATGCGGGTCTCCAGGATTATATAAAAAAAAAAGAATACACACAGACATGTTTATAATGTTTCCAGCACTTCTGTTTCTCTCTCTTTATGTCCATATTAGAATCTCTCTCTCTAATCTCACCCTTTAACTCAAGTCCTTACCCATCTCCTCTTGCCTTCTATTGTTATTTTAACAATTAATTTTAATTTCCGTTACCTCTGTCAATCCACAGCAAGTTTGCTCCTCCAGCTAGACATGCCCTGTGAACTAACTTACATGTATCAAAACATTAAATATTGAACTATTCAATATTATGTATATTTTGCATAAGGTTCATGAACTTTCATTGTATCTGTTGTGTTAACTAAAAATGTCTAGTGCTGTTGTGATTCTCTCTGTCTGTCACTGGGAGCTCCGAAGCGTAGTATTCCCCTGCTGTACAGTTTGAAAAACAGGAAGAGAGGGAGGAATAGAGTGAGAGCAGGCAAAGAAGATGGAAGGATGGATAAAGAGAGTGATACCAAGTGTGAGAGAAGGACATTACAAGGTCAGTGCAGTGAAATGAACATGTGTGGAAACGCACACACATACACAGGTTATCAATCCATTGCCACACTCTTTTCATTCCAATACTATCAGTTCTCTTGCCCTCGTTATCTCTATCTTTCTCTTCCCTCTCTCTCATACACACACACACACACACACTCACAATCCCCCATATGTTCCCTGCAAACACACACTTATCAAATTAAATGAAGTCGGCGTTTGGCAGGGATATAAAACATGGTGTTATTTAGTGTTGAAGGGATGGAGTCCCTATAAATAGCAATTTCCTGCTTGGCTTTAATTAAGTGCCACTACTGTCAGCTGTCACAGAATACAATTATCAAGTAGACCCATTTTGCAAGCCTAGTCTGTCTCTGTCGTTCTGTCGCTTTATTCCCGTCAGGCCATAGGATGTATATGTCCCCGTGAGTCTCAATCTGTGCTCATCAGGCTGTCACTCCCTGTCTGTCTTCATATGTCAGCTGTTTTGCGTATGTACATCTAAGTGTGTGGCCATGTTATCTAGAGCTTACCCGATAATGGGTTCACCGACACAATACAGATTTAAAGTGCTGATCCGATTATGATGAAATAAATGAAATATTAAATTATAAGCTGCTACAAGCTGCAGCTCCATCTAAGCTTTGTCAATTCATGACCATTATGCCTCAAGTTTGGTTTTAAAAAATGCGGTCACAATTCTGACCATGAAAAAGTGTTTCATTTACAAAAATGGCAGATAAGAACATATTGCATCCGCAACATTGAGTCAAACTCAGTTTAAGGATCCAGTGTCGATTTTAGTAGCAACTAGCCGTGAGGTTGCAGATTGTAACCAACTGAAGCCCTCCCCCTTAACGACTACAATGGCCTGTACTGGCCTATAAGGTTAAGGTGCCAGTAGGTATTTCTTTTGCGAATAAAGTGAATTTCAAGACAATGTTTACTTGCATGTATATAAGTGTTCAACTATGTACAACATCGCTTACATTATTATAACGCTCCTACACAATGACGCACTAAAGAAATGATCACAAATGGGTTGTAGCCATGGGGATAATACGCCCCCCCCCCCCCATCCTCTCCCTTTTTCTTACACTCTCTAGAGGCATCTGTGAGTTCTGGGATACTGTACAAACATGGTGGTGCAGCATGGTGGCCTCTTTCAAAGAGGACCTACTCCCGATGTAGATTACGAAAACACGAATCTTATTTTCACGGGATTATAAACTAACTCAAACTTTCTTATGAATATTATATTCAATTTCTGCCAAGTTCGTTCCACTAGATGTCACTCAATTCTACAAACTGTACCTTTAAAAAGTAAAAACGAGGTGGTCAGTTTTCCTAGTGTAATGCGTTGGCTTGCAGATGCGTTCCCCACTGGGCTTCTTTGTGATGAAATCCCAAAACCCTTGTTTTTTATGAGCTGATAAAAAATTTGATAATCTGCTAGGCAAGGCTCCAGTGGAAACGTATATTTGTACAGTATAACTCACGTAACAATTGTGACATTTGACCTTGTAGGGAATACCTTGAGTCATTGATTGTTATGCTTATAATAGCTAACGGACCCAAGAGGGCTAAGAACAAGCTTTGAGCTAATGATGTAGCATACTAAGAAAATGAAATCAAAATTACTCGCGGTTCTCCAGGATTATATTAAAAAAAGAATACAGAAGTCCATGTTTATAATGTTCCCAGCATTTCATTTATGTTTCTATCTTTATGTCCATATTAGAATCTCTCTCACTCTAAGTGTCCCCTTTAACTCAAGTCCTTAGCTGTCAGGAGGTGTGTGAAATACAAACCCAAAAGCAAGATAAAGTCCAAATGATTTATTTGAGGCAGAGCAAGGTCAAAACCGTAGGCCAATCCAAAAAAAAAACCAGACAGAAATCAGGCATGCAGGCAACAGGTCAAAGTCAACTGACTAGGCAAGCTAAAGACAGATGTTTGTCACGGTGGCACTAACAGCACAGGACATAAATAGGCTGAGTAATTAACACACAATGAGGAACAGGTGAGCAGAAAAAAGGCAGGAAACAGACAATGGCAGGATGTACAGGTGAGAGGCGGAGTCAGAGGCACAACAAAAGGAGGCACATGGTGGGCAAAATAACATAATAACCAGCAGGAGGCCACAGAGTCACTGAGTCCAAAACAGAGGAGCTGTCCCTTAGCCATCTCCTCTTGCCTTCTATTGTTATTGTTTTAATAATTAATTTTAATTTCCGTTACCACTGTCAATCCACAGCAAGTTTGCTCCTCCAGCTAGACATGGCCTGTAACAACTAACTTACATGTATCAAAACATATAAAATATTTAACTATTCAAAAGTATGTATATTTTGCATAAGGTTCATGAACTTTCATTGTATCTGTTGTGTTAACTAAAAATGTCTAGTGCTGTTGTGATTCTCTCTGTCTGTCACTGGGAGCTCCGAAGCGTAGTATTCCCCTGCTGTACAGTTTGAAAAACAGGAAGAGAGGGAAGAATAGAGTGAGAGCAGGCACAGAAGATGGAAGGATGGATAAAGAGAGTGATACCAAGCGTGAGAGAAGGACATTACAAGGTCAAATGAGTGTGGACACACACACACACACACACACACACACACACACACACACACACACACACACACACACACACACACACACACACACACACACACACACACACACACAATTTCACAAACAGGTGCTAGTTCACAGATAAAACATTTACAAACACACATGCCAACATACAATAACATACAAAACACATGCACACACACGCGCAAACTCACAAACAAACACACATACACGGAGACACGGAGGATGTCTCCAACACACACCACTGCTGGCATAAATATCATGTTAGTGCTATTCGGGGAAAGTCAGTGAGTTTCAGAGCCACCCTTCAATCATGTAACGCGGGTCGCACACCAGACAAGCCACGGAGCGCCGCGTCGGGCAGCGTTGCGTTGTATATAGACAACACACATCGGAAGATTTTATTTTAGGTTTTCGTCTGTGTGTAATATAATGGGTCCCAAATGGATGCCGTGCTATTCGTGCTAATTAGGTGCCAATTCTGATGTATTCACATTCAAGCCTATCAAGCGTTAAACACGAAACTTGATGGAGCATCGCTGCCAACATGAACAAAAATTACTTACGCGCAACGTTTTTAGATGGTATGCCTGCATACTTTTTTGCTTCATTTTTAATAAAATGCTGCCACACCGACGACTTCGTAGACATGTCATTAGTTGTCATTAGTTTGGAGAAGATTGAATGTTTAGTTAGTTATGGCTAGCAGTCTTCCCTAAGTTGGGCGAGTTCAAAGACCGGGGTGTCTTGACCTCTTGTTTTATAAGACTTATAGTCGATTAAACCATACGATTATTATAACAGAAAATATGGAGCCTTGAATATAATTTTTACTAAGAAATTGTTATTTCTAACACAATATAGCCTATCACTCCGAAAATTCAATACAATAGTCTGCATTTGTCCCTCCCACCGGCAAAAATAATGTATCAAGAAGCGCATTTATTTTATGAAAGGAACACCAGCAATTGTCCGACCAATGAGAATTTGGTCGAAAAAGTGCATATCGACCAACCAATCTGTAGATACTGGCACAGTTGAGTGTTTTGACCCTAGTGTGTTACGGTACTACGAGTGGCTCTCGGGAGACGGCCCCCGGAAATGGATATTGTTATACGGCGGGAACTCGAGGCAGGTAGACGCTATATCTGTTAAGCTGTGGACGTTAATAAAAATAAGTTCAATTTTCACTCGGTTGCATTATTGACAAAACTACACAATCGATCAACTGACCAGAACTTGACAGCCCTACAAGCTTGCTCATTTAATCAATACTAAATTGGTCTTTCTTCGTTATAAACTTTCCTCGAACAAACACAATTCATCTGGCGTCCACACAATAATGAAAGAATAAAATATTAATACACATAAACATATGAACATTTAAAGATGCAATCAAAATGAACAGAGGCTGATTAAACATGTTGTACATCTTACACATCGAAGTCCTAGCCTAACTCCCCTGCTGGACCGGGCACGCAAGCGTCGCATCATGTAGCATTGCGTCGAGCCGTAAGGAAACGCTCCCACTCTAATCAATGAGGACTGCTACGCTGAGCCCGTCTGACGCACAGCAGACTCGCAGCGGACGCAACAAAATGCTAAAATAAAATAAAAAACCTATTTGTACGCATGTCATGTCCCTCTATGTATAAACTGTGTGCTTTCGAAGAAAGTACGTATGTTTCTTTGTCAATTAATTAAATAATGTACAGATTAGTTGGAAAAAAAAGGGGGGAAAAGCCCCTTCGTCAAAATTGTTAAAAAATATCTTTACTAGTAGTTGCATTCCTGCATGCAATTCCATTGTAGTGTAGGTGGGGGTGCATCCCTATCCCACCGTAGGGATCATGTGGCACACCCATTTCATAGACATTGAAATAACTATTTATATATTATATGTTTGGTAATTAGTCTCCCTCTCCGCTTTACACTCCTTTAATAAGCTCCAACTTTACTGCATAAAACCTAAGACAACACTCACAGGTGCACACCTGGCAGACAGCTTTCACATACGCATGCACTTACACATCCCCAACACCTCCTGGCACACACACTTTTCTTTCTTGGCTTTTTTAAAATAATTTATTTCTATTGCTATGGAAATATTTTGGACTACTATTAATTATGGGGTTTTATGATAGGAGTAAAATAAACAGTATGTGAAATCTATAAATAAGGTCATTGGTACTGTGGCACCCCAGACGGGACAGTTAATAACCGGCACGGAAACGGCTGTGGTTAAAACCCGTTCAGGGCATCCTTTATTTTAACCACGGCAGAAAAGTAAGAAAAGGGTTGGGGATAAACGAGGGCAACCAATGTTCTTCCCGTACCGGGGTATCTTCTCTTGAGGGGATGTCTTTGGACAGGGGCTGCGGAGGGGGAAACACAAGACAGCAGACGTCAGCCGATCAGTTGTTAACCCAGGGAAAAAGGGTTAGCTGGCGCTAGCTTCCTTAGCTCCTCTTGTCCGTTCGGGAGTCCTGCACACACAAGTCGTCTTCACATAATCCACTATGTTCTTTCTTCATCAAAATGTTTGGCCAGCGGCCGCTGGTCATTCTTCCTGAGTTACCAGCTCCCACACCTCCCAGTACGGTCGTCGCTGGCAGGCTTAAGTAGGCCAGGAGTTGATTGCTACTCCCAGGCCTGCAGCAGCTGTGAGTGACAATACTGATTACCAACCACCTTTCCCAACTGCATTCTACCTGCAGGTCTGTGCTGTCCGTTCTCAGCCCTTTGGGGGCGCTGAGGTTCTCCTGGTCCTCCACAGTACCTGACCATGCCATATCTGGATTGTCAAACCATTGTATGTCTCTCATGGCCTCACTAAATCCGTTCCAAATATAATTTGTTAAAATGACAGTTTTTTGTAAATAATGTGTGATATGTAATATCAGTATTTAGTGTGAGCATACATGTACAAATGTAAATAATAGTAATTTCATCTTTATGAATCAATGCATGTGCGGAGTTTGTGAAATACTTTACACAGCAATGTCCTAGTGCCTTATCGTGCATGGTTTGACACGTACAGTTTCTTCTTCTTTCCCTTGTGGTCTCTTGTCCAGTTAAATTCTGCCATGTCTTTTTATTTTAACGTCTTTGTTTAATGGGTTTTGTAAGAGCATACACTTGTGTCATCAGAGCCTTTACAAAAAATAAAAATATATATTCCCATTACAAAAGACATACAAAAAGTGACAATTGACATATTGCTATGTCATTTTATTGTGCCAAATAAATATACAATAAAATAAATCATTCAATTATAAACCAGTATACCATGTCAGTAATAGACAATAATAGTCAGTATAGCAGCATATTGCCCACACCACAACAAACACAATATTTATATCCCTCCAAACTGCAAAAAATAGGAATGAAAAAAAAAGGAATGCAGAAATCAGGAATGAGTGTGAAATGTGTCGTCTTAAAGGTATGATATGCAATTTTCTGCTGCTAGGGGGCTCTCAATCAAAACAATAACAAAAGTCTTAGTTTGATGACGTCATGTAGTAGCGTGGGCTCATGGGAGTTGTTGTCCTCACCACCATTTCCGGTGAAAATCGATCTGACGCAACTCAACACCAATTATGCTCACAGACAAGGTAATGTATGAACGTTTTATTCACGTTATGTTTAATCACGTAATGTCATTTCATTGTAATGAGATTACAACTAACGTTAGTCAAAATACCGTTAACCTTCTAAGTTTAGATGAGTCGATTACGCAAACAGCTGTAGATAACTTTATATGGAGAATTAAATCGTGGATTAGCCCAGCGCTGTTGTCCGTGGTTAAAACAATCATACTAAAAATAACTTTCAGCATGTTGAACGTTGTGATAACATTATATCGGGGCACATCGTAGTAAGCTGGATCGATATTAAATGTTATATCACTAAATAAGGTATGTACTGTAACAGTTGGAAAGCTAAGCTAACATTACGCATAGCTGGTGCGTAATGACACATGACAGCTCTTTCAATGTAGCCACATAAATATTGTCAGCTGATCATGTCCTCTGTATCTTCTTTGAGCAGTATAGTGCAGGATCCGTGACCAATACCCACACCCAAATGGTTAGCACACTGGGTTCATGGCAGCAGTGTTATAATTACTGTTAGCATCATCACTCCTGTTTTCTTCTTTAGAAATATCTTCCTTTTTATAGAAGTGAATGGTTAGTAATGTTTTTTCACTACTAACTTGCAATTATTGTTGATATAATATCTATTATATGGTTCCATTCTGTGTTCTTTCTATACATTGCTTGTTGAACTTATATATTCATATTTAATAGATTAAATACAGAATCAATGTTTTTTATACTGTGGCTACTCCAGCACAGCGGCCCAGGGGAGCGGTGGCAGACGGAGTATACTGCCGCTCTCCCCCAGCTGGCGCCCGTCAGCGCATTAGCGCTGGCCCCACTCAACGCAGTGGGAAACACCCGCAAAAGGAAGAAGAAAAACGCGAGCAGACATGGGACTCTGAGTTGGTTTAGAAGCTTAAAGCTTGTTCAGTTTTGTTAACAAAAGTGCCACTTCGGCTTAAACTGACCATTGACTTGAGTTCACTGGGGGAAGGCGGGCCACTCACAGAGCTCACACTCACAGGTTACCACATATGGTGGAGAATGCGGGCAACTCGTCCCAGCTACAGAGTACCCCAGTGAACACCGGACCCCCAATGCAGAACCCCGCCGCAGCCGTAGCCACCACCCGGCGTCAGCAGCGTGACCAGTTCCTGGCCACCGCCGCCCAGAGAGACGCCGCCGAAAGCCTTGCTCTCCTCCGGGAGGCGGTACTACACTTATTTTCAGTCTATTCTACATATCTCAAACTGACCCACCAGCATTCCCAGGCATTGAACACATCTTATTTTTTCCACATTTCTCAGATTCGCTGACAACCGCAAAAATATGTTTAAAACCCACGCAAGAGAAATCACCACAGCAGAAGACGGCATTAAGAAACTCAAAACATCCAGCAACAAACTCGTCGCATCTATTTACATAAACGCCATCGACAACAACTGATGACGTAACGGTCTTGAAAGGTTGTCCCATTTTGTAGGTGAAGAATTCCCCGTGGCTCTCTGTTTTGAGGTGCAAGTCGAAGCCACTCAAAAGCGAGGGCCACTCAAAAACTAGGGGTAGGGGTAAAAATTTGAATTGAGATTGGGCCTAACACTGAACACTGTGGCCGTTCGCGTCAGGCGGGGTTGACTCGGTGGGAAACACGGACAAGAGCTGAAATCCACACAGAATCACGAAAAGCGCAAAAGGCATGTTTATTTACTTAATATGTATTGATCACAGTGATTCATAGCCTACATACATAATGTAGTGATAGATAATGTAAGTACACAACAAAATATAATACATAACATAGGTCTAGTCGTTTTAGGTATTTTAATGCAGAAATCTTACATATAATGCCTTTAACACTAGAAGCGCCGGGACCACTGAACTACCTTTGACCGCTGCGGTCATACGACTATAGCGACTGCTTGACTTATGCATTCATTAAATGCATTATAATGGGTCATTGATACATCAGTGGTTTACATATGTCATGTCATCTTTTTCTGCTTTGCGATATGCTGATCAGAGATGGCTTTCTGCCTGAGACATGGAGCAAGCTAAGAAAGCATAACTAATAATTGAAATAATACATTTGAAGTAATTATTTTAATTACAAAGGTTTGTGTTTTTTGTATGGAGAAAGCAACATTTGTGGAGAGAATTAACTAGTAGTTTAACCGTACTGGTTGGTCATTTATCTAAGTAACAGCCCTTACTCATGAAAGCCATGCCAATGCGGTTTCCTTCCAATTCAAGAACTGATTAATCACGAATAGTCAATGTAGTAGGCCTATTCGATTTAAATAATAGGCCTAATAACAATACAAAGATATATTTTAGTTGACTGACAAAACAAACTTTTGTTTGTAACACTGTACAAAAATCTTTAAACGTAACACTGATTATTTGGTGAAAGCTTTTTCAAGCTCCTCCTCGGATTGGATTGGGTTAAATAGCTCAAAAAACAAATAGGCCAAATTGCCTTGAGAAAGGTGTGACGGGTGCTAATGAATGGAATGAGCCTCTTTTGTTATTTGCGCTGTTCAACCCCCTCTCCATTCGATACAGAGAAGAATCTTCAAAAAGCTTTCCCCAAAGAATCGAACCGACCCATTTAGAATCTAAACAAATTGTTTCATTTGTCACATGTCAGATCTTGTCACAAACCGAAATGCCAAGTGTTACCATCTGAGCCTAGTTTGTTTGGTTACCGAAAAAACAATATGAGCCAAAGCTATGGTTTAGATCAATTAAAGTTATAGTTCATCTTATTGACCAACAAAATGTAAACACTAGTTAGAACTATAAATAACAGTGCTTGGATTGGGCACTTCTGATTTGTGTCTATCTGCGTACCATTACTTATTACTGCGAACTGCCACTTATTGGTGAATCTAGGTACGCGTCAGTTGTTTTTTCACGTTGTGGACACCTATATTATGTGCTAGTGTGTTTCAGCAGACTTCTACGGAAAACCGACAACTGCCATGGTGCAACAGTTATCCTGTTTGGAACACTCGATTTGAGTTCATAAAAATTTAGTGATATTCCAGCTTATTATATCATATCGTATGTGACATAGCTTACACAGACATCTTCTCTGTCCCCGCTCTGATTATCACCAGTATTATTCGCTTATGCTAAGAAAATGTCTTTGGTAGCATGGCTCAGAATGCCAAAAGAAAGCGGTTAGTAATAAGAAATAATTCACACCCAACAAGTCCTTCATCGTCTCCTTCACCATCAGCTTTTTGTCAAAAGCAGAAAAATGTGAGTTTCATGTTCCTTCAGTTTCCTTTTTTTGGGGTTCATTGTTTCCGAGGGGAGAATCGAGATGGATCCAGCCAAGGTTAGTGCTGTCTCACAGTGTGCCACTCCGGGCAATCGCAAGCATGTTCAACATTTTCTGCAGTTTGCGAACTCCTACAGATGTTTTATACGGAACGTTAGTACTGTGGCAGCCCCGTTGCATGCTCTAATGACTACCAAGACAACTTTTCAGTGGACTCCTCAGGCTGACCGGGCCTTCCAGAGATTAAAGGAGATCTTCACTACAGCTCCGGTGTTGATCCTTCCGGACCCTCACCAACAGTTCGTTGTTGAGATGGACACCTCAAGATGTTGGTGTAGGGGCGGTGCTCTCCCAAAGCTCCGAAGAGGACCATAAGCTCCATCCATGTGCTTTCCTCTCCCGGAAACTCTCTGCTGCTGAGAGAAATTATGATGTGGGTAACCGGGAACTCTTGGCAGTAAAGGTGGCTTTAGAGGAGTGGCGCCACTGGCTGGAGGGAGTGGAGCACCCCTTCTTAGTGTTGACCGACCATAAGAACTTGGAGTATCTTCGGACCGCAGGGAGGCTCAACCGCCATCAGGCCAGGTGGGCTCTGTTCTTTAATCGTTTTAATTTTTCTCTGTCCTACCACCAGGGCTTAAAGAACGCAAAATTACCCCCCTCTGAAGGCAACACCACTGTACTTACAGTGGTGGACAGATTCTCTAAGATGGTGCACTTCATTCATCTGCCCACATTGCCCTCCGCCAAGGAAACGGCAGATGCCGTCCTGTCCCATGTCTTTCGGCTACACGGTTTCCCTTGAGATGTGGTGTCAGATTGAGGTCCCCAATTTGTCTCTCGTTTCTGGAAGGCATTCTACTCTCTAGTGGGGGCTACTGTCAGCCTTTCCTCCGGTTATCACCCCCAGTCCAACAGCCAGACTGAACGGCTTTACCAGGAGTTGGAGGTCTGCGCTGCCTCGTCTCCCTTAATCCGACCTCCTGGAAAAAACGATGGAGGCCTTGGCCTACACCATTAAAAGGCTGTCGGCGGTCCAGCCCCGTGGCCGTGGACGTCAATACTTGGTCGACTGGGGGGGCTATGGTTCTGAGGAGAGGTCTTGGGTCTTGGCCAGCAACATCCAGTCATCCATGATTTCTATCGCCGTCATCCTGACCAGCCTGGGACATCAGGCGCCGTCCCTAGAGAGGGGGGTACTGTCACGTCTCTCCCTGCTCCTTAAATTATGTGTGATTTGTATTACTTGCTTTTCCTCTTGTTCCAGATAAGCCACTCCCTTCCCCTATGTTTCTCACCTTTGATCTGCCCCCGTCGCATTGATTGTTTTCACCTGCTCCTCATTACCTCTTCCCTCCTAGTGTATTTAGTCTGTGTGTTTCCCTCCTTCTGTGCCAAGCATCCCAGCATTAAGTTCCCAGTAATTTATTGAATATCCTCTCGACCACAACTCGACCCCTCAACTCTTTTGTACTCACGTTTTTGAACCTTTGCTCTGATTACAACTGCCTACCCGTGTACCGAACCATTGCCTCCAGTAAAGACAACTCTCTCTCTCTTCTACCTGCCTGTTGTCACGAGTCTTGCTTTTGAATCCAACACCTGTTCGCACCAGCGTCACACCCTGTATTGATTTCTGTCTATCCATTTCCATAATAGGCTGTTTGAGGTCAAAATTTGCCAATCAACATTTCTACATATGACATCATCCATATCCTCATTGCTCATGCCATTCTATTTAAGTCCACCTTGTGCAGCCCCAGAGTCCAATCAGTCTGACTCGGGCCAGGTGAGGCTGCTTAAACCAGCAATCATCCACACACACTCCCACACACACACCATATAGTGTGCTCTCCTGTTTTAATTTCAAGTATTTATTAAGTTTTCTGTAATCGACACTTATTTTGTGTTAATTAATCCAAGCTTCTTTTATCTCTGCATGTACTCCAGTAAAATATACTCTGCTTCTAACTATTTATATTCTGCATATGTATTGGTCTTCGAATTTTCTTACTTTAGCCCCTTTCACACATGCAGTCTTACCCTGCAAAGTTACGGAAGATTTCCTGTAAGGGGTCATATTGGAATGGGAACAGGGATCGATATTCCGACCAATTTGCCTCCTCAAGCTGTAGTAACATTTCCGGATCACTGCCTGTACGGCTGTGTTGTGAATGAAAGCAGTCACATTGCTGGTAGAGGCATGAAAAGGGTTACGTCATCTGACGTAAGACTCGTTCGTGTAGAGCGAGCGAACCAATCACAAGACTCCACTGAGGACGTATATGAAATCAGCGACTGTTTAAGCTTAACGTGCCAATGCTTTTCGGGTGATCCGATAGTAATATCAATTCAGCTTCTTATATTTGCAAATAAGCAATTTTTGTCTGGACAGGTTCCGAAATAAGGGAGCTCCTCTCTGTCCGTGTGTTTTATGGCAGCTGGCATCAATAAATGTAGAGTGAGCGAACCTGCTTTTGGGTGATCCGATGACAATATAAACTTGGACTGCAAGCAGCCACACAAGGTATTCACAGCCCATCAACCGCCTATCCCAGCGGCCGCCCTTTTCAAGCGAATTGCGGGTGTAGTCATTAATCCTAGACACAACTATGCCTCCATCTTTGTTCTTCAGCACTGTTTTTTTACTCCCAAAACCCACGCGCGCGCACACACATTCAGACATTCAGAGACACACACGTATACTCCGACAGACAGACAGACAGACAGACACTGGTTTAATAGTAGATGCCGTCTATGTGTGATTTTGTGCCACCTGCCGGCGAAGTGGTGCATTCACTTAAGCGCAATTACTGTAATTGACACTGTGACGTCATGGAATGAGATATCAACACAAAAGTTTTTAAGGAAGGTGTCCTCTATGTACATGGCAAGTTTGCTGTCCTTGTCCTGTCCCACAATTACACAATTGTAATTGTGATAGATTGAATATTGCATTTGTTTGATTTTCACATGAATCTGCCATTTTTTTACACAATCAAAATCCCTTCTCCTTTTTTCAAAACCATAGAGCATATGTACGGATGTATGCATGTCATTTAGACTTTTGGTCGATTCTGAGAACATTTTTGAAGTTTTTCCCAAAATGTCACTGTACAGAAAAAAAAACCAGACGGACACTATGGGTCCAAGAGGCAAACATTTTCAACATGCAAAATAAGGCATGTACAACATAGACGGACACTATGGGTCCAAGAGGCAAACAATTTCAACATGCAAAATAAGGCATGTACAACATAGACGGACACTATGGGTCCAAGAGGCAAACAATTTCAACATGCAAAATAAGGCATGTACACCAAGTCTCAGAATTTTTAATCCATCGGATTGGACGTGCTGATTATTTAACTTTGACGCAAATAGACAAATATGGTGGAGAAATTTGAAAACCTTTTAACATTCCACCGCTGAGATATGGTTAAAATAAAAATAATACCCAAACCCTACAATAACAATAGGTATCCACAGTTAAACTGTGAATACCTATTTAAAGCAGCAAGCAGAATTTATCAGGGGCCAAGCCTAACCCGGACCATTATGACCTTTTTGGTTTTTATACAGTTGATAAACGTTGGAATAGCTTCAGCTTGGGTCTGATGATGTGCGTACAAACTTTCATGATCATATGTCAAAATGGTGAGGATCTTAATCTTGAACTATGTGTCTTTAAGTACACCAATGATTGCCCTAAATTAACCCCGCCTTTAGGCACCTGAAGGTGATAATTTGGCTGTCCGGCGGCCATGTTGTTGCAGGTGATGGGTTCCTTAAGAACATTTGTTCATCCTGAGGAGAGACAAATGTCTACAAAGTTTCATGTCCATAGGTAAAAGGGGTCAGGAAATATGACCATCAAAAGTTAGCATTTTCAGTCAATTGCTACAGCGATTGTTATGTCCCAATCTAGATAAACTTCGAAGCAGTACATCTTGACCCATGTCCCTTTAACTACACCAACTGATGATGATTGGGTTAAGGTAACCCCGCCTTTTGGCTCCTTCATTTGATTGGACCACATCATTAGTCACCCTTTACAACTGTGGGAAGTTTCATAAAAAGAGACACAGCGGTTTTGGCTGGGTAGGTGTTTTTGGCGGAATAATAATACAACTAACAATTACTATAGGGTGCCTCGCACCCTGTGCTTGTGTAACCGATTATTATAAATATTCCACTTGTCTTGGTATTTGCTGTTCGTGTATGTTTATCTAGGCCTATGCTGCACGCTGTTAGTTGGGTTGGGTGTTCACTCATCAGGGGCGGAACGAACATTGCGTTCCTAGTCGCTGAGCACTCGTTAAGTGGTAGGTCAAAGTGAATAAGTTGTCCGGTATAAATTGTAAATATAACCCTTTAGAATATACATGGTTTGATTTAAATGATATGGTGTCTAACATAAGGTTATTGTAAATGTATTTTATGAATGTGATGACTCTAAAGACAATATTTTCTGAGTTATTTGTATTTGAGCTAATGCCGATGTGCTAGTAGTTAGCTCATTTGTGAACAGTTTAACATGGCAATGTGTGTTGCGGACAGCATGTGCAGAGAGACAGACAGACAGCCGTTGAGTCGATGTTCTTTATTTCAGGTACCGTATTTCTCTGTGTTAAGTGTCATGTATATGTCTATTTTATGTAATTGTGTAAGTCATTTATTTTTATGTGCGTATATATATACCCAAGTTGGTGAACACTCGTTAAGTGCATGTGCAGAGAGACAGACAGACGGCTGTTAATTCAATGTTCTTTATTGCAGAATAAAACATGAACATCGTGTTCATGTTTGGATCCAGAGTAATTTATAAAACACAATATCACGATATAGCCAACATTCTCATTTTCGTCACCATAATGAGGTTTGAAGGAACAACGTGTCTTAGGATCTACTTTAGTACACATATTTCAACACCACATAAGAAAAACGGTCCCTATAAAGTGATGAGCATGCACAAAACCAAGAACGAAATTAACAATCCACTCGCAGATACGGATCGTACGTACCGGATCGTACGTACCGGATCATAGAAGTAATGCACATATGCAAATCCAAGAACAAATGAATGAAATTAACGATCCACTTGCAGATACAAAATATTAGTTATTCTTTAACTAATCATTCATGAACACACACATCACTAGCGGAAGAGCGGTAGGGGAGATTACTGCCCCAATCTATTCCTACCGGTTTGCTAAACAAGAGCATTAGCTTTATCGATCACAGAGGACAACTTTGTATTTTATTTTAAAAAAAATCTAAAACGGTGTGTTTCCAAAACCTTTAACATCTTCTAACAATTTTCTATAATAACTCATCTACTGCTTCAACCTGGTCACATAGTCTACGTACACATTTGAAGCGCACGGGATTTATTCAGTTATGCTCCTAGGGGTCAGCTTAGCTCAGGAGATAGTGCGGATTCACTTGTAACCGGAAGGTTGCTAGTTTGATCCCCAGCTCCTTCTAGCTGAGTGTTGAGTTGTCCCTAACCCTAACTGCTTCCGACGAGCTGGGTGTTGCCTTGCATGGTTGACTCCGCTGTCGGTGTATGAATGATTGTAAATTGCTTTGGATAGAAGCATCTGCAAAATGCCCTAATTGTAATAAAAGTTGGTTAGTCAGTCAATGAGAATATAAACCATGTATCCATATATATATATATATATATATATATATATATATATATATATATATATATATATATACTGTATATGTATATAAAATCAAGCCCCTGAGGATTGCCTTTACAGGACTTGTCTGTACTGGTTGTACCCCTTTAAAAATGTTGACCTTTGTTATGATAAGCCTCTTATTTTATGACGGATGGTAATAAATGTGCTACTTGTTTACAGAAAAAACTGTGCTTCCTCAAACATCCACTTCTTTATTTGTCACAACACATACGATCCGTTACTCATTCGCGCTCACGCTGCAGCTTTCATTCAAGCACACCCAGGCAAATGTTTTTTATTATAAGTATACTCTTTCAAAGTACACTTTAACTTTTATACTAAATTGGCCAAACTTTAGTGTACACTTAAGTGTACCAAGGTCATAGTTAGGTTCAACTTAAGATATACTAGTGCACTACACACTTTAAATAAACATAAGTTAGTACACTAGTACAGTTTTCTTACTATTGTATTACATCACAAGTGTGTTAGAAATACAAAACAATATTAATTGTTTTAATTTGATCTTTAAGTGCCTTTCTAGTCTATTTCTAAGACGTCATGCCTTGTCATAAAGGTTTTCTTAAAGAAATCTTTAAGGTTGATGTTACTGTACTGAACTGTTCTCTTAGTTTGTTTCTAGTATTGTTTTTCCACTTTATTTTGTGTGTACTTAAAGTGCAATTATGTCATACTGTAAAGTATTTGTTGAGCTGAATCTCAGAAGCGAGTCCAAGAACTACACTTCCCAGAGTCCCTGTGTCCTTTGGATGTTGAACAAGAGGAGGACTTGACAGTATTATTTGACAATATAGAAGTTCATTTTTAATTAATCTCTGGTAACATTCAGTACACTCCAAGTGCAATTCTGCTCCATTAAAAAAACACTTTCAGTATAACTCAAATATGTTTTTATATTGAAAACAGGACCCAGCATGCTATAAAATGTGTAAATTGAAAACAGTAATGGACCTTTCTCACACGGCGGCAATGGCAGGCTAAATGCTAACTACTTGAGTACATTTACTTCCGGTTCAGTTTCTGATTCACAGAGCGTGAGCTAGCCCTAGGTAAATCTCTGTAAGTATGTGTAGGCAGACTGTCATTGCCGCTGTGTGAGAAAGGTAAATTGATTAAAAGGAAAAACAGCACCTGCTTCAAAATAGTATTTTAAACAATGGTAAAAACAAGGAACAGGATTTTATCACATAAAATAATTGAACAAAGAATATTCCAAAGGGAGTTTTAACCATGGAATTACAACTCATATAAATGACTCATAATAGTAATTATGTATTCTGAAATTATACAAATTAGCGAGTTGTAATTCTATGGTTATGACAAATGGTTTCAACAAATGGCATACACCAACTAGAAAATGCATTTCCTGCAGAAAATGTGATGAGTGCTGTAGTGTAAAGTGAGGTAGAAAATATGTTTGAAAAAAGCTCCACAGTTTAAGACGTTTAGAAATGTTGAATAGCTTAAATCAAGTGAAAAGATTTGAACAGAGTTTAAAGAGGATATGGAGTAAACAATGTAAACATTATGAATCATTAAAAAAAATTAAAATAGTTGGAAACAAATCCAAAGTGTAAGAGTTAAAGAAACTAAAGTGATAAAGATTGAACAAAGTGGAAAGTTTCAATAAAGTGAAACAACAACAGTGAATATAAGTGTAAGGATGTATAAGTGGTTTAAAAAATATTGAATAGCTGAACTGAATGTGAGAAAGTTTAAAGTTTTAATGAAGTGTAAGTGTCCACCCTGCTCCTTCTAACCATAATGCTGTCTTTGGTTTAGTAACCTTGATCATAACTGGATTCCTGGCCACCCCACCTGACAGCTACCAGCTTACTCACAAGCACCTCTACACCATCATACAATGTGTCCGTGAAGCCCTTTGAGACTGTAACTGTGTGATTAAGGGCTATGAATATTACATTGACTTAAGTTTAAGTGTACTATACAACAAAAACGACCATTACAACTAACTAACTACTTGTTGTGTTTTAATCAAAGTGTTTGTTGGTCTGTTGAAACAATAGACTCATTCATTCAATTTAGAAATTGTATTCTAGAGGTATCAACATTGATATGTTATCAAGTATTTTGAAATATATCTTTAACATACTAGAAATTAAGTGCAAAAGGTAAAAGTATACTTTAAGGAAATGTTGATGTTGGATTAAATGTGGGAGAAAATCTTTTGATGGGCCAGATGTCGTCAAATCTTCAACATGCACTGTTCTTCTAATAAAATATTACTTGTTTTACTATAATGAATAAAAATAAACTCTTAACTATAAGAAATAACAAACTTAACAAAATAAGCACAAACAAGAGGAAAATTCAATGAAAGTTAGGTTTACTGAAGATTCAACAAATTACATTAAACAGAGATGGTCCATGGAGCACCAGAAGTAGAGCAAGAAAACATTGTATATTATCCTATCTTAAACTCCTCCTATAGGATGAATCATGTGAGCGTATTGTCATTGTATGGCTACGTCTGCATTTCATCAATAAATTGCTGCCTTCCCCAATAATCTCATAATCTGTTACATACATCAATTGAACCATAAAATGAATAATTAGACTGAAACAAATCATTTCTATAAATTTTATAAAAAGAGTAAAAAGAAATTCAAGTTTTTGGGGGAAAATGATTAGATATTGTTAGATCCGTCACTTTGTGAAGCTTGTTGTCCTGTAACGGTTGTTAACAAGCTGATGGGGAGATTCGCCCAGCCCATAACTACTGTATACCAGACGCCTACCCCGCTTGCTTTGGCGCCCCACCTCTGGGCATAACCCTGGCCAGAATCGTGGCTGCCGATCGCGTCTGTGTAGTAGCTCTCCCTTGGGACCTGTGCACTTGGAAGTTTGCTGGGATTATTTAAGAGTTTGGATATATCTAACTCTAGGGATATGTTTCTTCAATGGTGACTAAGTAACCTCTTAGAATCACGATGCTTGTTCCTTCTCTACCGTTTCCTTTGTCTGAGAGAAGAGGGCGTCGGCCGATAAAAAAGGTTAAAATGATTTTAGTTGCTGGATTACAGGGTGGAACATTGCAAAAGGCTAAAAAAAACCATCAATAAAAAGTAATATGGCAAAGAATTGTAACGTGACCCTCTGCCACCACCTAGTGGCGCCGGCTGTCACTTCCCCACGTGCCTTTGTTTACCTTTCCGTCACCAATTACCCTCGTGCACTCCGCTCTACACACCGGTCTCCAATCTTCAATCAACGCACCCTACTTCTTCCCTCCTCATCAAGCAGCCGGCGCCAGTTCGTCGTTACACTTTTCTAAGTCAGTACCTCGTTCCAGTGTTCTAGTTCTAGTTCTAGTTTAGTTCTAGTTCTAGTTACCCAGTCCTTGCCTGTCTAACCCGCGTGTCCTTCTCCTCTAGTCCTCCCGGTTCCATCCCGACTCCAGCCTTCACTCGTCTGACTGCCTTCCCTGCTAAACGACCACTCGCCTGTCTACGTTCCTCGACCTACTGCCATCTGCCTGCCAACGAACCCCTGCTTGCCTGACTATCCACCTGCCTAGCCCTTGTCTTTGCAGTAAATAAATCCCTTTCGACCCCACTCCATCTCTGTCTTGGTGTCTCGCGTTTGGGTCCTAGCTCTGTACCCTAACAGTACGAACTGGCCAAACATGGACCCAGCAGACATCAGTTCCTTGAACCAGGCCATCAGCGGTCAGGGAGCGTTGCTCGGACGTCACGACCAGGATCTGGCGGCGATAAAGACCGTCGTCCAAAGGATTGCTACTGCTGTCCAGGCAATCCAGGTTTCAGTGCCAACTCCCGTTGAGCCGCCTCTACCCTCTGCTCTCCCCAGCCAGCCGCCTCACGTGAGTCATACATCCCGGCCCCCGAACGATACGGAGGTGATCTGGGTACCTGTCGGGATTTCCTTTTACAATGTGGTCTTGTGTTCCGGCTCCAGCCCCTAACCTACCCCACCGACAGCTCCCGAATCGCTTACCTCGTCGGAGCTTTACGTGGCAGAGCCCTCTCTTGGGCGACCTCTGTAATGGAGAGGGAGGCTGAATTCTGTTCCTCCTACTCTGAGTTCATTACGGAGATGCGGAGAGTATTCGATCACCCTGTCCGGGGTAGAGAGGCTTCCATGCGCCTTTTCTCCGTCCGCCAGGGCACCCGAAGTGTCGCTGATTTTGCAGTGGATTTTCGAACTATCGCTGCGGAGAGTGGGTGGAATGACGTGGCCTTAATGGGAGCTTTCTTAAATGCGCTTTCCGATCCCCTCAAGGATGAGTTTGCTGTTCGTGAGGAGTCACCCAATTTGGACCACTTAATTTCCCTCGCAACACGACTGGACAATCGTCTGCGCGAACGGCGTCGCGAGCGCGCACACCATTCATCTCCTGCATCTATCTCTTTCCCTCTGACTGCCCCGCTACCACCTCTGCCTCGGTCTTATTCTCCCCGCCCTGAGCCAACTTCCCTACCTGAGCCGGAGCCTATGCAATTGGGTCGAGCCCGCCTATCACCGACCGAGAGACAACACCGGCTGGCAACTGGTGTTTGCCTTTATTGCGGTCTCCCAGGACACGCCGTTGCCTCCTGTCCCACCTGTCCGGGAAAAGGGTCGGCTCGCTGGTAACTCGAGGGATTCTGGCGAGTCGAACTCTTGATCCCTCGATTTCCGTCCCGTTCTGGACTGCGTCTTGCTATGGATGGATCAATCATTTCCGCTGTCAGTCTTCGTGGATTCGGGAGCAGACGAATCTTTCATTGATCGGCAGCTGGTCAGGCAACTTGGGATTAAGACAACCCCCTTGGATTCCCCGATTTTAGCCCAGTCCCTCAACGGGAAGAGGCTCGCTTGGGTCGATCGCCGGACTGTACCGTTGTCGCTGATCGTTTCCGGGAACCACCGCGAGTCTCTCTCTCTACACGTGTTGGACTGTCCTCTTACCCCAGTAGTCTTGGGATTTCCCTGGCTGCAGCGTCACAACCCCCAGATGGACTGGAAGGAGAGTCGGATCTCCTCCTGGAGCCCCTTCTGTCTCGCCCACTGTCTTTGTTCCGCCCAACCTTCCCTCACTTCTGAGTTTCCACCACCCTCTCTTCCCGACCTCTCCTCCATTCCATCGGTCTACCATGATCTGGGAGAGGTTTTTAGCAAGGCCCGCGCTCTCTCGTTACCTCTCCACCGTCCTTACGACTGCGCCATCTACCTACTCCCTGGAGCCCCCTTGCCCAGCGGTCGGCTGTTTAATCTCTCTCGTCCCGAGCGGTTGTCCATGGAGAAATACATCCAGGAGTCCCTCGCCGCTGGTATAATCCGTCCCTCCTCTTCCCCGGTAGGAGCGGGTTTTTTTTTATCAGCAAGAAGGACGGCTCCCTCCGTCCTTGCATCGACTATCGTGGATTAAACAGCATCACGGTAAAAAACAAATACCCGCTTCCTCTCATTAGTTCCGCCTTTGTTCCCCTCCACGGAGCCGCTATATTCTCAAAACTGGACCTGCGCAATGCGTACCATCTGGTCCGGATTCGGGAGGGGGACGAGTGGAAGATAGCCTTCAATACTCCCTTGGGCCACTTTGAGTATTTAGTCATGCCTTTCGGTCTCACCAACGCTCCGGCGGTCTTCCAAGCATTGGTTAACGATGTCCTCCGCGACATGCTTAACCGCTCAGTATTTGTTTACCTGGATGACATCTTGATCTTCTCCGGGTCCCTGGAGGAGCACAGGGTACATGTACGGCAGGTTCTCCAGCGCCCTCTGGAGAACAGACTCTTCGTTAAAGCGGAGAAGTGCGACTTTCATGTACCGTCCGTCTCCTTCCTGGGTTACATCATCGGCCAGGGGGAGGTGAAGATGGATCCATGCAAGGTCTCGGCGGTAGCTGCGTGGGCCTCGCCTTCCTCCAGGAAACAGCTTCAGCAGTTTCTAGGGTTCGCCAATTTTTACCGCCGCTTCATCAGGGACTATGGTCAGATCGCTGCCCCTCTCACTGCCCTAACCTCTTCCAAGAGGCTCTTCGAGTGGACGCCGGAGGCGGAGTCCTCTTTTCGGAACCTGAAGGAGCGATTCGTGTCCGCACCCATCCTCATTCAGCCCGACCCGACTCTGCAGTTCATCGTGGAGGTCGACGCTTCCGACACTGGGGTGGGGGCGGTGCTGTCTCAGCGTTCCGCCACGGACCACAAGCTCCATCCTTGCGCTTTCTTCTCGCGCCGGCTGACCCCGCCTGAGCGTAACTATGACGTCGGCAACCGCGAGCTCTTGGCGGTGAAACTGGCTCTGGAGGAGTGGCGCCACTGGCTGGAGGGAGCGGACCAGCCATTCATTGTATGGACGGACCACCGGAACCTGGAATATATTCAGTCGGCCAAGAGACTCAACTCCAGGCAGGCCAGGTGGGCGCTTTTCTTCGGTAGTTTCAGGTTCACCCTAACCTACCGACCTGGTTCCCGCAACGTTAAGCCGGACGCTCTATCCCGTTTACACTCTCCCGAGGACACTTGCACGGAACCGGAAACCATCCTGCCGTCTGTCTGCCTTGTCGCTACGCTCACTCTGGAGGTCGAATCCGCCGATCTCCAGGCTCAGCGACAACACCCTGACCCCGGCTCTGGCCCGCCCAACCGGCTGTTCGTTCCGGAAGTGGTGAGGTCCAAGGTGCTCACTTGGGCACACTCCTCGAGACTCACCTGTCACCCAGGCATAACGCGAACCCTAGATTTCGTCTGTCGGCGGTTCTGGTGGCCCGCCATGGACGCTGACGTCCGTGCTTTCGTCGCAGCGTGTGCCGTCTGTGCCCGTAGCATGACCTCAACCCAACCACGTTCCGGTTTGCTCCGACCCCTGCCTATCCCCAGTCGTCCATGGTCCCACGTTGCCTTGGATTTTGTCACCGGCCTTCCTCCTTCTGATGGTAACACCACCGTCCTCACGGTCGCTGATCGTTTTTCCAAGGCTGCACACTTCATTGCGCTCCCTAAGCTCCCCTCCGCCAGAGAGACCGCGGACCTTTTGGTTTCACATGTGTTCCGTCTCCATGGCATTCCGTTGTACATTGTGTCGGACCGGGGTCTGCAGTTTATCTCCCAGGTCTGGCGTGCGTTCTGTGCGGCTCTGGGAACCACGGTCAGTCTTTCCTCCGGCTACCACCCACAGACCAACGGGCAGTCCGAAAGGGCGAACCAGGAAATGGAAGCCGCACTCCGCTGCGTGACCAGCACCAACTCATCATCCTGGAGTACTCAACTTCCCTGGGTTGAGTATGCCCACAACACCCTCATCAATGCATCTACTGGTCTGTCCCCGTTCATGTGCTCTCTCGGCTACCAACCGCCCCTGTTCCCTGCTTTGGAGGCTGAGATCGCTGTTCCCTCCGTTCAGGCTCACCTACGCCGCTGCCAGCGCACCTGGAAGCATGCTCGTTCCGCACTTCTCCGTGCATCCTCCCACTCTCAACACCAGGCGAACAAGCACCGACAACCGGCCCCGCAGTACTCCCCCGGTGACAAGGTCTGGCTCCGGTCCAAGGACCTTCCTTTAAAGGGGTCTGCCCAGAAACTCTCCCCCCGGTTTGTCGGACCGTTTGAGGTTGAGTCCCTGATCAACCCTTGTGCCGTCCGACTCAAGCTCCCCCCTTCTCTCCGCATTCACCCCACCTTCCACGTCTCCCAGCTGAAGCCCGTCTCCTCTAGTCCACTGTCTCCTCCGTCCCCGTGTATAGAGTGTATAGAGTGTGTATAGAGAATGTATAGAGTATGATATATATATAAGAATGACAAACAATGAGTAACTTAAGTCCCATGTCTTCTGTTTTTTTTGGACACAGATGAATCAACATTACAAAACAAACAGCAAATACATTCTTTGGTTCGAAGTTACATTGTATAAGAGTATTATAAAAAAAGGTTATATATTGGTGTACGGAGTAACAGCATCGTGTACTATACAATAGTAATAGAACAACATGAGTATATTGTACAAAACGTGTTTGTAGGTATATTCTTAAAAAGCCAATTTGTTCCTAATCAATTGGAATGTTGTCCCTCAAATCAGGCCTCCTCCATTTGAGCTCTGTACCAACCCCTGTACTTTCCTCTACGCACGTGGAGGTTTTTTCTGAATCAGGGACTTTGCAACTAGCCCCTTCTAGGGTTGGTTCTTTCGATGGCTAGGTTGTTCTCATTGGTGGTAACAGGGGGTACAGAAGCTCCTGGAGCTACTGGAGCTTAAACAATTACATCATTTTCTGTGATATCAATATTTCTCAGATTGTACAAAATATGATAAACATAAATGGCTTATGTAGCAAATGACAATGCTACACACCAACACACACCGCTTATAGTTGTACAATAAGACAGTGCTACAGGAAATGTATAGAGTTGCCACACTCCACCTAGGTCACTTTTATTACGCCGCTGCCAGCGCACCTGGAAGCATGCTCGTTCCGCACTTCTCCGTGCATCCTCCCACTCTCAACACCAGGCGAACAAGCACCGACAACCGGCCCCGCAGTACTCCCCCGGTGACAAGGTCTGGCTCCGGTCCAAGGACCTTCCTTTAAAGGGGTCTGCCCAGAAACTCTCCCCCCGGTTTGTCGGACCGTTTGAGGTTGAGTCCCTGATCAACGCTTGTGCCGTCCGACTCAAGCTCCCCCCTTCTCTCCGCATTCACCCCACCTTCCACGTCTCCCAGCTGAAGCCCGTCTCCTCTAGTCCACTGTCTCCTCCGTCCCCGGCGCCACCTCCCCCCCGGCTGATCGACGACCATCCGGCGTACACGGTCAGACGCCTCCTCGACGTGCGTCGTCGCGGCCGAGGTTTCCAGTACCTGGTGGACTGGGAAGGCTACGGACCTGAGGAGCGGTGCTGGGTTCCGCGGAGTCGTATCCTGGACGCTTCCCTTATTCGGGACTTTCATCGGCAGCACCCCTCTCACCCCGTTCGTCCGCCTGGAGGCGGTCGTAGAGGGGGGGGTACTGTAACGTGACCCTCTGCCACCACCTAGTGGCGCCGGCTGTCACTTCCCCATGTGCCTTTGTTTACCTTTCCGTCACCAACTACCCTCGTGCACTCCGCTCTACACACCGGTCTCCAATCAACTCACCCTACTTCTTACCTCCTCATCAAGCAGCCGGCGCCAGTTCGTCGTTACACTTTTCTAAGTCAGTACCTCGTTCCAGTGTTCTAGTTCTAGTTTAGTTCTAGTTCTAGTTACCCAGTCCTTGCCTGTCTAACCCGTGTGTCCTTCTCCTCTAGTCCTCCCGGTTCCATCCCGACTCCAGCCTTCACTCGTCTGACTGCCTTCCCTGCTAAACGACCACTCGCCTGTCTACGTTCCTCGACCTACTGCCATCTGCCTGCCAACGAACCCCTGCTTGCCTGACTATCCACCTGCCTAGCCCTTGTCTTTGCTGTAAATAAATCCCTTTTGACCCCACTCCATCTCTGTCTTGGTGTCTCGCGTTTGGGTCCTAGCTCTGTACCCTAACAAGAATATGTTGATATAAAAGATGCTCTCAATAAGCAATCCAAAGAAAAGGTTAAAACAACAATCACACATATTGCTTACTTGTGGTGTGGAGTAGTATCAATTGCAGGGGAGAAAGGGGAAAAAATCCCTTTGTGAAACATAGCCGAAAAAGTTCTGTTAGTTTTTTCGGTCCGTAATTCTTCTGTGAGCCCGCAGCTGTAAGCCTTCATAGCCCCTTAGGGCTATGGGAGGAATCCTCTCTTTGGTGAGTGGGCGGTCAAGGCTAGCTTCTGGTGAGAATGCGGGTCTGATAGAAGATTTTGAGAAAAACACTCTTCTCCTATCTCTCCTAAGTCTTTTTAGTCTCTTCTTCTCCTCCAAAGTTTAGATGGACGTCCTTCATGGAGCTAGGATTTCCTCGCTATTCCTACCTTGGGTAGGCCTTTTTATAGAGTAAGATTTGGCCTTGACCATTCCACGCCTTTTATGAATAATTCCTTCTGCTGACATCACCTATTCTATGCTCAATTTTGTCCTCACATGAACCCTAGCTGGTGTACTTCTGCTGTTATCAGCTATTCTACTAGCTGGTGTTTTTGGTGTTCTTATAGGTACTTTCTAAACCCATATCAGGACTTCTGCTAATATCAGCTATTCTACTAGCTGGTGTTTTAGGTGATTTTATAGGTACTTTTTTAAACCCATATCAGGCCAGGCCGGCCGCCCCAAGTAAGACAATCAAAACTGTTCGTCAAACAATACATCACTTATGTCACAACACATAAAAAACATTAATTATTCCCCGAGACCTGTAAGTCACACCAGACCAGGATGGTGAGCCCATGAACCCTTAGTTAACAGTGTTATCCTATCCCTAGAAATAGCATAATATACACATCAACAGGGCTTACTGACATCATATGCAGTACATGTGCTTTTCGTATCATAAAGTGTTTCCTTCAATCTTATAAAATACTCCAGAGTGCATTTCTGTGATCACAGTAAAACATCCAATGTTCACAGGTTTCATTAATGTACCATTATTGCTGAACATACCGGTAAGTCAATGAATGACCAGTGTATTACTTTAAGTGCTTATAGTTGTACAATAAGACAGTGCTACAGGAAATGTATAGAGTATGATATATATATAAGAATGACAAACAATGAGTAACTTAAGTCCCATGTCTTCTGTTTTTTTTGGACACAGATGAATCAACATTACAAAACAAACAGCAAATACATTCTTTGGTTCGAAGTTACATTGTATAAGAGTATTATAAAAAAAGGTTATATATTGGTGTACGGAGTAACAGCATCGTGTACTATACAATAGTAATAGAACAACATGAGTATATTGTACAAAACGTGTTTGTAGGTATATTCTTAAAAAGCCAATTTGTTCCTAATCAATTGGAATGTTGTCCCTCAAATCAGGCCTCCTCCATTTGAGCTCTGTACCAACCCCTGTACTTTCCTCTACGCACGTGGAGGTTTTTTCTGAATCAGGGACTTTGCAACTAGCCCCTTCTAGGGTTGGTTCTTTCGATGGCTAGGGTGTTCTCATTGGTGGTAACAGGGGGTACAGAAGCTCCTGGAGCTACTGGAGCTTAAACAATTACATCATTTTCTGTGATATCAATATTTCTCAGATTGTACAAAATATGATAAACATAAATGGCTTATGTAGCAAATGACAATGCTACACACCAACACACACCGCTTATAGTTGTACAATAAGACAGTGCTACAGGAAATGTATAGAGTTGCCACACTCCACCTAGGTCACTTTTATTGGGCTCCTTCAAATAAATGACGCAGGGTGGTGATGTAGAATCCGGTTTATTGTTAAGTTTGTAGGTAATAAACATGCCAATGGTGCTCCACTGCCATGTAACAGTGTCTCCCAGCGTGTGTGTGGAGCTGGCTGGTTTAACCTGTGCACACTGATTACTCAATGTGCAACAGGTGTGCAGCATCACCCAGGCCCAAAAAAACCAAAACAACCCCCAACCCCATTGTCCCCACACTTCCCCACGGTGACCCGGGTTGATTTGTGTTATGGGGTTCTGTGGGTTTTTGGTATGTTTCTAAACCTTAGTTGTTTACACTAGCTTAGCTTTATAATTAATACATGTTTAAATATATAGGCTGGGGGATGACAATTTAGTTTAAAGAAAAATATAAGTACATTGAACTGCCATCCATTCCATGCAGATTGTTGTAACATATTTAAAATAAAAGGGTTGTTGTATGGCATGGGAAAAAGTTGTTTGAAAGTGCAAACAGGTAATAAAAGAATAACTTCTCAGAATAGACCAAATGCAGCAGAGGAGAAATCGAAACAAGATTAGGAGAGTTGTGACTCCTGATGAATTTAAAGTTGTATTCAGGCTGAAACAACAAAATGGAGGGTTTAGGGTCAATAATGCAGGGGGGTTACTTGAAATGTTTTGGTGAGGGGATAGAGGGAAGTTTTCGTGAAATCGAAATGTTAGTTATATGCAAAAACACTAATCATCCAAAGGTGCGAGTGGGTGTGTTGCTAACGTGTTGATGATGTTTCTATCATGCGACTGGCGCCAATCCGGGAAATTCTTCTTGCCTGTATTTTGCGTTCCAACTTATTTCTGCTTTCCACTCTTCTGTTGATATTGCGGTTACGTCTAAATAAATGCAGTATTGATATCACTGCCAAGCAAGTCAGCATTACGGAGTAGACCTCACCCGCCATCTTCGATGTGTTGTGAACAAAACACTGCGATTACCACTGCATACTTTTTGCATCACGTCCTGCCTCCTACACGCCCTACCCAGGCGCCACCCCTCTACTAAAGTATACGGAGTATCTCCAATATTTGTGAGCACATAGGATCGTAGGATCTCTTGTTGTGTAAACACTCCTGAGATCATGTGTGAAAGGCCTATATGTGTCTTAACTACTTTTAAAAATACAATTTTAATTCCTGAAATTAGAGATTAACAATTTATTTTAGACATTACCTTTCTGCACTTTTCATCGCCGCTAATAGATGTGTTAAGGTACGTGACTAGAACCCAAACGCAAGACACCGAGACAGAGATGGAGCGGGGTCGAAAGGGGTTTATTCGGCAAAAGTACAGGCAAGGGCAAGGCAGGCGGTAGTTAGACGAGCAGGGGTCTGGAGACAGGCAGGTAGCTGTAGGTTGGGGGTCGAAGACGAGCGGGTAGTCAGGCAGGCGAGTGGTCGAAGGCAGGGAAGGCAAACAGACGAGCAGGATGGAAGTCGGGCAGGGATCAGGAGGACTAGGGAAAAAAGACAAGCGGGTTACACGAGCAGAAGCTAAATACTGAACAAGAGCGCTGGAACGAGGTACTAACTTGAGAAAGTGTAACAACGAACTGGCGCCGGCTGCTTGGTGAATGGGGAAGAAGTAGAGTGCGCTGATTGTAGATAGAAGGCCGGTGGGGAAGACAACGTGCACGTGGGAGATTGAAGACAGAATGTAAACAGAAGCACATGGAGTAGTAGCAGCCGGCGCAGCTAGGTGGAGGCAGAGGATGGAGTAACAGTACCCCCCCCTCTACGGACGCCTCCAGGCGGACGCACAGTGTGGGAAGGGTGCTGGCGGTGAAAGTCCGTGATGAGGGAGGGGTCGAGAATGTGACTCCTGGGAACCCAGGAGCGCTCCTCGGGACCGTATCCCTCCCAATCCACCAGATACTGATGACCCCGACCGCGACGACGTACATCCAAAAGACGACGCACCGTCCAAGCCGGGTTGTCATCAATCATCCGGGGAGGCGGTGGAACCGGGGCGGGAGGGCACAACGGGCTGGAGAAGACGGGCTTGATCTGGGAGACGTGGAAGGTCGGATGGATCCGAAGGGACGAAGGGAGCTTCAGGCGAACGGCACAGGGGTTAATGACGGAATCAATCTCGTAAGGACCAACGAAACGGGGGGCGAGTTTCTGAGAAACCCCCTTCAAAGGAAGATCCTTGGACCGCAACCAAACCTTTTGCCCAGGGGTGTACTGTGGAGCCGGGAGCCGGTGTTTATTAGCCTGGCGTTGGGAGCGGTTGGACGCACGGAGCAAAGCCTCACGTGTGCGCCTCCAGGTGCGCTGGCAGCGGCGCAGGTGTACCTGAACAGAGGGAACAGTGATCTCTGTCTCCAAGGCAGGAAACAGAGGCGGTTGATAGCCCAATGAAGACATGAATGGAGACAGGCCGGTGGACGCATTGACCAGAGTGTTATGAGCATATTCGACCCAGGGAAGTTGTGAACTCCAGGAGGAGGGGTTGGAGTCGGTCACGCAGCGAAGAGCAGCCTCCATCTCCTGGTTTGCCCTCTCCGACTGTCCATTGGTCTGTGGGTGGTATCCAGAGGAGAGACTGACCGTAGTACCCAGGGCTGCACAGAACGACCGCCAGACCTGAGAGGTGAACTGCGGACCTCGATCCGACACAATATCCGTCGGAATGCCGTGGAGCCGGAACACGTGGGACACCAGGAGATCCGCAGTCTCTCTAGCGGAGGGGAGCTTGGGGAGTGCTAGGAAGTGAGCAGCTTTGGAGAAACGGTCGATGATAGTAAGGATAGTGGTATTGCCTTCTGAAGGAGGGAGACCGGTGACAAAATCCAGGGCAATATGAGACCAGGGGCGACTGGGGATGGGCAGGGGTCGGAGCAGGCCAGAACGGGGTCGGGTCGAGGTCTTATTGCGAGCGCAGACCGTGCAAGCCGCCACGAAGGAACGGACGTCAGCGTCCAAGGAGGGCCACCAGAATCGTCGGCGAACAAAGTCCAGAGTGCGGGTAGTGCCAGGATGACAGGTGAGTCTGGAGGAGTGAGCCCAGGTGAGTACCCTGGAGCGCGCCGCGTCGGGAACGAACAACCGGTTGGGCGGACCGGTACCGGGATCGGGCTGTTGTTGCTGCGCCTGGAGGACAGCGGCTTCGACCTCCAGGGTAAGCGTAGCGATGAGGCAGGTGGACGGCAAAATGGGTTCAGGTTCAGTGCAGGGGTCCTTAGGAGAGTACAAACGGGACAGAGCGTCTGGTTTAACGTTTCGGGAGCCGGGGCGGTAGGTAAGCGAAAAATTAAATCGTCCAAAGAAAAGAGCCCATCGGGCCTGTCGGGAATTGAGTCTCTTGGCTGACTGGATATATTCTAAATTCCGGTGGTCTGTCCACACGATAAATGGCTGGGCCGTTCCCTCCAGCCAGTGACGCCATTCCTCGAGTGCCAATTTAACAGCAAGAAGCTCGCGGTTCCCGACATCATAGTTCCGCTCCGGTGGGGTCAACCGGCGCGAGAAAAAGGCGCACGGATGAAGCTTGTGATCCTTGGTGGAACGCTGCGAAAGCACCGCCCCCACCCCGGAATCAGAAGCATCGACCTCCACGATGAACTGAAGAGAAGAGTCGGGTTGGATGAGGATGGGTGCAGTGGTGAATCGCTCCTTCAAGTTCCGGAACGAGGCCTCAGCCTCCGGTGACCACTCGAAGAGTTCCTTGGGTGAAGTTAGGGCAGTGAGGGGGGCAGCGATCTGGCTATAGCTTCTGATGAAGCGACGATAAAAATTGGCGAAGCCAAGAAATCGCTGTAGCTGCTTACGGGTGGTGGGTGTAGGCCACTCCGCCACTGCAGAAACCTTGCAAGGGTCCATCCGCAACTCCCCCTGGCCAATGATGTACCCCAGGAAAACAGTGGACGGGACGTGGAACTCACATTTCTCCGCCTTGACAAACAGCCTGTTTTCCAATAAGCGCTGGAGGACCTGCCGAACGTGAATCACGTGTTCCTCCAGCGAACCCGAGAAAATGAGAATATCATCTAGATACACAAAAACCGAGTGGTTCAACATGTCACGAAGAACATCGTTGACCAGAGCCTGAAAAACTGCAGGAGCGTTGGTGAGTCCGAAAGGCATAACCAGATATTCAAAATGGCCCACAGGAGTGTTGAAGGCCGTCTTCCACTCGTCCCCCTCCCGGATACGGACCAGATGGTAAGCGTTGCGCAAGTCCAGTTTGGAAAAAACCGTGGCTCCATGGAGGGGAACAAACGCGGAGCTAATAAGGGGCAAGGGGTACTTATTCTTTACCGTGATGGAGTTCAGGCCCCGGTAGTCAATGCACGGCCGGAGGGAGCCATCCTTCTTGCCAACAAAAAAAAACCCCGCCCCAACAGGAGAGGAGGACGGCCGGATTATCCCCGCAGCGAGAGACTCCCGGATGTACTCCTCCAAGGATTCTTGTTCGGGACGGGAGAGGTTGAAGAGTCGACTGCTAGGCAGGGAAGCCCCGGGGAGGAGATCGATTGCGCAGTCATACGGACGGTGAGGAGGAAGAGATAGGGCATGGGACTTGCTAAAAACCTCCCTCAGGTCATGATAAATCTCAGGAACAGAAGACAGATCAGAGGAAAAACATGGTGGTGACTTGGACTCCAGAGTGCGGGGAGGTTGGGCGGAACGTAAACACTGTGCTAGACAAAAAGAGCTCCACGAGGTAATCCTACTTTCTTTCCAGTCCATTTGGGGGTTATGACGTTGCAGCCAAGGAAATCCCAAAACCACTGGAGTGAGGGGGCAGTCTATCACGTGGAGAGAGAGTAACTCACGGTGATTCCCGGACACAATTAGAGTTAACGGTACCGTCCTTCGATCGACCCGGGCGAGTTTCTTCCCGTTAAGGGACTGGGCAAAAATGGGAGAATTCAAAGAGGTTGTCTTGATTCCCAATTGCCTGACCAACTGCCTATCAATGAAAGACTCGTCAGCACCTGAGTCTACGAGGACGGACAAAGGGAGGGAATGTTCCTGCCAAAGCAAGACGGAATCCAACATGGGACGAGGAGCCGAGGGATCAAGCGTTCGACTCACCAGAATCCCTCGGGTTACTGGCGAGCCAACCCTTTTCCCGGACAGGTTGGACAGGAGGAAATAACGTGTCCCGAAAGACCGCAATAAAGACAAGCACCAGTTGCCAGCCGGTGTTGCCTTTCGGTCGGGGATAGGTGGGCTCGTCCCAATTGCATTGGTTCCGGGTCGGGTAGTGAAGTTGATCCAGGATGGAAAGGATTGTGCCGAGGGGGAGGTGGTGCCGGAACATCCAGTGAAGACGAGACAGAAGCAGGAAACGGACGAAGCGTGCGTTCGCGCCGTCGTTCGCGCAGGCGATTGTCCAGTCGTATAGCGAGGGAAATTAGATGGTCTAAATTGGGTGACTCATCCCGAACAGCCAACTCATCCTTGAGGGGATCGGAAAGCGCGTGTAAAAATACTCCCATTAAGGCCACGTCATTCCACCCACTCTCCGCAGCAATCGTCTGGAAATCAACAGCGAAATCAGCGACGCTTCGGGAACCCTGACGGAGAGAGAGAAGACGCATTGAAGCCTCCCTACCACGAACGGGATGTTCGAACACTCTCCGCATCTCCGTGACAAACTCTGAGTACGTGGAACAACATTCAGCCCCTCTCTCCATTACGGAAGTAGCCCAAGAGAGGGCTCTGCCGCGTAACGCTCCAACGAGGAAGGCGATACGGGAGCTATCGGTGGGGTAGGTTAGGGGCTGGAGTCGGAACACGAGACCACATTGGAGAAGGAAATCCCGACAGGTACCCAAATCTCCTCCATAGCGTTCGGGGGTTGGAATGTAAGGCTCACGTGAAGCAATCGGCTGGGGAGGGGCGGAGGGTAGCTGCGGTTGACCGGGAATTGGCGCAGAAACCAGCAATCCCTGGACGGTGTTGTAAATCGTCTGGACGTTGGACCTCATTTCCGCCATTTCCTGGTCGAGACGGCCGAGCATTACTCCCTGACTGCTGATGGCCAGTTCGTACTGTTAAGGTATGTGACTAGAACCCAAACGCAAGACACCGAGACAGAGATGGAGCGGGGTCGAAAGGGGTTTATTCGGCAAAAGTACAGGCAAGGGCAAGGCAGGCGGTAGTTAGACGAGCAGGGGTCTGGAGACAGGCAGGTAGCTGTAGGTTGGGGGTCGAAGACGAGCGGGTAGTCAGGCAGGCGAGTGGTCGAAGGCAGGGAAGGCAAACAGACGAGCAGGATGGAAGTCGGGCAGGGATCAGGAGGACTAGGGAAAAAAGACAAGCGGGTTACACGAGCAGAAGCTAAATACTGAACAAGAGCGCTGGAACGAGGTACTAACTTGAGAAAGTGTAACAACGAACTGGCGCCGGCTGCTTGGTGAATGGGGAAGAAGTAGAGTGCGCTGATTGTAGATAGAAGGCCGGTGGGGAAGACAACGTGCACGTGGGAGATTGAAGACAGAATGTAAACAGAAGCACATGGAGTAGTAGCAGCCGGCGCAGCTAGGTGGAGGCAGAGGATGGAGTAACAAGATGGTCATTAAAGCCACCCTAGTGATCATTAAGCTGGCTCACACACACACACACACACACACACACACACACACACACACACACACACACACACACACACACACACACACACACGTATATATTCGACCATGAACTCTTCATTATAGGTTTTCTTTGATGGACACATTGGTATTTGTGTAACATAGCCTCTAGGTTACAATTAGACAGCCTTGATGAAGATTGAGGACAAATGGGAGGAAGGCGTAGATTGAGTTGTCTAAGCTTGTGAAAGAGGACAAGCTGATAATTTAAATCTCGGCAAAGTAAGTACAATTTCTTTCATAAACTGGGTGATGGTAATACCCATGTCAATTTGGCATAAAGGAATAAGATAACGTCAGCAACTGTGACAGGGCAATTGCTCTTTTCTCTTCTTTAAAAGAAATTGGTGTACCTCATCCATTTGACTAATTTGAGCCAGGCAGAGGTGTTTCATGTTGTCAGTCACAAAAATGCAGGCTAGCTTCCTATAATATAAAGTGTGTGTGATCTCTGTGAAATTCTCCTCAGTGTCATTGTTTACAATATAAAGATTATGTTGGTTTGTTCCATGCTTCTAAAGAGGATTCTGCCCCTTCCATTGATTCCTTTAAGTCCAGGCAAAAATAAATGTTTTATTATTTAGCGTTTGGATCCTCCTAATGTGGTTTGATTTGTGCCTAAGTCTAGGATTTGTAGATTTGTAACTATGCGCTGTGTGTGGTGATACTTATGTGGGTGTTTTTGTTTTTAGCCTTATTGCAATTTTGCTTGCCTGCTGTACAGCACTTTGGTTAACATGAGTTATTTTTAAATGTGCTTTATAAATACATTTGACTTGACTTGACATCATACAACTGTGTGTGTGTTTGTTGGTTGATGTTTGTAACTTGTAGTCTGTGTGTGTGTTGGTTGGTTGATGTTGGTAGCTGGCAGACTGTGTTTGAGTGCAACCTTGGTAGCATGTTGTATGGAAATTTGGGACTTGGCTTTTTGATTGAGAGTGGGGAAAAAGACAATCTCAATCAGGTAAATTATTAGGAAAAACATCCAATCAGTTTTTTGTAATGGACAATCTTGTTTTCAGCAGACATAAGCTCGCCCAGTGAAGAGAACAGTATGGTCTGATTAGAGGAGGCTGACTAGCTCAAACAATGGTGGGCTGGTTAATATAGTGAAGTGATCTTCTGACACAAGATACAGATTTTCACGTTCAATCTGACCTGATTTCCATGTCTATATTAAACGAGGTGATGACACAATATTATGAAGTCTAATTGTGGAAATATGACTGGAAAACTGGTTCCCCATTCAGATTAGCTCAAATTTGCTAAATACAGATACTGATGAGCAAATTCTCAAAGAAAATGTTTTTAGTAATCAGATTGGCCAAAGGCAAAATTGACCACTTTCACACTGCTAATTCTTATACTGATTTAAGAAATGAGTCTCTGTTTCTATTTATATATTTGTATTTCCATCCAACACCATCATTGGGGTGGTGGTTAGTATTCTGTTCAGCTTTAATATTTCTTTCTTTCCATGTTGATAACTGATTTACCGCATATTTTCAATACTACTTTTCATTCCTATTAACAGTTTTAACATAATAAAAACAGCACTGGGTTTTTAATCACCGAAAATCAGTTGGAATGAAGATTATTCATCAATCTTTTGCATTATTAAATATGAATTCAACCCTTTGTAATCAATTCAATCAATGCATATCAAAACATTAAACAAACTTATGCAACTGCAACGTTTTCTATTGTTGCCATGGTGATTCATATGAACGCTGCTATCCCTGAAATCAGCTTGCATGTTGTTTGAATCAATATCTTTGTATTGTGTAGTCATCTGAGCTGTGTTGTGTTCAGTGCTATTTTATGTAACTGACGATGTTCTCTCATGTTTCTTTGGGACGGATTAGGACTACGTGTTTTTGTAGTGCACAACAGAAGTCAATGTTTGCTTTGCTTCCGCCGAAAGAAATTCATTCTAACAGTTCCTTTGATAAATACATTTTGTTTAACAAGATAATCATGACACATTAATATTGCTGTTTGACGATGTTCTTTCAGTAAAAACTTAGATTTTTGAGTGACCCAGGGATGACATTTCTTCTTCTTCTTTGGGACGGACTAGGCCAACGTGTTTTGTGGGGCAACACAGAAGTTTATGTTTGCTTGGCTTCCGCCCAAAAATCCATTCCAAAGCTTAATTAAAAAAAAAGCTTAATATACTGTGGGAGTGTGTGTGGATGGTGGCTGGTTTAAGCAGCCTCACCTGGCCCGAGTCAGACTGATTGGACTCTGGGGCTGGGTGGGGCTGCACACCTGTTGCACATTGAGCAATCAGTGTGCACAGGTTAAACCAGCCACCACCACACACCAAGGAGAGCTCTCCGGCATGGCAGCATGGAGCGCCAGCTGCATGCCTCATTATATGCAACCATTACAATAAACCGGATTTTCAACATCACCACCCTGTGTCCATTCGTTTGGAGGAGCCCGAGGAAAGTCACCTAGGTGGAGTGAGAAAAGCCACCTAGGTGGCGTGTAGTAGTGGACATTGCTACATATACGTTTTGTTTTGTTTGTTTTGTGATTTACGCCGCTTTAAATGTTTGTGAAGCGTGAATGCAATCAATGAAGTAAAAGCCAGATGACAAACAATCTAAAAGGCTACTAAAATTATCAACATGGGCGTCATAGACATATACTAAGTGATGCAAACACTTACCGTATGTGGGGGCAGAGAATGACTTTGGAGTGAGATAGAGAAGTCTGGTCTCTTCTATGAATCAGGGCATAAAGGTTTACTAAAATTTGTAAATAATATACTATAAATGTAGCCCTACAGGAAGTGATGTAATTAGGTGACCTAGGGGTCAAGAACACTTGAGAGTGAGCTAGAGACCTGGGGTCTCTTTTACATGAAAGAGGGCCTCAAGGATATGATATTCAATTTGGGGGCTCTAGCCCTACAGGAAGTGATTCACAAAGCATCATGAAATGCACCATTGAAACACATTGGTATAAAAGCCATTGCAATAAATTAATCTAAAGTCATTGGAAAGAGATAGGACCTTGGCCATTAGAGATATAAACCAGGGGGCACCGTGGGATCGTTCTGTGAAAATCCTGAGTCTCTGCGAAAAGCTCTAACCCTAAGCTGGTAGCATTATTCATGTAGGGCTGGATGTATAGTATATTATATACTATTTCAGTAAACCTTAATGCCGTGATTCATATAAAAGAGACCAGACGTCTCTAGCTTACTCCCAAGTCATTCCGTTCCCCCGTGAATGGTGTGTTTGCGTCACTTCCTTGTAGGTCAACCCCCATGTTGATAATTTGAGTAGTCTTTTCAAAATCTTTTTCGTCTGCCTTTTACTTTATTGATGCATAAACACTTCAAAAGACTATAAAGCGGGATTCCTTTGTCATGGTTATCTACAACAAAATGTTTTTATAAAATTAACCTTTGGAATATAATTTTCGGCAGAAGCAAAGTGGACATATACTTCCGGTTCACCCCACAAAAACACGAGGGCCTAGTCCGTCCCAAAGAAGAACAAATATCATCCCTGAGTCACTCGAAAATCTAGGGTTTTATTGAAAGAACATCATCAGTTACATAAAAGAACACATAACATAGCAGCTCAGATGACTAACGTTACACAACGCAAAGACAATGATTCAAACAACATGCAAGCAGCGTGGTTTCAGGGACAGCAGTGTTTATATGAATAACCATGGCAACGACAGAAACATTGTATAAACTAACAAACGAAACATCATATATATTTACTGACTAAAGATTACAAAAATAAAATACATATTTATCGCTAGAAATGTGATTAAAGCGCATTTTAATGGCAAAACTATCTTAAAATGTTGCTTTTTCCACAGAGAATATAACGATTGTCATCCATTTTGATTTGGCAGACAGAAGACATACCGGACAGATTGCTGTTTCTAGAACAGCCGATAGGGGGCTGAAACGTTCATATGGGTCGTTTTGGACGACCAATACAAACAACATATTATGTCGTTTAGGTTGGAGATCACGTAGTTGAATATGTTTCTGTGCACGCGTTTCTGTGCAGAAAGTACTTTGCAGAAATATGCGAATAAAACTGGTGACAGAGGTCATCATAAAAAAGAAAACCTTCACATATTGAATGGCTGATTTGTTATGTTATCCGTGGGCGTTTCATTGGCCCAAGATTAATTTGTATGACCTCTACTCGTTGATTAGAGGGGTTCCACAGCACCTCCAAGTTCATTCAGAGTGTATTCCACTGCAGGGCACCCAGCGCTCCATTCAACTTCCAGCAGAGCCCTAATTACAAATACACAGGCAATTAAAGCCAAGCAGGGCAGTGTGTGCCTGCATATGTCTGTGCGTGCATGCGCTCGCGCGCGTGTGTGTGCGTGCGCCTGTAGGTTTGTCTGTGTGTATTAGTGTGACAGTGTGTGTATTTGTGCTTTTATTTGAAAAGGAAAGAAATACATCTCAATATGTGTGTGTATGCATTTGTCTGGGTTCTCAAGAGCAGATGCTCTTTTGGTAAAAGAGAGAAGAGCAATGTACAAGAGAACTGCCATGACACTTGGATCGGATGCTAAACTGTCATGAAGTAGGGCATGATGAAGCACCTGATCAGTATAGAACCCCACAGCAAAGTCCATCCATTCTCCTGCTTCACAACAGTGGAACTGAAATCATCCAAGCGAGCGACGCTAAGGCACATACAGTGATCACGTTCGATCGACACTTCTATTATTTCAAATGGAAGGCTGTGTCTTCCTATCTTGGAGAGTAGCATGCATGCGTGCTCTGACATTTAACAAGGGGTAGGTGTGCCAGGGCCTTGGAGGGGGTGGGGGGGGGAGAGAGAGAGAGCAAGAGAGAGAGAGATTTTTCAAAGACTGACTGATGTTCCTGGCTGCATTATCAGCCACTGACATTAAAGGTCCATTTCCTAGCATTGAGGAGCTTTGCATGAGCTAGGACTCTTAGGTTTTAGAGGTTTCAATGTTCTGTTTCTGACAGTGAAGAACTGAATGGATCAAGGGGTTTTGGTTAGTTTTATTTTGCCCAAAAACTGACATCTGAATAAAATTGTATTTGAACTTAATGTACACATCCATGAATGTCCAACACAATCATAATGAGCACAACCTAGCAATGCATTTTAACATGAGTGTATACTAGCATGCTAGTTTCTCTGTCATACTTTCTGTGTTGCCCTTGGGTGTCCTTGGGATGCGCTGCAGGATAGCTTCTAATCTCCTGGAGAACAATAGGATAAGACAACATTCAACATCACTTCATACTGTCGCTGGTAGTCATTGTTCGTATGTCTGAATGCTGAATGTGTGCATGACAATTTAGGAGTGTGTGTTTATCTGTCCTTAAAGATAAAAGGGTGTTTAAACAAATTAAATACGCAGAAGGCACCAACTCCTGGGCTCAATTTTTACTCAATCTGAAACCCAGGAATATGTAAATGTATGCACTGCACCATAATATTCAATAATACAGTGCAGTAGAAGTTATCAAATATACTGACATGCTTGGCATCGAAGTCATTTAGTTTCTGTACATTAAATCAATACATTCAAATATAATCAATATGTTAGAATGCTGGGACTCTAGCCAGAAAATATAACAAAGATGGAGAAACTCCTCCACAATCCATGATGTGGTCCAATGTACTTTGGTCCCAGTAAAACTAGTATGGGAAGCATTTAGTATAAGCACCATTGCTAAGTTAACTACCTTTCACATAGCATACTATGCACCTAGTGTTCATGCAACAGCTTTTTTTTTAGTATTTGATGAAATCATGCAAAAACAGAGCCTTGGAAAAAAAATGTAAATAATGCATAAATGTTTAGGAATTGCTGTGTGAGGCGACTGTATTGTGACTGTATTTGCTGTAGAGGTGTCCTAGACTAAGATTTTCTTCAGGCCACGAGGGGCGTCGTCTGATCGTCAAATCATATTTGTTTATTTCTTTGTTTATTTAAAGGATCCCCATTAGCTGATGCTATGGCAATCAGCTAATCTTCCTGGGGTCCACAGCTGACATACTGTACATACATAAAACACTACATACGAAAACTACAATTGCATTAATTTACATCAATATACAATGCTAAAAAAACCTGTGTTTCATTGACATGAAAATAATAATAATAATGATATAAATACATTAAAATTCAAAGCCGGTCAACACGGATCATACAATTAGGTAAAATATGAATCAAAACACGAATATTACAACTAGCCCAGAGTTATTCCTCCTATTATTCAGTCCGTCATCTGTGTGCGAATAGATACCACAGCACATTATTTTTAAAGAATGATTTATTTTTTATTAGACGGCTATTAACTGGTAAATTATTCCAGTTGGTTATGGCTCTGTAAATGAGGAGTTTGTCCTTTGGCTGGTTACTACAATGTGACTGTTACCGGCAAATCTGTTTTTATGGTTATGTGTGTTATAGCAATCAACTATTTGGTCAAATAAAAATGTTGGCATCTTTGAGTTAATGGTGCAGCTGAAAAATGTGGCCATGCTTGAAGAATTCCTTTGCTCAATGGTGAGCCATCATATAGGATATATTTGTTTGTATATATACAGTATATATGTGCTACGCTCAGTGATGCCACATTTTTGGTGACTTTTGTGTAGTTCAAGCGCTTGAAAATAATAAATTGGCTTATCAAGGTTTCCCAAAGCTGTCTCTTAATGACCGACCGCCTCTACAAACAAATTCACTTTTCACAATAAGACGACAATGTGCATGTCTCCTCATGTCAATGTCCAAATACAGGCTACTATACGCCTTATATACTATAATGTACGCTAATATAATAAACCGTAGTTGATATAATAACATCTATGTAATCAAGAGATGCAGATGGAGAGCTTGGTACTGTCTGATTAAGCACGGTATTCACGTCCGATCATGACTAAAACCACATCAATAAAAGAGAATGTAGAAGCATCTGAATTAATACAAATGTAATGGAAATGATGCATTTCAGCATATATAACAAATGAGGCATCATTCAAATTACCAGACCTGCAAAAATCCACTACAGAGTACAGACGGAGAGAATCATTTTCACAAGCACGTGTGGTATGAAATGACAGCTGCTTTTGACACAGTTCTCAAAAGTTGACTTTTGTGAATCATCTTTAATGGTCTTGCCATGCTGCCAAACTTTAGAAAACAAATTTCTGACATTTTTTATCCTTCTAGACTAGCCTTATTAACAACCCAAAATGGGTTACAGACCGTTTTTTTTTTAATTGGCTGGCCAATTGGCAGAGCGAAATTCATAACAATGCTATGATATGCGAATACATTTTTATAATTAAAAAGGAGTGTGTTCTATTTTGCTACACTTGTCTGTTCAGCTCAGATGCTGTTTGCAGAGCCGTTGCGCTCCCTGGCTGATGTAACATTCAGAGTGTTACTTCTGTGATTCACTCACTATAAATCGCAATGTCGAAACGATAATATAAGGAAGAGTTTATTAATTTTGGCTTCACAAAAGCCATTCGAAAGGATATTATATGTGCATGACAATGTAGGAGTGTGTCTTTGTCTGTTCTTAAAGATTAAAGGGTGTTTATGGTATTTGTGTGTTATTTTGCCTTCTATTTATGTATGTGTGTGTGTGTGTGTGTGTGTGTGTGTGTGTGTGTGTGTGTGCGTGTGCGTCATTTGTTGTGTATTCAATGATTGCAAGGGTGTTCCTTTTGAGGAGTTTCTCTCCTGGTGGGTGTAACTATTCGGAGATAATGCAGTGTACTACAGCAAGTGAAAATGTCAAAACAAATTAAACACGCCAAAGGCACAAACTCCTGGGCTCCAAATTCAACTCAATCTGAAACAGAGGAGAGGCCACAATGTGTTAATGTGGGAAGGTGCTCAATATTGAGTGCTTGAAAATGAACAAATTGGAAAGACATCTCCAAAGGAAGAATTCTCAGTATCAGGGCAAGTCAAAATAATTGTTCCTTTGCAAAGAAGAGACTTTCAAAAGACAGTGGAAAAGTGACAAGTGTGCTATTAGCTAGCTGACTTTTTTTCATACCAAGTGGAGTCCAAACAAGAGGAAGAAAAAGTAAAAAACGTATATATACAAAATAAATATCCTTGCGAATCATTACGTTGACAACCGTACAGTAACTGTGTTCACAGCTCACTCGTGGTAGACTCGGTTACACGTTTCAATGCGACTTTACCGTCCAATCACGTCAGGACGCATTAACTGTCAGACTTGGACAGTTCCAGATCAGTTCCTGCTCACATTGTGATACTATGAGCTACACCACATCCCAAGGTAGTCAGGCTCTGATTAAACCTATGCAATGTTCGGATTGGGCACACTATAGGCAGACATTAAAACCATGCCGACAAGGAGCTCGCCAGGATTCTCCATCTCCGGACAGGTATACACCGCTATACACACTGGGACTTATCTTTCTAATACAACTAAAAATACATTCAAACTGCTTAAGCTGGTATTGAGATGTATGTATAGCAGCGTTATACATTTGAGTTTCTATGGAGCCCGGGAGGTGATTTGGATGTAGTTTCTGTATAAGTCGCACGTGCGCTTTAGTAAGTCACACATGCACTTTATGTAAGTCGCACACATGCTGAGAGCGCGCGCCCCCCTGACCTGTGGCATTTCAGTGCTCAGTAAGCACCTGGCCGGAGCTCCACTTCAGATAACTGTAAGGTGCATGAATAGATTCAGAACATTATTCAGCCAACAGTACCTACATATAAATATTTGTACGTACTTTACCGGTATACCGATAGTATAAAAGATTACACGTAACTGGAGTGATTACGCTGTACATTGCGGGCTTTAATGTAAAGCGTAAGCGAGTCTTTGCCTAAACTTGAGCTAGCTTGCCAGTTAATGACTAACAATTCGCAGCATTGCGTGTGAAGAAAGTTTGCAATAGTTTACACTAATGTAAACATATGGAAAGTCAGTTTAATCTGCATTATATACAGTCTTTGTTAAATCAGTTTAACCTGGATTATATACAGTTGTGGAGTGTGTGTGGTTGATGATTGGTTTGAGCAGCCTCACCTGGCCCGAGTCAGTCTGACAAGACTCTGGGAATGGTTAAGGCTGTACACCTGTTGTACAATGACTATTCAATGCACACAGGTTAAACCAGCCATCAGCCTCAAGAGATTTCGGACATTGCACCATGGAACACCTGCTGTATATACCATTGTACTCCAAACTCTGCAATAAACCGGTTTGAACTTAGTGAAGCCACCTAGGTGGAGTGTGGTAGCAAAAACTGCTGCACTGGTGCCCAAAATAGGGCCTCTCCGAACCAGGAAGGGACACAGAAAGGCTGTCCGAGGACGCACTGGGCCACCTAGCAGCAGCCCAGGCCTAGCCACACTTCTGTCAGCCAGCAGCCCAAAGCACATTACTCCAAGAGGGAGATGGGGAATGCCCTTCGCCCTACCAATGCCTGTTCTATGCCTGTTCTGAGTTACACCATGGCCCAGCTGTCAAGCCTCAACCAGCCTGTCCAGACAGCCATGCAACGGCCATGTCCAGGGACACCTCCACCAGTCAGGGCAGCAGCCCTGCAGTGTGTGTATATTGTGACATTTTGTGTTCAATATCTGCTCAAAAGGATGACTCAAGCTGTTTTCTCTTTCTGTATGTGTTATTGCAAAGAATAATTTAATATATGAAACAGTACAAAGGGAACTCATAGTTTGTGACAGATCACATTACAACTTTTATGCAGAAATCCTAGCCCCCAACATTGATGTACTCCCACACACACACAGTCCACCCAAACTGTGCATCCTACCTACTGCAATATAACAAAAGCAGAGCAACTCCTTCCATCACCCTGCACACTTTAGCCCCTACAAACTTGCTTCTACTCACCTCCACTACTGCTACTACTAGTAGTACTACAATAAATACAACTCTCAGTCATAGATGTACTGTATTGCTCACCCTTTTCAGCTTCATTGACCCTTCCTAATCAATAGATGCCATTGATACATCCCAACGTAATTTCCAACCTAAACGGCAGAATAGGTAGCTCCAAATTCAAAATTTATATTTAAGAAGAACATCAGTTTCATAAAATAACATGTAACATAACAGCTCAGATGACTACACAACGCAAAGACATTGATTCAAACAGCATGCAAGCTGTGTGATTGAGGGGTAGCAGCGTACATATTAATCACCATGGCAATGATAGAAAACATTGCAAAAACTAAAACTATACGTCATATACATTCACTGGACAAAGATTATGAAAATAAAACTATAATTTCTTGCTAGAAATGTTATGAAAACACATTTTAACGTCCAAACTATCTTAAAATGTTGCATTTTCCACTGAGAATTAAAATAATCCATTTTGTTTTGGCAGACATAAAGTTGACATAGGTGAGTTAGAATAACTTCTTCGACCAGTCAATAAGGGGGCGCTGTCCCAGCGAACGCTTATATGGGTCGTTTTGGGTCATATTGACAAACAACCTATTCTGTCATTTATGTTAGAGAACAGGCTATATATCCCTATGCATAGTAAATAGTTTTAAGTATTATTTTGTGCTCCTATTATTATCACAGTAGAAATGCGGCATGTATGTGTGTGGGGGAATCTCTTATGACTTCTTTCTTTTTGGGGGGAGTTTGTGATGTGGTCAGAGGATCCTGTCAAACTGTCCATTGAATGGAAGCCTGTGAAGTCCTTTGAGATGGGCAACTGTGATAAAGGGTCAATATAAATATACCATCCTTGTTTGAGTTGAGATGTTTCGATTAAAGTGTCTGAAAGGAAATAAGAAAAGCATGTTGTGTCACTACTGTGCATGTAGCGCCTTCAAATCAATGTTTCTTCAATACACTGTCTATTGTCACGTACATTGAAGGTTTGTTGGCATATTTATATTCCTTCCTACACGACATTAGGTCATCTATTTTCTGTTTCTTGGCTGGACTTCCTTTTTGCCACCTACCACATAGTACCTTACAATTATGTAAATTGTAACCTAATCTAAGAGGTGTAATTTATTTCATTATTCATAAGAAAAACGATACTCACACACTTTCACACCCAGAGAGCGAACTGGATAGATTGTACATTCCTAGCATGAGTGACCTTGACAATGTTAATCTTTAAATGTTGTGGATCATGTTTCTGGGTGATGCAAAAAAAAATGTTGATTCTCATTTGCACCACACCACTCAAAAACTCTTTGTATGCAGAGCCCAAAGTGCTTTTCGCTGATTTGTGACTGTTCGAGTATCTCATCCACTTCCTTGTCAAACATTGCTTTCAATAAGCATGTGGATAAAAGCTGATTTTTTTTAACTAACCTGATGTTGAACACAAGGAGAAAAAAGGCCATAATTGAGTGACGTTTGAGAAGTATTTTTCCTAAGGCTAATTAACTGTGTTTAGCACAAAAAACTGGTCTCCATGGTAACAATGGTGGATGAAAAAAAGACTTCTATCATACAGGCGCTTATTTTAGGTGGTGATTAGTGAGAAGTTAGAGGTAAAAATACTGTATATATGACACTTGTACTTTTTTGCTTGTGAATGTAATTTTATGTAAAGATTAAAGTTTGATCAGACATGATCAAGTCTGAATATATTGCGTATAGCATGCAGAGAATACGCTATAGCTTTATGTCAACTCACAAACTTTATGGGACTACATTTGGTTTGTCTGGAGAGCACCTTGCTCAAACTAACATGCATACATGTCATAAAGTTGTCAATATGAAAAACTATAAAATATACACAATACACAAACAATCTGTGGTTTATTTAGTTAATCAGCTTTCATCCTCAGAAGAAGGTTAAACATGCAATCAAGTGTACAAGAGCCTCTGCTATTCCAATCGGAAAATAGCACTGGACATGATTTTAATGGGAGGTGGGTGAAAATCGGACTCGGAGCATGTGCAGTTGGAGGCTTTGGAGAGCAGCGCTAAACCCAGCTGGTCCTCAGAGGAGTAGGAGGGCTGGATGAAGGGCACCGCCCCTGGAGGACATGGTAGGGAATTCAGCTGATGGACCTTTGAAGCCTCGTTAGTGATTGTTTTGACAACTCCTGCTCGACTTATCAGAAGGAAACATGCGCCGTCACAGGCCCACACGTTCGCAGCTAGCCCTCACCCATACACAAGCAGATTGCACACTCAACACACACAAACACACTCACAAACACACACACTTTTCAAAAGTTGTCTCCTGACACTCAAAACGCACTCATCTGACACTCAAACTCACTCTGCCGACTGACAGCTAAGACACGCTCCTACGACAAATTAGGCTTGATTTACAATGAATGTCTGAGTAGCTGTGTGTTTTGGGTCGGTTTGTACGTGTGTGTTTATTGTCTTTATTGGAGAGTGAATTTGTGTGTGTGTGTGTGTGTGTGTGTGTGTGTGTGTGTGTGTGTGTGTGTGTGTGTGTGTGTGTGTGTGTGTGTGTGTGTGTGTGTGTGTGTGCATTTGAGACCCAAGACTGAAGAGAGAGGTCATATAACGGAGGTCATGTAACATCATGTCACTTGACAGGCTCCACTGACATCTCTCTCTCTCACACACACACACACACACACACACACACACACACACACACACACACACACACACACACACACACACACACACACACACACACACACACACACACACACACACACACACACACACACACACACACACCTTTGCCCCACCCCAACCCCTGAGTCTCCCTCTATTCAATGGGTTTCCTACCATTTTAGCAGTGGTGGCAAATGTGCACACATTCTTTACTCAAGTGAAAGTACTCTGGAAAAGTGGAAAAGTACAGGCTCTGAAATGTACTCAAAGTATGAAAGCCTTCTGACATTTCTACTGGCTCTTTGTGTGCAAAGCTAACTGAACCTGTCATTTAGTATTACATTTACATTTACATTTAGGGCATTTAGCAGACGCTTTTGTCCAAAGCAACTTACAACCATCCATACACACGTTCTCACACAATAAAATAAACAATATACAGAAATTAATGAACATTAACTTCGCTCCAATGTCAAAATTTGTTTTCAATGTCAGCAGCAGAACTGAAAACATTATGATCAAAATGAGAACACTCTTTGGTTAGAAATTCCCTCATCTCTACAGGAAAACTAAAATCCTTTTAGGTTGGCACAAGACAACGCATTCGCCAAGAATGTTTCTTCGAGCCAACAACTTCAAACATTTGTCTTAAATAAGGCCGTGGATGGGGAATGTCTTGTTGCTGCTCTGAATCTGCTTCGTCTGCAATGTTTGCTGGTTCACTTTCATCCATCCTCACTCGCTACGCTACTAATTCTCCCATAAACACAATTTCCCCGCGGTGAAGTCTCCCTCTCGTCTCCGTCTTTTACGTTGTTTTCGTCTTGTTACGTCTGTCTGCGTGATATGCACAGATGGATACACCAATATATCATCTTTTCTATGTGTGATTGTCCCATCCATTTAGTTTGAAATTGGTCTTGATGTTGGGAAGGCGTGCAATGGTGCAAAATGAAAAAATAATCAATAATTCCCCTCAAACATAAAGCGCATGTTTTGAAAATGTAAGGAGTAGAAAGTACAGATATTTGTGTTAAAATGAATGGAGTACAATTTTAAAGTTGTCAGAAAAATAAGTACTTAAGTACCTGTGGGAGTGTGTGTGGATGGTGGCTGGTTTAAGCAGCCTCACCTGGCCCGAGTCAGACTGGTTGGACTCTGGGGCTGGGTGGGGCTGCACACCTGTTGCACATTGAGCAATCAGTGTGCACAGGTTAAACCAGCCACCACCACATACACTCAGGAAGAGATCTCCTGCATGGCAGTGGAGCACCATTGTCATGGTCATTTACTGCAACTTTTACAATAAACCGGATTTTCAACATCACCACCCTGTGTCCAATTGGTTTGGAGGAGCCCGAGGAAAGTCACCCAGGTGGAGTGGGAAAAGCCACCTAGGTGGCGTGTAGTAAATTGGACTTTGCTACAGTACCGTAAAGAAGTATTTATACTACACTACTTCCCACCTCTGCCATTAAGGATTGCATCACTTTATCTCCCAGTGACATTTAGTTGTGGAACCATTTACATATAACACACACACACACACACACACACACACACACACACACACACACACACACACACACACACACACACACACACACACACACACACACACACACACACACACACACACACACACACACACACACACACACAGCAGCATCAATGAGAAATGGAGCTCTAGAACAACCCTGCATTCTACTCTTTATTGCTTCTCTCTTTCCGCTCTCTTTATTCATATTGCATTTATATTAATTTTTTTATCAGCAAAGCAACAGCACACAAACAGAGACAAATAAATGGTATTTTCCATGTCAGAGAATTTCTGCGTCTAGTTTATATGGTGGATTTTCTTTGTCTATGTGTACAAGAGTGTGTGTATATTTGTGTGTGTGTGTGTGTGTGTGTGTATTTGTGTGTCAGTATGTTAATGGACGTGTTTGTGTGCATGTGTTGTTGCATCCATGCATTGGTGTGCATGTGTTTGTATGCTTGTGTGTGTGCGCTTAACATGGCCTGAGGGCATGGACAGGGGGAAGTCTAGGGAGTTTCCCCTAGGGCAGAGCACAGCTGAAACACACTTCACATGCACTCTCACACACCAGTGCACTTCACAGGAAACCACAACCACCCACAATGCATCCGCTCAGATATGCTCACTTACAAATGTATGGTTAAACAGACACACAGACACACACACATAAACACGCACACATTCACAAAAGTAACTGCTGTTTCCATAATTTAAAACACGACAATACCACTAGTTCCTACATGCACACATTTGTTGTAAAGACTGTAATCTGTAGCCTATGGATTCAATGACAAGCACACTTGAAGGGCTGTAGTAGACAACTAGCAGCAATCAGAGATGTATATAACCAGACATCACAAGCTCTAGACCACACTTTTTTTGCGGCAAATCCAAACTGTTTCCACACTCACAATTATTTCCATCCCAAATACCCAGAGGTTCATACAGTGCCTAACTAAAATCAAGTATCAGTATTTCAGCTGCAGAGTTTAAAAAGTGTCCATCGCAAGATCACCAAAGAACAACCATGTATTTATTCCAAGACACATATACACCCATTATTATTTAAAAACAGAAAGAAAAGAAAGAAAGACAATTGCTAAATACATGATTGGGGGCAAGATACTGTAGTATAACAAGACTGGAGAACAGGAGAAGACTAACTGCTCGCCTCTGTGTTCTCAGTCAACACAGAGGCGAACAGTTAGTCTTCTCCTGTTTTTAGAATATTCATCAGTAAAAACCTAGCCTTGATACACGGTGCTCGTCTGCTGAAACAAGAGGCATCATGCTTGTGCAATGAGGAAAACAGATTGATTGTTAAATTAATATTCATAATTTTACTCACATTTGTAAACACATTAAATTGTGAATATAATGAGGGCTTTGGACCACTGTTTTGGTTACCTTTGCAGTTTTTTGATTCAGTTTTTCATTTGTTTGACCCAATTCTTACACTCTTAATGCAAATGCCATACTACTCATTTTCTGCTCCAATTAATACATTTTTATGTAAATGAATAACTTTGAGGACATTCTTTTTTAATCTGCATATTGATGCAAGAACATTGAGCATACTACATAACTGAACTGATAAAAGTCTAAATCCTAGTGATTTCCTATTTATGAAATAATTTTTATAAATGATTTATAAAAAGATATCTGATCTGTAAGTGAGGGAAAAAAATTGTTAATTTAGATCTCATAGCTGATGTTGTATGTGGCAACAATAATATTCAAATGTGCACGATGTGAGGAAATTAGATGGCAAGAGAGTTGCATGAAAACATTTGCCAACGTGATCTCAAACCTAAACGACAGAATAGGTTGTTTATCAATACGACCCAAAACGGCCCTGTAGCACTGATCAGGCTACAGTCCAGGGAAATGACTACAGCACGAGGAGTCCGGAGGCAAAAGTTCCGTTTTTATTGTCGTTTCACACTTCAAGTACAATATACACAATCGCCGTCTTGCAGAGACGCGCGTTCTCTGCGTTCTCTGCGTTCTCTACGGTCTCTCTCTCTCTCTCTCTCTCTCTCTCTCTCTCTCTCTCTCTCTCTCTCTCTCTCTCTCTCTCTCTCTCTCTCTCTCTCTCTCTCTCTCTCTCTCTCTCTCTCTCTCTCTCTCTCTCTCTCTCTCTCTCTCTCTCTCTCTCTCTCAGCCAGTCACCGTCGTGACTGAACCCGACCTCACTGTGGGGAGAGCACAACACAAGTCATTCTTTTAATAGGTTCCTAATTGCGCTTATCCCCTACAGCTGCGACTGTGGCCCCAATTGAGCCGCTCCGCCCCTTTTAGCTGCAGCCGGCGCTAGGCCACGCCCCCCCTCACCACATATCCCCACCGCCCCACTTAGGCCGGGGAGCCGTCCGGCCGACAGCCAACTCCCCCCCCCCCCCCCCCCCCCCCCTCCAGTTCCGGCAGTCGGGAGAGGAAGTCCGCCACCACCATCTGCACCCCCGGCCTATGGACCACCCGGAAGTGAAATGGCTGTAAGGCCAGGTACCACTTTGCAGGGGGGCGTGGTCCGAACAGAGGGTGAACGGGCGCCCTAGGAGGTAGTAACACAGGGCGTCGACCGCCCACTTAATGGCCAGACACTCCTTCTCCACGGTGCTGTACCTTCCCTCCCGGTCCGACAACTTCCGGCTAAGGTACAGCACCGGGCGGTCCACGCCCTCCACCTCCTGGGACAGCACAGCTCCCAGCCCTCTGTTCGACGCGTCCGTCTGCAACACAAAAGGGAGATCAAAGTCAGAAGTGTGCAAAAGCGGCTCCCCGCAGAGAGCCTTTTTAACTCTCTCAAACGACGCCTGGCACTGCTCGGTCCACTGGACCGGATCTGAGGCACCCTTTCGGGTGAGGTCGGTCAGAGGGCTGGTCAGCTCAGAGAAGGCAGGGATGAAGTAGCCTGCCAGCCCCAGGAACGCCCTCACCTGCTATTTGGTCTCAGGCCGCGGGAATGTCGCGACCGCCTCAGTCTTCTCAATTTGCGGGCGCACCTGCCCACTACCCAAGCGGTACCCCAAATACCGTACCTCCCTCCGACCAATCATGCACTTCCCTGGGTTGGCCGTGAGCCCCGCCCGCCTCAGTTACTCGAGCACTGCCGCCACCCGCTGCATATGCTGCTGCCAGGTGTCACTATGAATGATGACATCATCTATGTAGGCAGCTGCGTATGCAGCGTGCGGCCGCAGCACCCTGTACATGAGACGCTGGAAAGTGGCAGGGGCTCCGAACAACCCAAATGGAAGCACCTTAAATTGGAATAAGCCGTACGGAGTGGAGAAGGCCGATTTTTCCTTAGACTCTGGAGACAAGGGAATCTGCCAGTAGCCCTTGGTTAAATCCAGTGTCGAAAAAAAACGAGCAGTGCCTAGCCGATCCAGGAGTTCGTCGACCCGAGGCAGGGATACGCATCGAATTTTGACACGCTATTCACCTTGCGGTAGTCGACACAGAACCGGATGGACCCGTCGGACTTACGTACCAGTACGATCGGACTGGACCACCCGCTGTGCGACTCTTCTATTACCCCCACATCCAGCATAGATTTTAATTCCGCCTTAACCATTTTCCGTTTGTGTTCTGGCAACCTATACGGGCGAGTTCTAACCGTCACGCCGGGGGATGTTTCGATGCGGTGGTCATTGAGCGTCGTGCGTCCCGGCCGGGAGGAGAAGACGTCCGCAAACCGGTGTTGCAGCTCAGCAACCTCGGCTCGCTGGTGCGGTGCCAAGGACCCACCACAGGGGACCCGGGACGGCTGGCCCGGCCCGGTCACCTCCGGACCGAACTCGTCCTCCCGGGCCACCGAGGTTACCATAGCCACCAGGCCTCCAGCGGTCTCTGTGGTCGGGGAACCGGGCGGACTGGCGCCGCGGGGACCTCCCCTGCCCCGCCCCGCCCCGATTTAGACGGGGCAGTGCCAGATGGTCCTCCGCCAGGGTGATGGCGGCCTCCAGGTCCGCAGGCCGGTGTCACTGGACCCACTCGGCCGTGGTTGGGGGTAAGCCCTCTATGAAGCGGTCCAGCGCCACCTGTTCCACCACCTGTCGGCTGCTGCGGTCCTCCGGCCGCAGCCACCAGGCCGCGGCATCCACCAGCTGGTGCGCGTAGGCAAAGGGCCGACGTCCACCATCCTAAGCTCCTTGAATCGGCGGCGATGACCCTCCGGCGGAAGACCGAGGCGGTCCAGTAGGCTCCTCTTTACGGTGGCGTAGTCCCCGCGGGCGGTGGCAGACAACGCATGTGCTGCGGTCAGGGCTGCTCCGGTCAAGAGTGGCTGCAGTCGGAGCGCCCAATCGGCCTCCGGCCAGCCACACGCCCCTGCCGTCCCCTCAAACACCTCCAAAAATGCCTCCACGTCGTCCTGGGGGGACATCTTTGGCAACGGTATCTGGGGTCGGGCTACCTCCGCTTCATCCCCTCGCCGGTCCCTTGACCCAGGCTGCATCATCTGGCGGAATATCGCCCGCTCCTCCGCGTGTTGAGCTGCGATCTCTAAGACCGCCTGCGTCTGCTGGTGTTGGGCACGGATGAGGCCCTCCTGAGTCTCCGCAATGCGACGCAGCGCTTGGGCCAGCGGCGACTCTGGGATCTGCTCCTCCATGTGCGTGGATGATCGAAAAAAAGAAAAAGAAAAAATATATCCGAACCTCCTCTGGTCCCTGTTCAGGCACCACTGTAGCACTGATCAGGCTACAGTCCAGGGAAATGACTACAGCACGAGGAGTCCGGAGGCAAAAGTTCCATTTTTATTGTCGTTTCACACTTCAAGTACAATATACACAATCGCCGTCTTGCAGAGACGCGCGTTCTCTCTCTCTCTCTCTCTCTCTCTCTCTCTCTCTCTCTCTCTCTCTCTCTCTCTCTCTCTCTCTCTCTCTCTCTCTCTCTCTCTCTCTCTCTCTCTCTCTCTCTCTCTCTCTCTCTCTCTCTCTCTCTCTCTCTCCTCTCTCTCTCTCTCTCTCTCTCTCTCTCTCTCTCTCTCTCTCTCACAGCCAGTCACCGTCGTGACTGGACCCGACCTCACTGTGGGGAGAGCACAACACAAGTCATTCTTTTAATAGGTTCCTAATTGCGCTTATCCCCTACAGCTGCCTCTGTGGCCCCAATTGAGCCGCTCCGCCATTTCTAGCTGCAGCCGGCGCTAGGCCACACCCCCCCTCACCACAGGCCCATATAAATGTTTGGTGGTACAGTGCATCCCTATCGCCTGGTTGAAGAAACAGCAATATGTCACTTTTACGTTCCTATTTATTTGTGGGGTTGTGGTTTTCCCCCGTTTCTGTTTTCCTCTTCCTGTCCTTTATGTTAGAACTACAAATATGGCTGTTCTGGAGTCCAGCTGGTTTGATTGGTGGAGGCTAACCAACGAGGGCCAAGCCGCCCGATAAAAGGCCTTGTCGGTTCCACTTGGGCCCCCTCGGATGCTCCATCAAGCTCGTGCATGATCACACAGGCGCTCTTGTGTCCCTGCCTGTTGGCTGTGTTTTGTGCAATGTCTGTGGTTTGTTGCCACTGTGGCCATTGGTCACTTATTCTGTTTCATTAGGTGTTTCTTCCAGGTTTGTTTAAGCTTTAGCCCAGCCTGTTGGAAGCTGGAATAGTGAGTGTCCTTTCATTTGGTGCCCCATCTTTTCCTGTTTTTGTTGAGCTAGGGAGCTAGGCTTACCAGTTGTATTTCTTTGGAGCTGTAGTGACTACGACGTCCATTGTCCTTTCGTGTCGCTCACTCTTGGGATGGCTGGGTATGTGCAATAGTAGACGCTTGTTGTCTTGCGAAAGAATGAATGTCCAGATAAAATATCTTCATTTATTAACGATTTAATCTTTAACTGACTTATCCAAATAACGAAAGTAGGGATTAGTGTTATACAAAGGGCAAACAAAAAACGGCAAGACTAGCAAGGTATAAAGACAGTGTGCTTTTCCAGCCGAACCCCCTCTCTGGCCTCCGGTCCTTTCCTTTTAAGGACAACTTGCCCTGTAGGGGGAGCACACGGCACAAACAGCAATTAAACTTGACAAACACACACACACACACACAATACTACAAATTACAACTAAATAAAAACAAAGGGAATTGGCTCCTACAGGAGCTATTACAAATACTATTTTGTTTTAAGGTAAGTCTGTTATGTTTATTTTAGCCCAGGCTCACCCTGATGATATATAGCTTCCCTGACCTATTTCAGGCTTGATATGTTTGTTGTTGCAATAAACCCTTTGTTTACTTGTGAAATCCCGCGACTGTACTATTTGAGTTGGCTTTATCAGAATCAGAATCAGAAAAGCTTTATTGCCAAGTACGCTTTTTAGACATACAAGGAATTTGTCTTGGTGATGTAGGTGCACGTCACGTTCTCTATTGCACATTAAACAGAACAAAAAAAATATGTATAAATATATGTATAAATATATACACACAATTTAGACGTACAACAGCAGATTTAAGAGCAGATTTAAGTACAGTGGCATGTAGAGCCAGGGGTGGGGTGTGGAGAGCGTCAGGGTGGTTTCCGGGCCTTGTTAATAAGGCTAGTGGCGGAGGGGAAAAAACTGTCCTTGTGACGAGAGGTTTTGGTCCTGATGGACCTCAGCCTCCTGCCAGAGGGGAGTTGCTCAAAGAGATTGTTGCCGGGGTGGGAGGGGTCAGCCACAATCTTTCCTGCACGCTTCAGAGTCCTGGTGGCGTAAAGGTCCTGGAGCGGTGGCAGATTGCAGCCAATCACCTTCTCAGCTGAGCGAACAACACGCTGCAGTCTGCCCTTGTCCTTGGCTGTGCTAGCAGCGTACCAGGTGGTGATGGAGGATGTGAGGATGGACTCAATGATGGCTGTGTAGAAGTGCACCATCATTGTCTTTGGCAGGTTGAATTTCTTCAGCTGCCGCAGGAAGTACATCCTCTGTTGTGCTTTCTTGACGAGGGAGCTGATGCTCAGCTCCCACTTGAGGTCCTGGGAGATGATAGTTCCCAGGAAGTGGAAGGACTCCACAATGTTGATTGTGGAGCCAGAGAGGGTGATGGGGGCAGGTGGGGCTGGGTTCTTCCTGAAGTCCACAACCATCTCCACTGTCTTTAGAGCGTTGAGCTCTAGGTTGTTTTGCTTGCACCACTTCACCAGGTGGTCAGCCTCCGACCTGTAGGCGGACTCGTCTCCATCAGAGATGAGTCCGATGAGGGAGGTGTCGTCCGCGAACTTCAGAAGCTTGACAGACTGGTGACTGGAGGTGCAGCTGTTGGTATATAGGGAGAAGAGCAGAGGAGAAAGAACACAGCCCTGAGGGGATCCGGTGCTGATGGTCTGTGAGTCGGAGACGTGTTTCCCCAGCTTCACATACTGCTTCCTGTCAGACAGGAAGTCAGTGATCCACCTACAGGTGGAGTCAGGCACACCAAGCTGGGAGAGTTTCTCCTGAAGCAGAGCCGGGATGATGGTGTTGATGAAGGCAGAGCTGAAGTCCACAAACAGGATCCTGGCATAGGTTCCTGCGGAGTCCAGGTGCCGGAGGATGTAACGGAGGGCCAGGTTGACTGCATCGTCTACAGACCTATTGGCTCTGTAGGCAAACTGTAGGGGGTCCAGGAGCGGGACGGTGATGTCTTTGAGGTGAGAAAGCACAAGGCGCTCAAAGGACTTCATAACCACAGAGGTCAGGGCGACGGGTCTGTAGTCATTAAGTCCTGTGGTCCTTGGCTTCTTAGGAACAGGAATGATTATTGAGGACTTGAAGCAGGCTGGCACATGGCATGTCTCCAGTGAGGTGTTAAAAATGTCTGTGAACACTGGAGACAGCTGGTCAGCGCAGTGCTTCAAGCTGGATGGGGAGACAGCATCCGGTCCAGAAGCTTTCCTGGGGTTTTGTCTCCTGAACAGTCTGTTGACGTCTTCCTCATTGATGAGGAGAGTCGTCACTGAGGTGGGTGGGGAGATGGAGGGGGGGACCTTTAAGGTGGGGGAGGTGGAGGTGATGCACTGTAGCTGGGGCTGTTGGGACTGTTGGGAGGCGTCACGGGGGATGGTATCAGGGAAGACCCTTTGTTGGGAGGACTTTAGGGGGATGGTTACAGGACCGACCCCTTGTCTATCAAAGCGGCAGTAGAACTCGTTAAGGTCGTTGGCTAGGCGTCGGTCGTTGGTGGAGTGGGATACTTTGGGCTTGTAGCTGGTGATCTGTTTGAGCCCTCTCCAGACAGAAGCAGAGTCGTTAGCTGAGAACTGGTTTTCGAGTTTCTCAGAGTACCGTTGTTTAGCCTCTTTCACCGCCTTGCTAAACTTGTACTTTGCTTCTTTAATTCTGTCTTCGTCCCCACTCCTGAACGCCTCAGCCTTATCCAAACGTAGCCTTCTGAGTTTGGCTGTGAGCCAGGGCATGTCATTGTTGAAACTCACCCTGGTGCACGATGGAACACAGCAGTCCTCACAGAAGCTGATGTATGACGTCACAGCCTCTGTGTACTCATCTAGACTGTTGGTAGCAGTCCTGAACACATCCCAGTCAGTAGAGTCCAAGCACGTCTGGAGATCCTCCACAGCTACACTGGTCCACTTCCTTGATGTCCTCACTACAAGTTTGCAGAGTTTAAGCTTCTGCCTGTAGGCGAGGATCAGGTGGACTATGACGTGGTCAGATAGTCCCAGTGCAGCACGGGGGACCGCGTGATAAGCATCCCTGACTGTGGTGTAACAGTGATCCAGAATGTTCTCCTCTCTGGTCGGGCATTTAATATGCTGTCTGTATTTAGGTAGTACATGAGTGAGGTTTCCTTTGTTAAAGTCTCCAAGGACAATAACTAAGGAGTCCGGGTTGGTCCGCTCCACACATAGTATCTGGTCGGCGAGCATGCGCTGTGCGACCTGCACGTTGGCCTGCGGCGGGATGTAAACACCCACCAGAATGAATGAATGGAACTCCCGGGGTGAATAAAAAGGCTCACAGTTTATGATGAGAGATTCCAGGTCAGGAGAACAATGCTGCTGGATCACTGTCACGTCGTTGCACCAACCGCTGTTGATGTAGAAACAGATTCCTCCACCTTTAGTTTTGCCGGAGAGGTCCGTGTCTCTGTCCGCTCTGTAGAGTTGGAAGCCTTCCAGCTCTAGCGCAGAGTCCGGTATTAGTCCACAGAGCCACGTCTCCGTGAAGCACAAAACAGTCTATGAAGAAAAGTCCCTGTTTCCCCCCAACAGCAGTTGTAGTTCTTCCAGTTTGTTGGGCAGTGAACGCACGTTAGAGAGAAATTTGCCCGGTAACGGTGTGCGTAGTCCTCGCTGGTGAAGACGCACCAGCGCACCGGCCCGTTTCCCTCTCCTTCGGCGTTTCGCTGCGTGAGCCAAGGTGAGCACACCTTTGACTAGTATGTCCAAAATTTCCAGTGTAGGGAGAAGAAAAGTACAAAAATCCTCTGGCGTTGTTCCCCTGATGTTCAAGAGCACTTCCCTGGAAAAAGAGATCCGGGTACCATCGCCTAAAACAAGGTTAAAACACAAAACAAACAAAACAACGCGCACAGACACACCGAGTCAACCGTTTGCGGCGCCATCTTGGTCATCTCCCCCTCTGTCCCCTAGACTTGAGGGTTGTAACAGTCACATATGTCAAGCTTCTGTCTGTCAAAACAAATCCGTGGCTTAGGGTTAGGCCAACGCTGCTGCGCACGGCGTCCTTTTTGCAGGGACTTAAGATTTTCAAAGAGTGATCCTAAGGGGCATCCTGGTTAATAAGTCTAATGGCCAAATTCCTATCTCTTTCCAGTTCATTTATTGCAATGCCTTTTATTTCCAACACGTTTGTTGACATTTGATGATGCTTTGTGAGATCTCCTGTAGAGTTAGAGCCCCCAAATTGATTATTTGATGTGTCCTTAAGGCCCACTTTCAAGTGTCCTTGACCCCTATGTCCCCTACTTATTATACCTACTTCCTGTAGGGCTAGACCCTCCAAATGAATGATTTGCCCTGATTAAATAAGGCCAATCGTCTATATCTCACTACCAAGTCATTCTGTGCCCTCATGTGTGTTTGCGTCGCATCCTTTATCTCTATGACCCCAATTTTGATAATTCTAGTAGTCTTTTGAATTTCTCGGCCTAGTCCATCCCAAAGAAGAAGAAATGTCAACATGGGTCACTCGTAGATTTTAGTTTTAATTGAAAGTACATCATCAAATAGCTGTATTCATTTGTCATGATTGTCTTGAGAACCACTTCATCCCGAAATGACCCGTATCCGGGTAAAGCCCTTCCCCCAATTGCAAAGACGTTTTAAGGCATTTCAACACATGAGAAAGCAGTCATGTGTGACACCCCTAGAAAGATAAGATTCTCAACTTTCAGTCCATCACAACTATTGCTAAATGGAAGACAATTCTAACCCCAAAAAAATAAATAACATGTAACAAAAAGTTATATATTTTATAATCTTTTTCACGTTATTTGATCTACACATATTATAACTATTTTATATATATATATATATATATATATATAATATAATATTCCATCAGTCCAAACCATATCACTCTGTGACAAAAACTCACCGAACCTTCAAGAACAAACTTCCCTTTTTCTTTGCACAACCAGAAATGATGTCTTGCTTTTTTGTTTTTGTCATCAAATGTGTGTTGATCACATAAAACCACCATAAATGGATAACCCAGTGTCTGGGCACCATTTGTCAACTAAATAGGGTGTTAACAATCAATGTATAGTAGATAAGAGTGGGTTTCAGAGAAAATAGGTAAATTGCCTTCAATCAGGACACATGTTATTCGTCGCCATCTGGCGGCCCTACGGTGCAATTGGCTTGCTGTCATTCAATTATATTCGCCCTGACCTTTCAATAGAGGGGTCAAGTGTCAAAATTATACATTGGGTTCTCAAGATATCTACCTGCATGTGTTTCATCAAGTTTATATTGTCAAATATGCATTGGTTTGGCTTCACTAAAACCTCTCTATCTTTACTCTACTTCAATGGCATCAAACGTTGTTCCAGGTACTCATCAGATGTTTTGCTATGGCCCTAAAGGGCTACCAACTGATAATGTACTAGCTGGTATTCAATCTAAAACATGAAATTAATTTCAGGCGGAAATGAAATCTTCCACATATGCTGTGTTCTAGGTTTATTCACTAACAAAGTAGTATTCACATTGATTATTTCACTTGCAGAACAAGTCAAAGCTGTTATATTTATTTTGGTACCAAGATTACATATTCTAGCCCTTGAAGTTGTGGAGATATACTCTATTTACTTTGGGTACGCTATTTTCAGAAACAAACTCAGTAATAGGCCTAGTGATGATGATTTTCTTTTTAAACCTTTGGATTGAGCAACGCGGACATCACTTAATTCACGTCGGCCTAGTCCGTCCCAGAGAAGAATAAATGCAATCCCTGGGTCAATCAACTATCTAAGTTTTATTGAAAGAACATCATCAGCTACATAAAATAACATATAGCATAACAGCTCAGGTAACTCATATGCAATCTGCGTGGTCACTTAACAACGATTTTGAAAATAGAACAGAACATTTCTCACTAGAAATGTTATCAAAACGCATTGTAATGCCGAAAGTATCTTAAAATGTTGCATTTTCCACTGAGAATTAAACAAATGTCATCCCTTTTGTTTTGGCAGACTGCAACTTAACATAGGTGGGGTATTGCTGTTTCTTCGACAAGTCGACAGGCGGCGCTATATCAACGAATGCTCATATGGGTTGTTTTGGTTCATAATGACATAAAACCTATTCTGTCGTTTAAGTTAGAGAACAGGCTGTATTTGCAGAAGAATGTGATGAAACATGCTTCATCCAAAGCCATGGGGTGGTTCTGATTTTAGGTTTCTGTTGTAGAGTGGGATACTTACATCTGACCACTAGGGGCAGTAGTGCCATTGCTGGGCACAGTAACCTACCGCTCTCTATCCTGAGGTAGCCAGTTGATGTATGGTCGTTATTCAGGAGAGCCACGGTTTTCGGGTTCTCAATAAATGAGCAAAGTCTGTGGCAGTCCAGTTAATATTTAATAGTTAGTATATCCCATATACTACATTGGCGACGAGGATAAATCACAATATGTAGTCTGTGAAGATAAGATGTTTTACAGAAGAAGCGATGGAGGAAACTAGTAACAGGCTAGTTCGCTAGGAAAAGCTAAGAGTGTGAAGCTATCGACGTTGGGTAAGCTAGGGATTGCTTTGCTCTCTTTTTGGCTGCAGTGACTGGACGACAGACAGGATGGCAGGCACATTCAGTTCAGTGGCAGCATTTGACAACAAGACACAAGTGTGGGAAGAATATTGTAAAATTCTGGAGCATTTTTTGTTGCAAATGAGATCGACAATGCTGTAAGAAAAAGGGCCATCCTATTGAGCTGTGTGGGCGCGCAGACCTACGCATTGATGAGGAACTTACTGAGCCCGGCAAAGCCAGGAGAAAAGTTATATGATGACTTGGTGAGTCTACTGAAATCCCATTTCAATCCTAAACCAAGTGAAATAGTAAAAAGATGGAAATTAAACTCAAGAAATACGAAACCTGAGGAAAGTGTAATTGAATATGTGGCGGAGCTGAGGAAGCTCGCGCAGGACTGCAACTATGGGGACACGCTCACAGTGATGCTACATGACAGATTAGTGTGCGGCATAAATAACGACAGAATACAGCGGAGACTTTAGTCAGAGGATGGTTTGATATTTGACACAGCGCTAAAGAAAGCGCTGGCCATGGAAGAGACCAACAAGGACATAAAAGACTTGAATTCTATGAGCGATGGAAAAGGGAGCCGACCTGTGGCGGGGACCGTTTACAAAGTGGCGCCCATATGCTACAGATGTGATGGGAACAGCCACTTGGCAAACGAGTGCAGGTTTGCGGGAGAAAAGTGTCACAACTGCGGCAAGACAGGGCACATAAAAAGGGCCTACAAACTGACATTGAAAGAGAAATCGAGCACTCAGGGACCTACAAAGATTGAAGGGGAGAGAGAGAGATATTCAAAAAGTGCACATTTCATACAGGAATAGGAAGAGAGTAGTGAGGAGAGAAGAGAGTATGTATTTACTATTCACAGTATGAACATCACATTACTATTCCCAAAGTACCTCCTCTCAGGCAATATTTAACAATAAATTGATGTAAAGTAAAATATGAGATAGATACCGGCTGTAGTGTAACAGTAATGTCACAGTCAAATTATGCTAAGCTATGGAAGAAGGCAAATGTGCCAGAGCTAGGTACATGTCCTATCAGTCTGAAAACATGTACGGGACAAAAAGTAGACATTCTAGGGTCAGCTAATGTGAAAGTTGAAAATAAAGGAATGGTCAAAGAGTTACCAGTTGTAGTTGTAGCGGGGTCAGGACCAAACCTGCTTGGGTGAGGGTGGATCACCAAGTTGGATGTGGACTGGCGCACAATGAATAAGATAATGGGCAGCAAAGATGCTTTACAGGAAGTGTTAAAGAAACATGAGCAGGTGTTCAAGGATGAGCTTGGCACGTTAAAAGGAGCCACAGCAAAGATACATGTAGCCAGTGATGCTACACTCCGCTTCTTCAAACCAAGGTCAGTGCCTTTTGCAATGAAAACTAAGGTAGAGGCTGAGTTAGATCATCTCTTGAAGGACAAGATCATAGAACCAGTGAAGTTCTCAGACTGGGCCGCACCAATAGTCCCAGTGTTAAAACCGGACAATAAGTGAGATTGTGTGGTGACTATAAAGTGACTGTAAATAGAGTGTCATCACTAGAACAGTACCCCATTCCTAAAATGGAGGACATGTTCACATCCCTAGTGGGGGGAGAATAATTCAGTAAACTGGATATGAGTCATGCTTACCAACAGATAAGGCTAGATGATGACTCAAAGAAATACGTCACAGTGAACACGCACAAGGGACTGTTCACCTATGCAAGGTTACCCTTCGGAGTCATCTCCAGTCCTGCAATCTTCCAGCGCACTATGCAAGGGATTCTACAGGTGATTCTCCAGCGTGCAGTCTATCTTGATGACATCCTTCTGACAGGAACTGATGATAAGGACCACATCCGAACACTGGACAGTGTTACAACGGCTGGAGGAGGCGGGGCTACGATTGAAACAGAGTAAGTGCAACTTCATGGAGAAGGAAGTGACATTCCTAGGACACAGGGTGGACGCTACTGGGCTGCATCCAGTGCCGTGGAAAGTGAAGGTGGTCCAGGACGCACCAGCACCTACTATAGTCACGGAATTGAAAGCATATCTGGGACTGTTAAACTACTACCATAGGTTCCTACCAAATTTGTCTACACTATTGGCTCCTCTGCACCAGCTGCTTAGGAAGGACAAGCCATGGTGTTGGGGGTCAGAGCAAAAACGGGCCTTCAACCAGTCAAAATAAATGTTACAGTTGAGCAGAGTGTGGTACATTATGATGAAGGGAAAGTACTGATACTATCCTGTGATGCCTCACCCTACGGGTTGGGAGCGGTATTGTCTTGCCTTATGCCAGATGGGGCTGAGAAGCCTATAGGGTTTGTATCACGCACACTCTCACCTGCTGAAAAGAACTATTCACAACTTGATAAGGAGGGGTTAGCTATCATATTTGGCGTGAAGAAGTTTCATAAATACTTATATGGGAGGAAGTTTGAAATCTTAACTGACCATAAGCCTCTTATCAGTTTGTTGAATAAAATGAAAAAAGTGCCACAAATAGGCATCTCCCAGAATAATGAGATGGGCAGTAACATTACGAGCATATGAGTATGTCATTAGTTACAGAGCAGGCAAGGACAACGGTAATGCCGATGCTTTCAGCCGCCTCCCTCTCCCAGAGTGTCCAAGCAGTCCGCCTCCTGAGGAACGAGTGCTGATGCTAGATCAGGAGAACAGCCCAATGATGACCTCGCAGAAAATCCAGCGCTGGACAGCCAAAGATCCAGTCCTGTCAAAGGTCCGTGAGTACCTACTGAGGGGCTGGCCAAATCACAATGATGGACATGAGTTTGCTCCTCACAAACAGAGACAGCATGAGCTCAGTGTCCAGGACAGTTGTGTGCTGTGGGGAGCCCGTGTCGTCGTTCCAGAGAGAGGACGCAGAGCAATGATGGAACAACTGCATCAGAGTCATCCCCGCATGACCAGAACGAAAGGCTTGGTCAGGAGCTACATGTGGTGGCCTAATATGGATTCTGACATTGAAAAGAAGGTAAAGTCCTGCACCACATATCAAGAGCAGAGAAAAGCACCTGCTAATGCCCCACTCCATCCCTGGGAGGGGCCCAGTAAGCCATGGAGAAGGCTACACATAGACTATGCAGGTCCTTTCATGGGAAAGATGTTTTTGGTAATAGTAGACGCTCACTCAAAATGGATCGACATATACCCATTGAGCTCAGCTACGTCAGCTGCTATCGGGGATAATCTCAGGAACAGTTTCAGTAGTCACAGCATTCCAGAGATGATTGTTTCAGATAATGCTCAGTGTTTTGTGGGTGAGAACACCAAAGAGTTCATGACAAAGAATAGAATCACACATGTCACCTCAGCACCCCCACCACCCTTCTTCCAAAGGGCTGGCGGAGCGGCCCGTTCAAACTTTTATAGAGCTAATGAAAAAGAGCTCAGGTGACACATTGGAACAAAACTGAATAGAGTTTTATTTATTTATCGTATAACTCCACAGTCCACCACCGGACATTCCCCTGCTGAGATGATGATGGGAAGGAAGTTGAGGTGCACATTAGATCTGATACATCCAGATCTAAAGAGTTAAGTGGAGGCTAAACAAGCAGGACAGAAAACATACCATGACAGACACACAAAAGCTTGCAGTTTTGTTGTTGGAGACTTAGTGTATACCAAGAATTTTGGGTATGGCCCTAAATGGATACCGGGGCTGGTTCAGGAGATCACAGGGCCCGTGTCGTATACTGTATTATTGGGGGATGGTCGAGTGGTACGTCAGCATGTTGACCAGCTGTTCAGCAGACAGGAAAATGACGGTTCAGAGCCAATGACAGACAAAACAGACGAGGACGACTACGTAGAGCTCAGTCCGCCAGACAGTGAGGTGCCACAGGACACAAGTATACCACTGCACAAACAGACAATGCACCTGTTACTGAGGAAATCAACGGACCTGGTGGTTCACCTAAAGCGGAATTGCGACGCTCTCAAAGAACTAGAAAACCCCCAGCTCATTTTGGAGAGTTTGGGAGGTAAAGGAGATTCCTTCTCATGTGCTAGAATGCACCCTTATCTCCTTTAGGAAGTAAGGTAGTCTACCCTTGCTTCCAACAAAGACATTTTGTGAGTGTGTATGAAAAGAAAAAGACATGGGACACTCACACAGCCTTGTTAATTGTTTTTAAACGGTTCAAACGGTTGTTCAGTTAAACAGACTGTAATGTTATTGATGCGTTAAGTGATTACAAGTTGCTCACAATTATTTTTATGGTTACTGTCATTGGAAAGTGCATATTTTACATAGTACAGTGTTTAATCTGAAAATGTATAACTAACAGGGTCAGTTCAGATTTAAAGGGTGAGGAATGTTGTAGAGTGGGATACTTACATCTAACCACTAGGGGCAGTAGTGCAATTGCTGGGTACAGTAACCTACCGCACTCTATCCTGAGGTAGCCAGTTGATGTATGGTCGCTGTGCTGGAGAGACACGGTTCTCAATAAATGAGTCATGAGCAAAGTCTGTGGCAGTCCAGTTAATAGTTAATAGTTAGTATATCCAATATACTACAGTTTCCCTGAGGATTTAAAACGTTCCTTGCAAATTCCTTCCAAATCAACTGCATAACTTATTAGTGTGAGTTACTGCTGTGCTTTGATTAAATCTAATAACCTAAGAGGACTACAAATGACTACAAGCATGGTGTACCCGGTATTGAAGTCAGAAGCTGACCATGACACTGTCACTGCTGCAAAACTGGTAAACGTAGGGTACTATACTAAATACTACATGACACAAAGAAACCAAAAGTAAAGGTATATTTGAACACTTCATGTTCTTCCTATTAAGAGTTACAGAATGTGGATTTTTCAAGGCCTGATCACAGGCTGAAAAAAAAAAATGGACATAGAGTTTTTGTGACTCACCCATTGGTTTACACGCAATCTTATTGAGTGTAGATATATCCATATTTGGCACATTGAGGGCTGCCTTGCAGTAGTCTATTTCCAAAACTCATTAATACTCAAGATTTAATAATGTTTTAATGAAATGGAATCAAAGAGTACCTCGTAAATACATAATACGGAGATGAACCTGAGATCCTAAAAAAAAGATTGACTTGTAAAAAAGATTGACTTGCATTAAGAGAATGAAATCATATTTCTATTCTATTGTAAAGGTCTTTCTGCATTCGACTACAGTGAACCACCTGAAAGGCCATTAAAGGAGCTATATACTATTTTCCGCCTGGGCCCTGACGTGTATTCATTATTCTATAGAAGAGGAGTCTGGCACATCATGTCACTGATTGTGTGTGTGAAGTGTTGATGTGAGTGTCATTGTGCATGTATACAAGTGTCTTTTGTATGCAGTGTCATTAAAGACCAGCCTCTATCATCTGCAAAAAACAAATGTTGGCATCTCTGATCAAAACAGACCTTTAATTCTTTAAATTGGCAGCATAAATATGAATATGTGTACACGTAGTGATGAGAGTGGGTGGTTTTGTATATGTGTGACGTTTGTGTGGGTGTGCGTGCTAGTGCATGGGGGGATGTGTGTGCATATCTGCATAAGTGCATTTTAAAGCCTGCTTGCGTGACAGGCCACGTTCTGCTTAAAAGCACATATTCAGCATTTTATACGCTGCCGGCACTTCCCTTATCAGTACTTCACGTACATAAAGCATGTGGCATTTTGGCGTGAGTGGGTGTGGGTTATTGTGTGTTTGTGTGTGTGTGTGATGGTGTCTGTGTGTGATCCTGTGATTGTCTGTGTGTGGTTGGCCCGCACATGTATGTGTATCTTGCACAGTTCTGTAAGTATACATGTAATGTGGACAGTGAAAATAAGAGCTTGCTTTTTCACCACTACGTTTCTCTGACCTGTCTTATGCTACTCATAAGCTCTCTAGCCTATTTTTGTCTCTCTCTCTCTCTCTCTCTCTCTCTCTCTCTCTCTCTCTCTCTCTCTCTCTCTCTCTCTCTCTCTCTCTCTCTCTCTCTCTCTCTCTCTCTCTCTCTCTCTCTCTCTCTCTCTCTCTCTCTCTCTCTCTCTCTCTCTCACCTCCGCTTCCTTGCCCATCATGCTTTTATGCTCATCGCTGAAATGACAGGGGACCTGCCTTCACTTTGACCAACCCTTCTTAACCCTCTCGCTTGATCTCCTTTCCATTTATGTAGTCTGTGCCACACACACACACACACACACACACACACACACACACACACACACACACACACACACACACACACACACACACACACACACACACACACACACACACACACACACACACACACACACACACACACACACACACACACACACACACACACACACACACACACACATACACGGTCAGACCGCCAGGCAGGCAGACACACACACACATGGGGTAAGAGAGCCTAGGGGCTCAATCTATTAAAGGTCCATCACATATAATTTTAATATATGTAATAAAGTGCAGAAAAATGCTTACACAGCTAAATAAGAGACCTTTTAAACATAAATCAAAACCTGCTACCTGACAATTTGCATGCATGCTCGCATCCAGGTACATTGATTAATTCATTCAACACAGGTGCACGCATGCACACACGTCTTTTGCAATTGTAGACCTTTTTTAACTGCATGATAAGTGTGACTATGAGGAGTAGGGGAGACCGGTGCACCTTGTCTTCAGGTTCACACTATTTTATATGTCTTGGGATCAATACATTATATTGTTAGAAATTGCATACCAAATGAAAAACAAAGTCTCAAGCATATTGTGGCCACATCTGGACTACGTGCCAGGGAACGAACCACACAAACGAGGGTTTGCACAAGGAAATCTCTTATTTTCCTTTAAAAAAAAGACCAAGGTTCAATGTCCTTCTTGGACGAGCACGTCCCACAACAATGATTACTTCTCCGGTCTTCGAGCCCGGCAAAAAAATAAAAAACCCACAAACCGTGTGGCTGGACCCGACCTCACTGTGGGGCGAGCGCAACACATGTTAGTCTTTATAGTAAATTACCTGATTGCGCTCATCCCCTACAGCTGCGTCTGTGACCTCAATTGAGCCGCTCCGCCCCTTCTGTCTGAATCCGGCACTAACCCCCCTTCCACACATATATTTTGAATTAATTTCATTTCCGTATCTTGTTTCAGTACAGAGTTATAGGCATTTAAATAGTGAGTGTACACATGTCACACTGGATTTTGTAACAAATAAAACAAGAATCGACTCATTGATTTATCATTGGACTTGAATCAATCCTGGAACATTGCAGTTAAATCAGTCCCAACAACTGGAAAAATCATTTGAAACAAACATTTGAAAGCATTTCGCGCACTGGACCCAAGTATCTCTTGGACGGCTGTTCACAAACGGCTCCACACAAACAAGGCACTTCATCTTCATCAGATGAGGAGGGATCTGGAGTCTTTCTTTTTATACCCGTCTTGTTTTTCTTTGGTGTTTTAGATTTCCCCCCCCCAGCATTTCTTTTGGAATAGATCATTTTTACCTTTTGCCTGCCTTTCAGCCGCAAGGGCCTCCTTCACTGGTGTGTCAGTGAGAAGAGCAGATTTTCTTGTTTTCTTTGGTTGGCGGACTAGTTTTCTTAGACCAGCTTTTGGGTATGGCCAAATGTTCTCTGGAGTTGTTTGGCGGGTGGAGCTGGCATTGCGAGGGGGCCTGGAAGTGCTGGGTTGGTGCTGGAGCCAGAAAGGGCTGGGTTGGTGCAGGGGTCTGGAAGTGTTAGGTTGGTGCTGGGGCCTGGAACTGCTGGATTGGTGCTGGGGCCTGAAAGGGCTGGGTTGGTGCAGGGGTCTGGAAGTGTTAGGTTGGTGCTGAGGCCTGGAAGGGCTGGGTTGGTGCTGAGGTCTGGAAGGGCTGGGTCCTGAAAGGGGCGATCTGAGACATAGGATGGTGCAAATTCTGTCTCCAAGAATACATCCCTGCTGTAAGGTTGAACCCCTTTCACCCAAAAGCCTGAATATTCAGTGGGATTGCAGCCAGAAGATATGCGATTGCCATAGGAGGTCATAGATTGTGATTGTTTTCCCTGGATTGTTCCTCATCCAGGAATCAGACAGAGTTTATGTGCCTCTTCAGCGACCCATAAACAGTTCTGTCCAAAGGTTGCAGCATATGTGAGCAGTGGGGTGGGAAGGAGAGCATAATTATGCCATTTTCTTTGGCAAAATGTAGTCCATCATTGGAAAGACAGGAGCTGTGGTTGTCCAGAAGGAGTAAGCATTGCTTTTCCTTTGAACACTTGGCATGTTCAACAAAATGATTGAGGAAATCCACAAAGTGAGTTTCCTTCATCCAGCTAGAGGGGTTTGCTCCTCCTTTGCTGCCAGGGGGTACATTATTGAGAAAGTGATCGCGGAAGCTCACCTGAGGGAATATTACATAGGGGGGAACATTGTTCCCTCTTGCTGAGACTGCACATGCTAGCGTCACTAGGGTATCCCTTTCACCAGATGTCACTCCCACTACCTGTTTAAACCCACGCCTGGCCACCAATCGATCTGGTTTTTGCACACCAGTTTCATCCATTTTCCAGACATCCCCTGGTCCCAGTGAATGTCGGCCTAACACCATCTCCAGATTGTGAAAGAAAGCCCTTGACATTCTCCTTGTTAAACGCACTTGCCCTGGCAAGGCTAGATGCCTCTGGCTTTGTGAAGGGTGCCTCTTTAAGAAGCGTGTAAACCCCTCGCTGCTGGCTTTTTCTTTTTCAGCCCAGGCAGGTGGAAACTGCAGCTCATGTGCCACTGCAAATTTTTATGCTAGCTTTCTCACCTCAGTTGGCGACAAACCAAAATAGATCTGATCTCATAAGTTACTGCTGAAGCTGCAGCTCCAAGTCTGGGCTAAAAACCTGCCGTAGAGATTTATACCCAACCACCGTAGTTGGGATGGTTGTCTGACGTTCTATTTCAGATGCAGTGAATGTCTTACAGTATCAAGCCAGTGTACAGTAGTTAATGTTATTATTCTTTGCTGTATTCCTGATTGATTTATTTGCCAACTTCACCTGCCTCACTGCCCTTAGTATCACGGCAAGTGGTAAGAGCCATTTTCTGTTTTTCTTTCATAATTCCTGACCATCTCTACTCCCTTTTCTTTCCTGCCATCCTTTCTTTCCTTCTTTAAAAACACATTCACAAAATTACACATGACAACAGTTGTCAAGCAGATTATCTGTGTCTATGTATACCGGCAACTTTTCACAGTGATTTTCACTTTTTACAAAATCACTGTGACAAGTTGCCCCAAACTGTGATGTTTGCTAATGTTAGCTGGTGGTAGTGTAATGGATATTATCATTTGACACTGTGACCCTTTAGTTTTATCTATATTAATTATTTTTCTGTTTGTACCGCGCTTATCGCTCTTGGGGAGAGCCGAGGCTGACTCAAATGCAGCAATGCCACAACCTACATTCACTTGAGTTATTTCAACTCCTGGGATACCAAGAGCTACACCCACTAGAGTTTTTCTAAGTCTGGCGATGCCACGAGCTACATTCCTGAGATGGCCGAAAGGAGTAGTGGCTGTAGACTCCCATCTACAGTTGTACCCTCAAGGACGTTTCCCTGCTCTTAACACGGAAGTGCGCCCACTGTTTGGGGCTCACTACAGCGCTTCAACCTTTGAATGCTTGTTGTCTTGTGTGGCATCTCTGCGCAGAGACTACTTTTATCTTATACTATTTCTTTCCTCCTATCATCTACCATCCAGGAGCCAGCTCGCTGGGCTCAAGTCTACCCTGAAAGATGCCCTCTCTCCAAGTACAAAGCAAAGTAGAAGCAGCTCAGGATAAAGTAAATTCTGTACACATGACTGAAAAACTGGGCCAGTGTGGATATGTTTTGTACATACTTTATTTTTGCAATATTACCCATTTAGTTGTTATAAAGGGGTAACACAGTCAATAATACTTAATTCCAGCCGTGAATGGATTTTTTTTCAAATCTCGTAGTAGTTTATTTGCGTGAGGCGACAACGAGATTGGGAAATGAGTTAAAAAGGATCTGTTAGAAGCAAACAAGTTGTATCTGCTCATAAAACAGACACAGTATGGCGTGATTCAGTATGGCTGTTTGAAAGGTAAATGTCCCACCAGGACGGGACAGATAATAGCCACGTCTCCATGCTCTGGGATGAAGCCAATAACTGAACATTTCTCCAAGCCCATGAATCATCTGCACCTTTTTAATCCTAGATTTCTTTAGCCTAGATTATCTGATGAAAGTTACTCCAGCGTACAATGCCATTTAAAACAACCCTCTTTTCCCAATACCTTTTTTCTATCAAGGGCGCTAGTTCAAAGCAGGAGATCCTGGAGTTAACTTGGCTGTAAAACCGGTTGGCCTTTCTAGCTCTCCCTCTATAAAATACAAATTCATGGACGGCACAAATTTAATTACACCAACTGTTTTAGTCCTACTTTGAATGACAAAATAAATTACTTTGAATATTAGGCTATATTTACTTTACACTTGCTACATGCTACACTACAACCGTATTCAACTTGCTAACCTTTTGCTTTCTTCCCAGCCTGTTCACGTAGCTGATGTCATTTTTCTTGTACCACATTATCGTCATCTGTTAGTTTGCCAGGAATAGTACACCTGTATGACTTATCAGTGTCCTTTTAAAAGTACATTGTGAACTCCATTATCGAGGCGATTTTTTACTGAAAATACTGTTGTTGACTGCGCAAGACAAATGGATTCTGGGTCAGGCTTGAGCATGTTTCAGTGGTGTGAGCGGTACTGGAGCAAAATTGGAGCGGGACAGAGCACGCTCCGATTAAAAAATGCCGCTCTGCACTCTGTCCAAAATCCGCCCGCTCACACTCAAATGCTCTGGTGCCAAGATAAAGTATCTCTGCACCAGTTATAGCGTTATACAAGTGAAGGCAGATGCTTTTCTGTTTACAATTGAAATTCTTGCATTAAATGAAATCCAATAAATTGTGTTTCTTACTGTGTAGTCTTGTTACAATGCTTAACAGTAATGTAAAGATCCATAGTAGGACTATGGCACATTTCAATTGTCAAAAATCAAGAGTAAAAATTACAACTAACTCATCTGTGCACATACATTTTTGCGAGCACTTTTGCATCAGTTATATTGCAAACTGAACTGAATGCACATAAACCTTCACAATCCTCTAACTAGATTCTACTTACTTTCACTTTCCTGTTACTGGATTCTTCTTACTTACTATGTTGCTATATAATGTAATGCTATTATTTTGCTTGCAGGTGTCTTTGAGTGAGTGTGTGATACACCCTGTGTTTCTATGAATCTTCAAGTGTGTTTGTATTAGTAGATGACTGGTCAAGATAGATTAACTGAACATAAAGCTAAGTTATTTATGTATTAGTCCACATTTTGAGGTGCGGGTTTGGGGTGACTGTAAAACAACCATGAGAGTTGGGATGGAAGGATGGTTGCATTGTAATCAAGAAATTGGGAAAATGATGCAGAGCCAGGATTCTTGCTCAAGGTCCTTCCTAATGAAGGAATTATCATGCATGGGCCCCACTCTTTAACATCCCCCCATCCTCTCGCATCCACATGTACACCCCCCCCCCATACACACACACACACCCAGACACACGAACACAAACAGTTAACCTTAATCCTGTATACGTCACTTGCCTCTCTCTCTCTCTCTCTCTCTCTCTCTCTCTCTCTCTCTCTCTCTCTCTCTCTCTCTCTCTCTCTCTCTCTCTCTCTCACTTCTCATCCATTATTACTCCTTCCATCCCCCACCAGTCCCATCCTCACTCCCTGCCTCCCTTCCTCTATCTCTCCTCACTGCCTCTCCTCTATCCTGCTTCTCGCCGCTTCACTGACTTGACCTTGGTTCCCACCTCTTTCCAGTCTTTCACTTTTCCATCCCTCCTCCCTCTTTCTATTACCTTGTTTATTTTCTGCCGCATTCCTTTTTTCTTTATCTCTGTTGCTTCTTTTCCTTACCCCCCGTTCAAACCCTGCAGCAGCACCCCTTTCTCCCTCGCACTCTCCCTGTATCTTGTTTTGTCTCTCTCTCTCTCTCTCTCTCTCTCTCTCTCTTCCTCTCTCTCTCCCCCCCCCCCCCCCCCCCCCCCCATAAGCCTCAGGCAGTCAACTGCTGTACTAAAAACTCTATATCAGCACATCCCTGCAATGGTCTGGTCTGACAGTCACTTTCACTGCAGAACCGCCCCATTTAGCACAGCCATACACTCACATACACTCACACACTTTCATTTTTTTTTTGTATATCATACCGTAAGATGAAATCTAGAAAATAGCATCAACTGTGTGTGTATGTGTTTGGAGATATGTGCATGTTTGTGTTGGTATTTTTGTGTTTTGCGTGGGGGTATTTGGCTGTGTTTTTGTGTGTTGTCATGCATGTAGTTGTACATGTTTGTGTGTGTTTGTATGTGTGTGTGTGCATGTGTTGATGTGTGCATCTGCATCAGGGCGCATCAGGTTTCTTTACATTTGCGTATTAGCCCACCAGCTATGTCACCCACAGAGTCAGGCATCTGCCTGACTCTGTTAAATTATAGCTATGCTATTTACTGTCTCCCAAGCAAGCTTGGCTTCTATGTGTGGCCTGGGGGCGGCATCTTGCCCACAGCGTCGCTTTGGTGACAGCGCTGCCTCACGTTGGCAATTACTGACTGCAAACACTGCTACACATGTCGCTAATGCTAGCATTTTAAGTGTTACTCATGAGGGACCATCTCAAAGAGAAACAAAACAAAGAAACTGGAATATCAAGATCATTCACAACAATTAAAGTACGTGGAAAAATAACAGCCACTACATATTTCTTGAGTGTTAATGCTACTGTAGGTAAGATTTAACAGCTACATTTGGAGTGTCATTTGGAGTGTTATACCTGTTTTGAGTTGACTGCGCCAGCCTCTGTAGGAGCCAATTTAGATTTTAGACAGTTTCCGGACAATTTCTAATGAATCAGGCTACAACCACATCCTCTATGATTAATAATCTGCTGTGAACATTTTGGAACCAAAATGTAGCAGCATCAATAAATAAGTAATTTAAGTTAGGTATTTTCATGTAATTTAAATTGTGGCTAATGAATCATCTGTTTAATTAAACATGTTTGTCATCTTCAGAGAGAATTCTGTTTTGATATTTAAATACAGGTGAATATTGTTTTTCGCTATTAATTAAAACATTGTGTTTAACAATACAGAGAAACAATAAGCACAACAGAGAATGGTATAATAAGAAACATTTTATTTAGTTGTTATTACTAATTAGTCATTACTTTTCACACAATCAAACTAATCATTTAGATTTACATTTAGTCATTTAGCAGACAATGTTATCTAAAGTGACTTACAAAGCTTATAATCATTACTTTTAAATAGTGTCAGTCCTAATTAGGACCCATATATGGTAACCTCTTTGTTTTGGTAGAAGCTAGGGATGTTAACAATTAACCGTTTAACTTTTAACCAACAATATAATTTTGACTGTTGTTTATGCTTGCCATTGCAAATGTAAAAATAAAGGGCTGGCCACAAATATTCAATAACTGAAATATCCTTCATTAGTTTTGAATTCAGACATTATAACATTAATTATCACACGTTTGGTTTTAGTTTAGTAAACATCATTGTTCACATTACTTTGCCTTTAAATTTGGCAACATTAAATCAATGTTGTCCGTGATGACGCACCCTTAAGGAGTTCTGTTGTTCTGTCTTTTAGTCTTCATCCAAGTCTTACAGTACCACTTTGAGAACGGTTGATCCCACAGGGTGAAGGCACGGAAGTAGGCTGGTCCTTATCTGATTGGGTGTTGTGCTGGCCAACATTACCTAGCCAACTAATCAAGCTTTCTGTGGTTGAAATCGTCCACCCCTGCTCGAAGGAGTAAATGGGATTAAATCAAGGTAAATCCAGGGGCCTTCTTTCTTTCTTTCTCTCCCTCTTGCTCGCTAATTCTCTCTATAAATGTCTTTAATTCATGCTTACTTTGCTTGTGATTAAATATGTTAAGTGTGTGTGTGTGTGTGTGTGAGGGAGAAAGAATGTTGCATATTTATATGTGTGTGTGGGTGTGTTTGTTTGGGTATATGTATTTGTGTGTGTCTTCATCCTTTATGGTCTGTATTGTGTTTTTCATCATGTACATCTTTTTTTGTTGTTGTTGCTTATTTTTTACACATTTGTGTGTGTGTGTGTGTGTGTGTGTGTGTGTGTGTGTGTGTGTGTCTCTCTCTCTCTCTCTCTCTCTCTCTCTCTCTCTCTCTCTCTGTTTGCTTGTGTGTGAAGCTCCTGCGCACTCTATGCTCTTGCTTGCTAGGCTCAGACGACTATGGGTAATTGATCCTTATCTGGTGGCGTGTCAGTTCACATCTCCCTGACTAAGGGAAGGGGGCAGCCAAGGGATTCATTCTACCCACCTAGCCCCCTTCCATCTCATTTTAATGATCGTTATGAATGATTTATGTGTGTGTGTGTGTGTGTGTGTGTATGTGTGTGTACGTTAGTGTATGTGGGTGTCTGTGTTCATGGTGTGTGTGTGTGTGTGGGTGTGGGTGTAATGTGTGTGTGTATGTGTGTGTAAGGGGGTAAGAGAGTTTTGGAACCAAATGAGAAGATGAGAAAGTAATGTTTCTAGACAATCACTAGAAATGTCTGGTTAAGCCAGCCTCAATAATTGACAATCTCTTATACTTTTTATTGCAAGGTACTTCCGCCCTCACCCCTTGATCGCCCTCACCCCCAAATTAATGTTTTCAGGTGAGCCAATAAAAGCTAACTAAGGTAGATTCCATGAAAATACAACAACAGTCTCTTGTCCCTGTTTCAGTCTGCATTTGGGGAATGTGTGCTGATAAATATCGTTCAACAGATAGTAACATTTCGTATGTGGCTCTTTGAGAGTGTATTAACTATTTTGTAAATGAAAGTGAGTCAGCATAAAAAGGAGATACTTACAGATATTGAAGTAAATAAAGGAATTCATGTGATGAATTTAATTTGTCACATGACAAAACTCAGACAATGCTGGATTTTAACAGGTTTAGGTTTTGACAGGAGTACGTAGTCGAAGCATTTGGGTATTTTGGCTTTTATTTGATTTGTTAAGCAGATGTTATTGTAGGTTTTGCTTTAGAAAATGCACTTCACAATTTATCGCAGAAACACCCACCCTGCTCGAAGGAGCAAAGGGGATTAAATCAAGGTAAAACTAGTGTCTTTCTTTCTTTCTCTCCCTCTCTAACTCTCTATATGTATTTTATTCATTCTTACTGTGCTTATGAGTGTGTATGTGAATGTGTGTGTGTGTCTGTGTGTGAGGGAGGGAGAAAGAGAAAAAGGAGATACTTACAGATATTGAAGTAAATAAATGAATACAAGTCCAGGCTATATATGCTTTTTTGCTTGTGTCTGTGTGTGTGTGTATGTGTGTCTGTTTGTGCATGCATGCATGTGTGTGTGTGTGTGTGTGTGTGTGTGTGTGTGTGTGCGTGTGCACGTGTGTGTGTGTCTGTAAGCTTCAGTGATACTGCCACTTGTGTTCTAATGTTTAATGTATGCAAGCATGCATACCAAGTGTTGGTTGTTAAAGCGTGCAAAGCAAGGTTCAATGTAGGTAGTTTCCTTTGATCCAGGCAGCCATCTCTGGCTTGGCAGTGTCTATAAGTGGTCTCTGTTAGGGACTAGTGTATTGGCTGAAACAGCCTGTAAACGGATGGCCTAAATACTTCAGCCCAGCCAAAAACCTGCAGGGTCAGGAAACACCAGTACCAAGGCTTTTACCCATTTGCCCTTACTGAATTAGAAGCAGAACAGTGGGCAAGAGTGAGAGGAGAGAGAAAGAAACAGAGGTACTAACAGGAAGTGGATTGTGGATTGAGAAGCTGATTCATGCACAATCAGGCACATGCAGGAATTGAGAAGAACCCGCAAGTCATTGTGTTGAATCCAACAAAGCCGCCGATATCATAATCCGACATTAAACGGCCGTCTGACATTCGACATCTATCCGTGGTCCTAAGCATCTCAATATAAAAACCCAGCCTACTTCAGGCACTCCACTGTCCCAAATACTGCTGCATCTGTATGACTTCAAATTTCACTTTCACACAAATCACATTTTCCATTTTTATCTATTAATCTGTTTCTGTTTTCTTGCTCATTTCACACATTCTCTCTCTCTCTCTCTCTCTCTCTCTCTCTCTCTCTCTCTCTCTCTCTCTCTCTCTCTCTCTCTCTCTCTCTCTCTCTCTCTCTCTCTGGCCAGATCAATTGGCTGTTAAAGTAAGTGTGATAGCAAACATACTTTACGCCTTTACACTCATTCCCTCATTCTCACCTTCCTGCCAGTCGTCCCCCATACCTCCTTATTCTGTCTATCGTGGCACTTTTTAGTTGTGACATTCTTTCAAGCTGTTTCTCAAATGTCTCTCTCCAGACCATGCTCTTGTTGTTGCTATCTATCCCTCTCACTCTCTTCCTCTCACTCTCTCACTCTCTTGCTCTCATTTTCTCAATCCCTCTGTCTCTTTTTCTATCTCTCATTCTGTCTCTCTAACACTCATTCATTTCATTGTAATTTTTCCTATTTCATTCTTTCTCTTTCTATCTCCTCAACTGCTGTGCAGAACAATGAATGGATAATTTCCCTTTGTCTCTGCGGAGGGATGTGGAGTAAAAATAGAGAAGGTTACCTTTCATGTTCAATTTTAAAGGAATGTTTGAGATATCCCCGAGATGATTAAATAGGAGCACTCTTGACAAGGTCACGCAAATGTGCACACACAAATGCACACACACACGCACACACACACAAACACACACATGTGCACACTGTGATACCGACACAAAGATAGGTATGCACGTCCTCAGACATTAACACACACAGACAGAATCCATGGTCAAAATACCTCTGGGATACACTGCCTTTTCTGACAGAGTTGAAGAGAAGTGATTGTATTATTTAGTGGCCCATACATTGTTTCTTTATTTCTTTACATGCATGTATGTGTGTACACGTGTTTGTGTGTACACATGATTGTGCATATGTGTGTGCGTTCATGTGTTTGAATGTGTGTATATGTGCGTGTGTTGATCATACACTATTATAAGGTTGTAATGATTCTCTAAGCAGCACTGAACACCCAGAGACTAATATGACACGGTTATGAAAATGGCCGGCTAGTGCATGTAGATTCTGTGATCCCGCAAACCTCCTGCATGTATCATTGGACACGCAAGTGTGTGTTTGTACAATATGTGTCCAAGAGTGTATTGTTTAAAATACCATTAGCTGACATTGTAGCAACAAACAAGGCTCCCTGGGCTGAGCCTATGATCATAACCAGGGCATTATGTTACATTACAAGTTACAAAAATGGTGTGATTGATTGTGGTGTTCACTGTGAGTGTGTAAGTGAGAAAGTGAAGAACAATATTTCTGTATTTGAGGTTAAGTAAAAAGCGTGGAAATGTGTTTTCGTGTGTGTGTGTGTGTGTGTGTGTGTGTGTGTGTGTGTGTGTATTTCATGTGATTTTCTGAGACTTACTGGGACAGACAAGTGTTCTAGGGCAAATTGGAGTTACCTTCTCTGATGGAGCCATCATGGATTCAGCCAGCATCCCTCTACATAAAGTCTCTCTCTCTCTCTCTCTCTCTCTCTCTCTCTCTCTCTCTCTCTCTCTCTCTCTCTCTCTCTCTCTCTCTCTCTCTCGTGGAAGAAATGCTCAGAAATTCATCTCAGGCAACAAAGTATTATTTCAAAACCTTTCCTTATTTTTTCAACTTAAACAATCCGGTGGTTACCATAGTAGCATCTAGAGGTCCCCATGCTCTCCCACCTTCCATTTCTGAAATTTTCATTGCCTTTTCCCCTCCCCTCCCTGGTCCTAGTCCTGTCTACAATAACAGCGGCTCTCCTCCTCACCTTTGACCCCCCACCGCCACCCAGTTCCACACATGCCTCTCCTGTCTACCACTTCACAGTCTCTCGCTTACTCTCTCCATCAACTCAACCTCTACACACTCACCAACGCACCCACCCACCCACCCACCCACCCACCCACCCTTTCATCTCACTTCAGTCTGTCACTCTCATCTCCTCCTCTGCCCTGTCTAACGCCCCCCTCTCTCCTTAGTCCAGTTCTTTATTTGGTCCAATAAGTCCTGCCACCAGCTCTGGTTTCTACCCTGCCAGAAGATAAAGACCACTTTGTTTTTATTTTGGCGGAGAGACAGCAGTTGAAAAAAAAAACTAAATACAAAGTTTCTTGTGTACACACACGCACACACACACATTGAAAGCAACAAAGCTAGTTACTCCACAATGATGTAATTATAACACGTGTCACCTGTCTATACACACAGATAGCAACAGAGCTGACAAAAAACAGCCTTTTTTTTCATCCAATGGTCTATTATAAGCTATCCATTTGTTTACATGATTAGCACGGTTGGGGGGCTTTTCAGTTGAGATGAAAGTCACTAGAGTATGGTACAGAGGATTTAATAATGCTTTCATTATCAGCTCTTTACTCACAATCAGGTAAAGGCATTCAGTAAAATTTACTTTGTTTGCTGCTCCAGCCACCATAAAGATAAGTAGTACCAGTTGAGACTATTTAAATAAGAATACCATTTTTATTTTGCTGATCGAATTAACATTTTGATAATTGATAGGAAAGTATATGATATGATGGTAACAATAATGCAATAAAGTATCAATAAGATTTAAACCTGCAAGATTTTACATTACTTACCGCTAGTGGCTTGAGTTGTAGTAATCTATATCATACAGACTATTAATGTTTTCTGAGGTTTTCCCATGGTGCACAAACATTGGTTGTTTTAAACGCATTAAAACAAGGTAATACAAATAGGCAGGGAGGGGGTTGGGAAGCCAGATTGCAATGATGTATAGAGACACATTCTTTGTATGGATTTATTTATGGATGTGTGTATTTTATTCTTGAGAAATTTAGTAAACTTGAGTAAATCCCTGCAGTAGAAAACCTTATACAGTGCGAGTTGCCTGTTAGTGTGCTATAAGTGTGTTTAACCTACGTGAAAGTCAATCAATTTTATCCAACTACTGTTGTCAGTGTAATTCAGCCAAGACAAATGCATATCATTTGAATCACCATCTTGTAAAAGTACTAGCTAAAACACATGACAGCTCTCTCAATGTAGCCACATAAATATTGGCAGGTGATCCTGTCCTTTCTGTATCTCAAGATTTTTGTAAGTGCTTCCGTTGACACGAATACTGTCTGTTGCAGGAAAACTGATAGTTCCTCATTGGAAATATCAATGTCAACTGTTGATGAGACCTGGAGTCCCTCCTATAGCAATGGGCGAGACCTGGAGTCCCCCCTATAGCAGTGGGTGAGACCTATCACAGGGAAACACAAGAGGGACGGCCACAGGAAAAAGGAAAGGGTCAGGAAGAGCAAACGGTGCAGCTAGAGGAAGACAGGTGGGTAGAGGATGAGGGACGGCATCAAATTGTTACGGGTACGACTGGAAACCCAAGTGCGAGACACAACAGGCAGAGATGGTTTTAGGAACTAGGGGATTTCGGGCAGGCAGTGGTTCGGTGACAGGCGGGCGAGAGGCAGACAGGCAGACGAAGGCAGGCGGGGAGTTTAGGCAAGCGAAGGGTTGGCAACGGGAAGACAGTCAGAGGGTTGGCGGTCAGGAGGCAGGTAGGGATCCGGGAAGGACGAGGATAGAATACAACGATCTGGCGCCGGCTGCTCGGGAAACGAGGGAGAAATAGAGTGCGATGATTGTTGATTGTTGGCAGGAGTGTAGACCGGAGTGCACGTGGTTAATTGATGACAGGAGGTAAACAGAGGCACGTGGTGAAGTGGCAGCCGGCGCCACTAGGTGGTGGCAGAGGGTGTCGTGACAGTACCCCCCTCGACGATCGCCTCCAGGCGAACGCACGGGAAGGGATGGATGCTGGCGGTGGAAGTCCCTAATGAGGGAGGCGTCCAAGATGTGGCTCCGCGGGACCCAAGAACGTTCCTCCGGACCGTAACCCTCCCAGTCCACCAAATATTGATGGCCTCGGCCGCGACGACAAACGTCTAGCAGGCGACGCACCGTCCAGGCCGGTTGGTTGTCAATGATACGTGGCAGAGGCGGGGCCGGAGTAAGGGGAGACAATGGACTGGTGAAAACGGGCTTGATCTGGGAAACGTGGAAGGTGGGGTGAATACGGAGGGAAGCTGGGAGTTTGAGGCAGACGGCACAGGGGTTGATGATTGACTCAATCTCGAATGGGCCGATGTAACGGGGAGAGAGCTTTTGCGTCTCCCCTTTGAGGGGAAGGTCCTTAGACCTGAGCCAAACCTTTTGGCCTGGGGAATAAGGAGGTGCAGGAATACGGCGCTTATTGGCCTGGAGCTGGGAACGAGAGGAAGCCTGGAGGAGCGTGGTCCGGGCACGCTTCCAAGTCTGCTGGCAACGTCGCATGTGGGCCTGAATGGAAGGAACAGCGATCTCCGCCTCCAGGGAAGGGAATAGAGGTGGCTGGTATCCCAGGCAGCACTGGAAAGGGGATAAGGCCGTGGAAGAGTTCGTCAATGAGTTGTGGGCGTACTCTACCCACGGTAGCTGGGAGCTCCAGGTGGAGGGGTTTGCTTCCGTGATGCAGCGTCCTGGTTTGCCCGCTCCGCTTGGCCGTTAGACTGGGGGTGGTACCCCGAGGAGAGGCTAACCGAAGCCCCCAGAGCGGTGCAGAAGGCCCGCCAAACCTGGGAGGTGAACTGGGGACCTCGATCTGAGACCGCGTCCATCGGGATACCGTGCAGCCGGAAGACATGGGTGACGAGAAGATCGGCTGTCTCCTTGGCGGATGGGAGCTTGGGGAGCGCGAGGAAATGGGCAGACTTGGAAAAGCGGTCAACGATCGTAAGTATGGTGGTCATACCTTTTGACGGGGGGAGACCGGTAACGAAGTCCAGGGCGATGTGGGACCAGGGACGGCTGGGGATGGGCAGGGGTCGGAGTAGACCGGAGCGGGGCTGAGTGGTGGTCTTACTGCGCGAAGAGGTTGAGCAGGCAGCGACGTAAGCGCGAACGTCCGCATCAATGGTAGGCCACCAGAATCGCCGGCGGATGAATTCTAGTGTACGGGTGATGCCAGGGTGGCAGGTGAGCCTGGTGCTGTGCGCCCACGAGAGAACCCTCGAGCGCTCCGCATCCGGGACAAACAGACGGTCGGGCGGGCCGGTATCTGGGTCGGGCTTGCGTTCTTGGGCCTGAAGGACGGCGGACTCGACCTCCCAGGTTAGAGCCGCCACTAGGCACACCGGGGGCAGGATGGGCTCGGGGTCCGGGTTGGGGTCTTCCGGGGAATAGAGGCGGGACAAGGCGTCGGGCTTCACATTTCTGGAGCCAGGGCGGAAGGTAAGTGTGAAGTTTAACCGACCGAAGAATAGGGCCCACCTGGCTTGCCGGGAGTTCAGTCTCTTAGCCGACTGTATATACTCGAGATTCCGGTGGTCGGTCCAGACTACGAACGGTAGTTCGGCGCCCTCCAGCCAGTGTCGCCATTCGTCCAGCGCTAATTTCACGGCAAGGAGCTCACAGTTGCCTACGTCGTAGTTCTTCTCGGGAGGCGTCAGGCGGCGAGAGAAAAAGGCGCACGGTGCATCTTTTGATCTGCGGGGGAGCGCTGGGAGAGAACCGCGCCCACACCGGTGTCAGAAGCGTCCACCTCCACCACGAATTGGTTTGCCGGGTTGGGTTGGATGAGAATTGGTGAAGAGACGAAGCGTTCTTTGAGGGTTGCGAATGCTGCTTCAGCCTCCGGAGTCCACAGAAAGGGGCTTTTAATGGAGGTCAAGGCCGTGAGGGGTGCCGCGACCTGGCTGTAGCCGTGGATGAATCGCCGGTAGAAGTTGGCGAAACCCAGGAATTGCTGGAGCTTCTTGCGGGAAGTGGGAGTGGACCACTCGGCCACCGCCGAGACCTTTGCATGATCCATCCTCACCTGTCCCTGGCCGATGATGTACCCCAGGAATCAGGTGGAGGTGACGTGGAACTCGCACTTCTCCGCCTTCACGAATAGCTGATTCTCTAGGAGTCGCTGGAGAACCTTATGCTCCTCCAGCGACCCGGAGAAGACGAGGATGTCATCTAGGTAGACGAAGACCGAACGATTTAGAATGTCACGAAGGACATCATTAACAAGAGCTTGGAAGACGGCTGGGGCGTTACTGAGGCCGAATTGCATTACTAGGTATTCGAAGTGACCGAGGGGGGTGTTAAACGCCGTCTTCCATTCGTCCCCTTCCCGGATGCGGACTAGATGGTACGCATTGCGCAGATCGAGTTTTGAGAAAATCTTGGCGCCATGGAGGGGGACAAAGGCAGAGCTGATCAAGGGCAAAGGGTACTTGTTTTTTATGGTGATGTTGTTCAGGCCTCGATAGTCAATACAGGGGCGGAGGGAGTGATCCTTCTTGGAGACAAAAAAACCCCGGCTCCGACCGGAGAGGAAGAGGGACGGATGATTCCCGCGGCCAGGGACTCCTGAATATACCGTTCCATAGCCTCACGTTCCGGGCGGGAGAGGTTGAATAGTCGACTGCTGGGCAGGGGAGCTCCAGGAAGAAGGTCTATGACGCAGTCGTATGGGCGGTGGGGGGGCAAGGTGAGGGTGTGAGCCTTACTGAAGACCTCAGCGAGATCATGGTACACCTCCGGCACCGCGGACAAGTCGGGAGGTGGTGGTGTCGTGGGATCGGCGACGCTGGGGGGCAAGGCGGAGCGAAGGCAGTGGGAGAGACAGTGAGGGCTCCAGGATGTAATACAGGCCGATTCCCAATCGACGTTTGGATTGTGAGCATGTAGCCAAGGGAAACCCAACACTACCGGGGAAACGGGACAGTCCATAATATGGAGGGAAAGGGACTCGCGGTGGTTGCCCGAGATCAACAAAGAGACCGGTACTGTCTGGTACTCCACACGGCCGAGAGACTTTCCATTAAGGGCCTGGGCCTCAATAGGGGAATTAAGCGGTACAGTCTCTATTTTGAGTTGGTTGACCAGCTCCCTATCGATAAATGACTTGTCCACCCCCGAGTCCAAGAGAACCGAGAGTGGAAACGCCTGATCACGCCACGAGAGGACGGCGTCTAACTGGGGTCGAGAAACCGAGGGATCAAGGGTACGACTCGCCAGGACCCCTCGAATCACTGGTGAGTCTGCTCTTTTCCTGGGCGAGTGGGACAGGTCGAAATGAAGTGACCAGGAAGGCCGCAGTAAAGGCAGGCCCTTGTTGCTAGCCGGTGTTGCCGCTCGGACGGGGGCAGGCGAGCTCGCCCCAGTTGCATGGGTTCTGGGTCAGGTAGGGATGCTGGCTCGTGACGGAGGGACAAGGACTGAGATGGTGAAGGTTGCGGAACAGCAGGGAAGGAAGAGTGAGACACCGAGGACGAGTGATGTGCATGCTCGCGACGCCGTTCGCGCAGCCGATTGTCGAGACGAATAGCGAGAGATATGAGGTGATCCAGACTTGGTGAGTCCTCCAGAACGGCCAGTTCATCCTTGATGGAATCACTGACTGCATTGAAGAACGCCCCCCTCAAGGTCACCTCATTCCACCCACTCTCCGCAGCGAGGGAACGGAAATCGACAGCGAAGTCCGCGACGCTTCGAGATCCCTTGCGAATAGAGAAAAGGCGCATGGAGACCTCTCTGCCACGGACGGGGTGGTCAAACACCCTCCGCATCTCCGCGGTAAACTCTATGTAGGAGGAACAAAATTCGGAACCTCCCTCCATTACCGAGGTAGCCCAAGAAAGAGCCCTACCTCGTAAGGTGCCGATAAGGTCAGCGATAAGAGAGCTGTCGGTGGGGTAGGTCTGGGGCTGGAGCCGGAACACCAGGCTGCACTGGAGAAGGAAGTCGCGACAGGTGCCCAGATTGCCCTCGTAACGTTCGGGGGACGGAATAAACGGCTCACGTGTAGTGACCGGGAGGGAAGGAGTTGATGCCCGGGCGCGGTTATCATAAACAACCGACGAAAGCTCTTGGAGGGTGGATATAATCCTCTGCAGAGCCTGGTCATGTTGACCTAGTAGAGTTCCCTGATGGGAGACAGCCTGGCTTACAGGATCAGTGTCCGCTGGGTCCATGTTGGCCAGATCGTACTGTTACGGGTACGACTGGAAACCCAAGTGCGAGACACAACAGGTAGAGATGGTTTTAGGAACTAGGGGATTTAATAGCAACGGTACAAGTAAGGGCAGAGCAGGACGTAGTCGGGCAGGCAGTGGTTCGGTGACAAACGGGCGAGAGGCAGACAGGCAGACGAAGGCAGGCGGGGAGTTTAGGCAAGCGAAGGGTCGGCAACGGGAAGACAGTCAGAGGGTTGGCGGTCAGGAGGCAGGTAGGGATCCGGGAAGGACAAGATAGAATACAACGATCTGGCGCCGGCTGCTCGGGAAACGAGGGAGAAATAGAGTGCGATGATTGTTGATTGGTGGCAGGAGTGTAGACCAGAGTGCACGTGGTTAATTGATGACAGGAGGTAAACAGAGGCACGTGGTGAAGTGGCAGCCGGCGCCACTAGGTGGTGGCAGAGGGTGTCATGACACAAATGGCAGAAGTGAGCAGGATAGTGTGCAGGATACGTGACGAATACCCAGACCCAAATGGCCAGCACACTGGGTCCATGGCAGCAGTGTTATAATTACTGTTAGCAACATCACTCCTGTCATCTTACTTAGAAATATGTTCCTTTTTATATAATTGAATGGTGCACTGTCCTCACCAGACGTTGCTCCTAGCTATACATGTATGTCTGGCTATACAGCGAGCTAAACACTCCCTCAATCATCCCTCCAAGGAACAAGCAAGTGTTTTGATTGGCAGGTTTAATAAAGAGAAGTGTAAAACTGTAACACAGAAATACAAAACCAAGGTAAGTATAATCACCCTTTTGCAACAATATCACAGAATCAAACAAAATATCATGTACAACGTACATGTAATAGCTGATGACAATAGCCTAACTAAACGAATGGAGTTGGCATGCTAAATCGCTAGTGAAAATGCTATCCACCTGGCGATCTCTATACAGAGCTAATTTTACAACAATAAAGTAATAATATCATATATAACTGCATATTAACTTGAATACTTACAGATGATGCCGTTTTAAAGGATATATATATATATATATATATATATATATATATATATATATATATATATATATATATACATATATATATACACAGTATATACATATACATATATACATATAATATACATATACAGGTTATTTCACACATAATATGTATAGGGAATGTTTTGCAATGACTAATTGATTATTGGTGTGTGCAAGTTAAATGTATTCATTATGGTTTGACTGCATGTACCCTAGGAAATGGGTTTAAAGTATATTGTGGTTGTGGAAGCTTTATTTATTATTTTACGTATAAATGGTATTGCCATGTGGGCGGGGCTAGCTGAAGCTCACCTATATATACCATGGAGGAACGGTTGAAGATGGTTGGGTCACAGTTGACACAGGTCTGAGAGAAGGCTTGTGTTAGTCTTGTGTGTAGCTATGTCCAGTGTTACAGACTTGTAACACCTGTATGTTTGTATTATGTTTGTCTTCATGTGAAGATATATCTGAGGTCTGCAAAAGCATTTTAATAAACAACATAAAATGCATCTTCTACGCTTGCTCCACCTTAATTGAACGCCTGACCAAGGTACCCTACGACAATAAGGCATTGCTTATTCAAATAATAGTAAGCGTATGGGTGATTAAATACAGAAGCAATGTTTTTATACACAGTACAATACATTTATTTATAGAAAAATATATTGTTTTCAAGTAAAAATGTTGCTTTGCAATGAATATATTTCCATTAAATTAATTATATGAAAATGTAAGAAAATATACAGAAGTGCAGCTCGTTCAGTTGACCCTTGATTTTGGGAACGAGGTTGTAGTTTACGTTCAGCTCTGGTCTCTTGTAGTGTAGAGCTGGCCCCTGTGAGGTCAAAGACATTGCATTCAGATGAATAGGAATAACCATAATTTACCATCTCAGAAAAATATTGAACAAGTTAGTCCTCATCAGATGTTCTTCACCGTATGTTGGATGCTTAAGGACTTTAGTGTATAGCCTAGTGTAACTTTTAAACAACCAACACCACATTCTATGCTGAAATTGGTTGAGTTTTACTTAAAAAAAAAGAAATTATATATATATATATATATATATATATATTAACTAGTGGTCAAAAGGACCCCCTCATGGCGGTTCTAGTGTTAATAGGCAATGCTAATCTGCCAGTTTTGTTTTAACCTTGAAAATACAAATGCTTCAGAATTAAAAGGTTTAACAATGGACTTATGAATTAAAGGAGGGGTTTGAGGGGTTGAGGACAAAACTAACTAAAGATCTTTCCCGATTGGGGCAATGTCCAGTAGGAGGTTATGCTCTCAGAGCCTGGGAACAAACAGGAAAGAGTGGTAACTGGCATAGTAAGAGGGAATGAACAACTGCATTTCCTGCTCTTATAGGGATTTAAGAGCATTAAAGTTATTTTCATAATTGTTTTTTTTCCTCAAGAGATTAAATAAGACATTTAATGTGGCCATTGGTCGCTTACCCCACACTTGCACTGCTTGGGTTTCTGGTGCGCAACCTCTCTCTTCTGTGGCTGAGGAGATAAGTCTGTTTATATAGGATAAGGCCTGATTTAAGAGTGGTTGCAGGTGAGGCTGATTGCCAAACCTGCAAAACTGTGCAGATGAATATTGATCTTTCATGACATAACCCAGCTTCTGTCTTGTCCTCGGTGCTGAAGGCGCTCACCAGCCACTGTGAAGGGCCTTGGCAGCCTGGTCACTAAACAATATCAGTGGAAATGTGATCATGCTATTGAGTTCCTCTGGTCCCATGCACATGTGCTCAGTGTAGAATAAGAGGCGGTACGAGGCAGAACGGCTGTCCTATCAGTATGTCATACCACTGCCATATCTCCTCCTCTCTCTGTATTCTGGTTCACATGATGAAACTGTTGCACTGCGTTTCAGTGTTTTATTGTGAAACTCCAGCAGTCCAGCCCAGGCACAACTCACACAGTGGCAGCATGATTTATAATTCAGCACTTATGAACATATTGTCTGACGGGATGTGTGTGTGTGTGTGTGTGTGTTATTTTTCTTCTTCTTCATCCTTGTGTGTCATGTCTGTGTTCTCCAAAGCGGGTCTCCTTCCCATGGGGGGGGGGTTGTCACTGTGGAAACGCAGTCTCCCCTGCTCGAAGGAGGAAATGGGATGAAATCAAGGTAAATCTAGTGTTTCTTATTCAGTTTCTCTAACCCTTCTCTCTATATACTGTATGTCTAACTTTCATTCTCACTGGGCTTGTGCAACCCAGTCTCACACAAAAATATAGTATAGCTACGTTGGTCCACAGCGGAAAACCAGGTGGCTGACATTCTCAATTGAAAATGCCATATTTTGATATAGATTCGGCATTCAAATGGGTTTTGATAACATTTCTAGCGAGAAATGTGTATTCTATTTTCATAATATTTGTTCAGTGATTGTATATGACATTTAGTTTGTTAGTTATTACGAAAATTCTTTCAGGTCTTGTCAGAATCTTTTGGAATATAACGTTGTGGGAGTGTGTGTGGATGGTGGCTGGTTTAAGCAGCCTCACCTGGCCTGAGTCAGACTGATTGGAGTCTGGAGCTGGATGAGGCTGCACACCTGTTGCACATTGAGCAATCAGTGTGCACAGGTTAAACCAGCCATCACCACACACACTCAGGGAGAGCTCTCTGGCATGGCAGCATGGAGTACCAGCTGCATGCCTCATTCCATGCAACCTTTACAATAAACCGGTTCAACATCACCACCCTGTGTCCATTCGTTTGGAGGAGCCCGAGGAAAGTCACCTAGGTGGAGTATGGGAGCCACCTAGGTGGCGTGTAGTATTGGACATTGCTACAAACGTTTTCTATCGTTGCTATGGTGGTTGATATGAACTCTGCTATCGCTGAAAACCAAACATGGCTGACATTCACTTCATTCTCAGTGGGAAATACAGTATTAACATTGTTTCAATAACAGTTCTAGCTACAAATGTGCCTTTTATTGTCATAATCTTCGTTCAGTGATTGTATATGATGTTTAGTTAGTTGAACAGTTTTTTAACGTGGGGCAGCTGAGCTGCCCCATGAGCAGTGTAACTCACATGTATGCAATTGATAGTGTCAATTGGATGCCTTATTATTCCAATGCATTAGGTGGCGCTCTATGGAATGGTTAGTTGTAATTATTACGTTGTTCTACTGGCTAGTAAAGCAGAGTTTAAATGGATACCAATGTCTCTACCTGCGTTCTTGTGTCACTCAATATAACACTTGTGTTATATTGTAGTGCTCGCGGCTCCGCCTGCACGGCTTGCTAGCTAGCTGAATGATGAGGAAACGGTGGCTGAAGTTTAACCAGAGAATCGGGTTTATTACCCTAACATACAGGCTAATAACGGGGTTGGGAGAGTGCCCAAAACAAAAAAAAGGCTGGTAGCCGAAACTAGCTATTTAGTTAGAACTGGGAGTAATGTTCGAGGTGTCTCTCTTTTGGCTTTCCTTTTCTGTCTCTCGTCGTTTTCCCTCCAACTCTCTGTTCCCTTCTCAGCCCCCTCCCCTTTTCTGAACCTGACCTATCAGCTGAACTAGGGGCAACATCTTCCCCCCATGAACTCCCCAAGAGTCTCTCCCATGTTCTAATTCATGTAGGCTACGCCGTCTAGGCTTTACCTTATGGGCTTGTCCATAAATGAAAATGAAAAATTTCAGCAATGCACCAATCAATGTGGGCACCGCCCACATTTCCCATGACACCGTATATATAACGCGGCGCACAGCTCTGTTCGTCCTCCCTTTTCTTTCAGTATTTGCCTGAACTAATCAACAAAAAACTACGAGAATGAAGACTTCTAACAGCAGCGGCGTGGTGGAGCCGGAGGAGGTACGGCCCATTTCAGGCCCTCTCTGCTCCTCTTGCCCGGCGATCCTCTCTCTGGACGACGGGCATGTTACGTGCTTCCATTGCCTCTGTGCGGAGCACGCCATGGCAGCCTTTTCATGATCCGGTTCCTGCGCCGCCTGTACCGCCTCTCCTCTCGAGGCAAGGCTTGCGGACGCAAGTCCCCGTCTATATCTTCGATGCCGTGGCGGCACCGGAGGAAGACGAGGACTACGACCTCGACATGGACTCCGCGTCGGGGACTTCTTCATGGCCTTCGGGGGTTTTGCCCCCGGAGAAGCCACACCGTTTCATCAACCTGTTCGGCGAGATCATGGGCGAGGCAGCAGCCATCAAGGGCATCGCCATGCCACCTACACCGCCCTCCCCGGAACTGGACGATATGTAGGGGGACTATTTTAGACCTCCTTTGTCGACCAGACGGCCTACCCTATTCCCTCTGTTCCTCGCTGACCTCGGTTCGCGGAGGTTCTCGCCCACCTTCAGTCCGTCCGTGAGAATCGTTCCCGGTTCGGACCAATTCTCACGGGCTCCTCCTACCAGGCCAGCGGGAGCAGTCGGACCAGCAGGAAGCGGGGACAACCACGTGGTCAGCGCCAGGCAGCAAAGGGGCAGAAACTGCGGAAGCTGGCGCCCACGTGGGAACGACCAGTGTCTTTTTCCCTCCCAAATAAAGATTCAAAAGTCTGTTAGACCGAACGGCAGTACATCTTTAAAGAGCTATGTCCTTTAAGCCAACCGGGACCTGCGCCTGTCGTGTATTCCTCTGCCCCTCAGCCTGTCCCTCCCTCTCAGCTTAGTGGCTGTAGGGCGGCCACTCTGTGTTGGAGTCGGGGGCCCTTTCTACGGATTAGATATTGAGTTTGTGACTCAGCTTCTTTTCTCTCTCCCTGCTGTCACCCGTTGGTGTTTCAGCATGAGCACTGAGCTCAGGAGTGACCGGTTATTATTGCTTTGATTACGGTTCGTAACCTGCGTTTTAATATCCCGTCATCTATTATTGAACATTGCACAACAGGTTCCTCCTGCCGCCTCTTTTTGAGCGGATGTATGAAGGGCCTTGTTGCTCGTTGCTATTGGTAGCTTGGTTTTTCTTCCCAGCTCTGCCCCTATGGTAGCGGACATAGGAGAAGCCTTGTTGCTCTGCATTCCCCCTTTTTCATGTTTCAAATAAATACGGGTTGAGTCAGAGTTACAGACTCACTCTATACTCTTGATCATCGCTTTGCGTGTTCTTAAGAGAATTTAGGGTTTCTTGTTTAGCTGTTGTGTTTTGCACATCTTCGGCTTTTTGAGTCTGATGTGCCCTGTGACTTAGGTCTTTATTTTTGTGACTTGGGTCCAGCAGGAGTACATTTATCGGGCTCCGCTCACAGCTTCACCTTAGCCCATAAGGCGAAGCCTAGATGAAATAGAACGATAGTTATGTTATTATAACTCTAGTTCTATGATTGTAGGCTTAGCCGTCCCACCTGCTGTACACTCCAAATGCTAAATGAATAGCTGGGAGGACGAACACAGTTGTGCACCACGTTATATACACGGTGTCATGGGAAATGTGGGCGGTGCCCATATTGATTGGTGCATTGCTGAAAATGTTCAGTGCATGCGAGTGCGCGCACGGCACAAGCCCATAGGGCAGGGGTGTCAAACTCATTTTCACCCTGGGCCACATCAGCATTATGGTTGCCCTCAAAGGGTCGGTTGTAACTGTAAGACTATGTAAATACTCCTTAACATTGTTAAATAACTAATAAAGCACATTGCTCTGTATTATTATTATAACATAAATCCCTTTAATTTATCAGGTTAAGAAACCACATTACTCCATCAATCAAAGATCAAACTTTTCAATGAATAACAAAGACAAATATTATCAAACACATTACATCAACTTTGTTCAAAACGTTGTTCAAAACGTTTTGGTCACAAATGAGGGGTAAAACTATGGTACAACAAATAATTGTGAGCTGCTAAGAACATGTGACAGATATGGCATTTTACATAAACAAATGGCTGCAGACAGAGTGTAAGAACTAGGTGAATCACAGGGAAAAAAGGACTCAAAAGCACAACTCAGAAGAAACAGTCTGGATAGTAAGAATGGTCTTTACAAAAAAAAGAAGCAAGGGTCGGTACACGGGTAATCAGTTGGAGATCAAGCAAACAATCCGGCAAGGAGTAGACAGGCGTAGTGGTTCAGTACACGGTTAATCAGTTGGAGATCAGGCAAACAATCCGGCAGGGAGTAGACAAAGGCGTACTAGGGGATAACAGGCAGGAATAAAAAACCAGGAACCGTAGAAATTGCTTGAAGTAATGCTGGAACGTTTGACACGGAGGAACAAAGCTGGCACAGAGGAAGGGAAACACACAAACTAAATACACTACAAGGGGGCTGTTAATTAGGGACAGGTGAAAACAATCAAGGTGAGTGGGAACAATCAGGACCAGGAAACACAAGAACAGAGTGCAGTCTTCAATGAAGGGGGCGGGATGTGACAGTACCCTCCCCTCTAGGGACGGCACCTGACGTCCCAGGTTGGTCCGGATGGAGGCGATGAAATTCCTGGATGAGAGCTGGATCCATGATGTTGCTTGTAGAGACCCTTGACCTCTCCTCAGGACCGTACCCCTCCCAGTCCACCAGGTACTGGCGTCCACGACCCCGACGATGAACAGCCAGTTGTTAGGGTTTTGAACTAGGACCCAAACGCAAGACACGGAAACCAACAGGGTGAGGGTTGAAAAAGGATTTATTGTCCAAGAGGTACAGGCAAGGGCAAGGCAGGCGAGTAGTCCAGCAGGCAGTAGGCAGGCGGGGAGTCAGGCAGGCAGAGAGACGTAGTCAGGCGGGTGGTCGGGCAGGCGAGGTTCGGCAACGAGGAAGGCAGGAACTAGGAACAGGAACGGGGAGCGGGAGCAGAAACCGAGACAGGAACAGGAACGGGAGCGGAACCCGTAACAGGAACGAACGAACGAACGAACGAATGAATGAACGAACGAACGAACGAACGAACGAAGATGGCGAGGACGAAGTTACCATGGGAGGTAAAACAACACTACGAACTAGCACTGGCTCTGTGGGGAGCCAGTGCTTAAATACTGTGGTGGGTGATTGGCTGATTAATGACAGGAGTGGGGAGCGGAGTGCACGTGGTCAATTGGATGACGGGGGATAAACAAAAGCACATGGTGTAGTGAGGCTGGGTGCCACTAGATGGCGGAAATGGACAGAAAGGGAGACGGTCACGTAACAGTACCCCCCCCTCAACGGACGCCTCCAGGCGTACGCACGACGGGGAAGGGTGCTGGCGGTGGGAATCCCGAGTTAGGGAGGGGTCCAGGATACGCCGGAATGCTGTCAACCAGGGAGAGGGCGATACTGATCACGAAATGGCATTACATTTAGGGCATTTAGCAAACGCTTTTATCCAAAGCGACTCAGAACTATTCATACACACATTCACACACCGACGGCGGAGGTTGGAGCATTTAGTCAATGTGTGGCCTTGGCCCCTCTTTATATATATATATTTTTTAAGTTGGTACCAATACAATATGTTGAACATTGTTGCAGGCGACCAATGCGGTGAAAGCTTTTTCACCAGCATTCAGTGAGAACTACGTGTTTGTGTGTTCCTTATAACTAAGATAAGACAAGGGGATATATAGATATAGATATCTATCTTTCTCATTTTAGGGTCATCAGAAAATGGTTTGAGTTCCAGGGCTGAGCGTGTTATAAAATAGACAGTTGACATTGTGCTACTTTATATATTTTTTCTAATGTTTTGATGTTGTGATTTCAGATGTATCATCAGACTAAACCCGGCCCGTGGGACCAAGACGGCCTCCATGAAGAAGAAAATGAACCCTTGCGTGTCCACTCTCATAAGATGCCTCATGGACTTTGACTGGCTTTGTATCTAATTTATTCTGTTTTTCTTTTTTTTCTTTTTCATGCCCACCACAGCCACACTAGAGTCGCAAAAAAAGTTTGTTTCTTTTGTTACACACACACACACACACACACACACACACACACACACACACACACACACACACACACACACACACACACACACACACACACACACACACACACACACATATATATATATACACACACACACACACACACACACACACACACACACACACACACACGTTTAATGTCTGAGATGATCTGTCTTGTATGCACTTTGGGCTTTATGGACTCGCCTGAATAAATGCCTTGCTTAAAAAGCAACTCTGTCTTCTGCTTTATGAAAATATTCTAATTGGTTTTGTTTACAGCATTTTGAGGTTTATTTCTTAATTACTTTACCTGTTACAGCAGCAACCAGTAAAATAATGTTTATGTAATGTTTTACCACAACATGTAGGTTATTTGCCGTGGCTCAGTGCCTGTAGTTGCTCTAATCTTATTTACAGCAATTATTTGTTAATCTATTTTACAGCAGTTAGCTGGCAACTCTGGTTGCCATCCACTCAATAGACTTATCTGCAAAGGCAAGACGTGGAGTTGGACTACGGCCTGTGAGTCAGCGATCCAGAAGGCAAAGCCTGTACTTGTCTCAAATAAGGTGTTGACTCACTATAGCCCTAAGCAAGCCATCCGGCTCGCCTGCGGCGCATCACCCTACGGGGTGTGTCTTTTCTCACGTCCTGCCCAGCGGCGAAGAAAAACCCATCGCCTTCGTATCCAGAAACCTCAGCAAGGCAGAGCAGAATTATGCCCAGATCGAGAGGGAGGCCATGGGCATAGTCTTCGGAGTATGGAAGTTCCACCAGTACCTCTATGGTAGGAAATTCACACTATTTATCATCACCATCGTCCCCTGACTACCATCTTGAGTCCTCAAAAAAACAATCCTTCAATGGCGGCAGCCAGAATGCAGTGATGGGCGCTCATCCTGTCAGTCCATAATCACTCCATCAAGTACAAGAAAGCTGAGTTCCATGCTAATGCAGATGGACTTTCACGACTGCCACTCGAAGTGAAACACAGAAACAAAGTCGACACTGTGGATGTATTCTACACCTGCCAGATGGAAACACTGCCCGTCAGCAGCAGGGAGATACAACGAGACACCATGGCTGACCCCACAATGTCTACTGTCTTGGAAATGGTAACAACGGGAAGCTTACCAGCTGAAAAAGACGCCAGAAGTGAGCCATCATCTTTCCTGAGCCGACAAAACGAGCTCACTGTCCAGCAAGGATGGCTGATGTGGGCATTGGGATGATTGTACCTCCGAAGCACCGCCACCGTGTGTTGCCAGAGCTACATGTCGTACATCCAAGTGTGGTTAAGAATGAAGAGTTTAGCTCGCAGCTATGTATGGTGGCCCGGTATTGATGCCCAGATTGAGCTTCAGTCACGGTCCTGCCACTCCTGCCAGCAAGTACAGAAAGCTCCATGCCTCGCTCCTCTCTACCCCTGGATACGGCCCGCTAGCCCATGGGAAAGAATTCACATAGACTTTGTTGACCCGTTTGAAGGTCACATGTTCATATTGACTGTAGATGCTCATTCTAAGTGGCCAGAGGTTCACATCATGGACAGTACAACCTCTAGCAAGACTATCCAAGTACTGCGGGGCCTTTTCAGTCGCCATGGCTTTCCGCACGTCCTTGTCAGTGTCCTCAGTTCTGTTCAGAGGAGTTTGCCACGTTTCTGAGATCAAACGGAGTGAATCAGGTCAGGGCCCTTCCATCCCTCCGCTAATGGGCTCACCAAGCATTTCGTTCAGACATTCAAGCACTCTCTAAAGGCATCGAGAGGCAGCACCCCAGTTCAGCAGCAACTGGACACGTTCCTGTTGACGGAACACCCCACACGCCACCACTAAGGAGTCACTGGCTATGCTGTTTCTCAACCGCAAGCTACGCTCTCGACTGGACTTCATCAAGCCCAGTGTAGCTATGCGGTAAGACACACACAAGACTCTCAGCAGCTACATCGCCAGGCGCACTCCAAGTCCAGACAGTTCGCTGTGGGTGAGACTGTCCTTGTTCGCGATTACTGGAAGGGAGAGAAGTGGATGCCAGGAGTCGTGATGTCTCAAATAGGAACAGTTTTCTACACTGTCAGTGTAGGAGCAGGAGTGGGCAAACACAAGAACGCAGGTAGCTGCGTATGTCACTCAGTTAATTAATAGTGTATCGTTATATTACATGACAAACATAATACAATCACTGAATGAAGATTATGACAATAAGAGGCACATTTCTCGCTAGAAATGTCATCAAAATGTATTTTAATGCCGAAACAAATTGCATGTTGGCAGTGTTTTCTGGTTCTGCACTCCTTGGGGCTTGCGCAGGCGCACTGATCACTCATGGTGCCGGACATTCGTAGGAATTGTACGAAAAGATTTGCATAACTTTTCGTAAAATATCAAACATTGTATGAGACCAGCCTGGTGTTTTATCTGAAAAAATGTGGTCAGCGTCTCCGCCCTTCACTGCTGA